>CM039594.1:32131130-32437329 GCA_022457205.1 Saccharum spontaneum
TTAACTGTGAATACTTGCCAGAATGATGTGACCCATAATGTCCAAAATTTGTCCACTCTGCATGCTAATGAAGAGCAACAAATAGTGGAACCCACTACTGATTTTCCTTTGTCACAAAATGAATTACTCGCGGTTCCTTGTGATAAAGAGGAGTTTGTGTGCTGATGATTCTTTTACTCCTATGCCACAAGTAGCAAATAAGTGTGATACTTTTGGTTTGGAACCATACAAAAGTGCTGAAGATAAGCTTTTTCATCCTATTACATCTGCACAAGATGAACTGAATTTGTTGTCCTCTTTAAATACTTTGGGTTATATGAATTTGATATTCTGTGTAATCTAAATTGTCTAAAAGAGAAACTTAAATTTGATTCTATTTTGCCAAGTTTTAATCATTGTTCGCTTCATGCAATTGGGCAAATATGACAACAAAGGAGAATATTTGGTGCATAAGTTTATATTTGCTCTAATCTGAAATAATCCTTTGGGCCACAATACCATGATCAAATTGAGGGCTGCACTAACACTAATGATGTCTTGCAAAGTTTTCTAGTTTTTCCCAAATGCAACAGGATAAATATCAAGAAGGGAGCATGGTTCACTTTTACCTACAACACATCCTCCAACAAAGGTCAAACCGGAGGACGGTTTGCTGTCAAGAAGGGGAGAATGATGAGGACATTCATTGGCTCAAATATGACCATGTCAACCACTTTTATACCAAAGGTGCAACCATTCTATATGAGGCTTATCATTGATGCATTTGATGAATTGGTGCTCCACCATAAAATGTGTATATTTTCATTTTCAGAATTACTTACATGGATCAAGGAAAGGGTTTGATTGCATATGGAAAGCATGGGAGGTTAATGAAGTTGATTGGGGACCAAATCCAAGTATTCCCAACGTCCTCCACCTGGACACCACGTCACTTTTGGTCCAAGGAAAGAAAGAGATCAAATCCAACACGTTTTGGGGCTGGATTCGGACTCCAGGACAGCTCCAACTTGTGATGTTCACCACGGTCGTATACGGACTCGGATTGGGACATTCTTGCACTTTTTAGAAAGCTTATCAAGTCTATTTTCCAACGGATCTGGACTTATGGCTATATCTTATCCGATGCTTCCGCAATCGTCGTTTCAACGCCGGGGGCCTTTTCTGCCTTTGGTGCTGTGTCACCCTATTTTGGGCTGATGGCCCATGTATCAAGTTGGGTTCATTAGGGACGTGTCCTAGGGTTGGAGAACGACCCCAACACCCCCTGGTCGTTCCCCTAGGTATTAATAAGGATTAGAGCCGCCACAAACAGATTGGGTTTTGTTTAGATCAAGTTTGCCTTTGCTATTTGCTTGTAGACGCGTGTGCTTATCCAGCCACCCGTCTCCTTGTCTTCAGAACTCCACTCATATAAGATTCAGTTTGAGGCTTTCAATTTCATCTGCAAATTCAGTGCTTGTTTCCTTGTTCTTGCTAGTTCTTCGATTGCTTGCAGGACGGGAGCCCTAGTGGCTGGTTGTCGCGCTCCACAAGATCGTGACGGCCATTGGAGGTGGTGTATCGGTTGCTAAGGCGCAGTCTTGGAAGGCTGTAGTCGAGCCATGAACGTCATCTCCATCCACCAAATCGAGTGATCTCACGCCTCTCATCGAAAGATCGTCCATAAACCCTAGCGGGTTCATATCAATGGAACTAGTAAGTGACGTGAGTCGTGTGGAATCTTATTTTAGTCCATTTGGAGATAGTGTTAGTGTCAGTGCAAGGTTGGAGCATGGTTTACACCGAACATACCATAGGCATAGAAATCGTTTTGGACGAACTCGATCTGACTCCTAGGTGACGAGGCTCAAGTGGAAGCTCGGTTCGGTCTGTTTGGGGATAGTGCTTCTCTTGATGCAAGATTGGTGCTTGGTTTGCTCCAAATGTAGCATAGGCATAGAAATCATTTTGGACACACTCGAGGGGACTCCTAGGTGACGAGGCTCAAGTGGAAGCTCGATCCGGTACGTTTGGAGATAGTGCTACTCTTGATGCAAGATTGGTGCTCGGTTTGCGTTGAATGTGCCGTAGGTTCAGAAATAGTATTGGAGGGACCCGATGGAACTCCTAGGTGACGTGGGTCATGTGCAATCTCGTTTTGATCTATTTTGAGACAGTGTTAGCGACGGTGCAAGATAGGTGCATGGTTTGAACTGAACATACCATAGGCATAGAAATCGTTTTGGACACAATCGATGGGACTCCTAGGTGACGAGGCTCAAGTGGAAGCTCGGTACGGTCCATTTGGAGATAGTGCTACTCAAGATGCATGATTGGTGCATGGTTTGCGTCGAATGTACCGTAGGCTTAGAAATAGTATTGGAGGCACCCGATGGAACTCCTAGGTTACATGGGTCATGTGGAATCTTGTTTCGATCTGTTTTGAAACAGTGTTAGCGTCGGTGCAAGATAGTTGCTTGGTTTGCATCAAACGTACCGTAGGTTCATAAATCGTTTTAGAAGCACCCGTGGTACTTGTAACAGAACCGCCCAATTATACGAGATTAAGTAAGAAAATCATCCAACGGACGGACAATTTACCAAACTTAAGCCCGTATAACCCGGTAGTCCGTGAAATCTCGACGGATTTCAAACAATCTCACATCACAGCCAAGATCGTAATAAGTTACATAGTAGTTCGCGGCACAAAATACATCAGAGTTTAAACATAGTTATTACAAACCAGTTTCGAATAAAGTAGCGGAAGCATTAGTTCAAAGCGCACACACACACAACTTTCCAAAATAAAGTGCCAGCTCGCGATCATCTCCCACAAAAGCATCAGGCGAGGAGTAGTGAGTGACCATTGCCCATGGTCCTAGGCTTCACCCATCGCAGGGTAGAGACAGTTGATACAATAACCATAGTACATCTGTCCATCTGCAACAAGTGGGAACAAAGCCCTGAGTACGAGAAGGTACTCAGCTAGACTTACCCGACAGAACCAAAATAAAATGACACCAAGGATCATGATAGGCTTTTTGGTGGGGTAGCTGACTCATTTGCAAGAAAAGCATTTCTAGCTTATCAATTCCTTTACAAAAGCATGTAATATTTTAATTCTTTATTCCCCTGTCAACTATGTTTGCACTTATACTAAAGTAACCATGTAGTTAAGCAAACAGGGATTACTATTGATCATTATCAAATAATTACCATGTCATTTTCCACATAACTATCCAAGTGTTTCATCAATATTACTACGATGAAATAACTCAAGTCAAGTGTTCACTATCCAGTGAACGATGGCGATTCGAATCGATTATTGACCAGCTGGTAATTTATTCCTCACATAAACCTCACTCACCCGCTAAAGTGAGGTATTGGTCACCGAGTCAACCATTCAGGTAAAGTCGCGAGCTTGCCAGGAACCACATGTACCCGGGGGCCGCCCGACTGCTCTTTGGCCTTATCATCACGCCCCCGTTTCCTGCCACTACTGCTCCGGTACAGTGCGTTGCGGGCAATCCACTCGGCCCGAATAATCTCCCGGCTTCGCGGTCGAAAGGTACTTTATTCGGCCAGCTAAATGTGAGGCATGCGTTCAACATGACCCGAGGCCCAACATCGGACGGTCCTTAACCGACACAGACGGAAGACACTACAGTCCAGAACCCTGCAAGCTTCCGCCCGGTCTCAAATTCATTTCCACACTTAGTTATTCTCACATGACATTCTTTCACATAAAACCAGGTAATCCCCTATAGCTCGCGGATGACAGGCAATCACCCGACTTCTACCGGTCTAAGCAAGCTAAGCAATTATTGACCGTGGACACCAGGGTGACAAGGATCGGGTAAAACAAGGTGAAACAAGGTATAATGTAGCAACGTTTGCAAACAATTCCTAAACTTAATGCATTAGATTAAGTAAGATTAATAAATAATTATTTGCAAACCGGGGGAGAAATGCTCCAGGGCTTGCCTCGCTCGAAGGAGCTGGGACGATGATCGGGGCACTCCGGAAGCTCTTCACCGGACTCCTCTTTTTCTTCTGCTGGCTCCGGCTCCGTCACCTCGGGTTGTTCCTCTGCGTCCTCGGGAACTACTGCCGGAACCACTTCCTGCGATCCTGTATGATGCAGAAGTATGAGTGCAACATGCATAAGTGCATTGCAGAGGTGACATGAGATGATGATGATGCGGAATGCATGCGATGTAATGAATATGTTACGTTATCGGATTACGTGGAACTTATGATTCTTCTACAAGGTAGTCTACGTCATCCAAGAACATGTACTCGAAAACTACCACCACTATTCTCTATCATGCGAGAGTACTTGAACAATCAAGATGCTTCAAAGATACACCAAAGTATATTTTACTAACTATCTTTGCATTAAGAATGAATAGAAACCCTAATTAGCCCTATGGTTGAACAGCAACACATATTTTAGTAGCTCAGAAAAATCTTAGAAAATTACAGTGGATTACTAATATCAAGAATAGCTTGACACAAGATTTTTATTGCATTTGGATAACTAGAACTGCCTATACAAAAATAACAAACTAAGGCCTAAAATGGATATTTAAAATACTTTACATTATGAAAAGTATCAAACAACAGATTTAGGAATTTTCCTACTATCTATTCCCTAAACAAACACTATAAAAAAATTATCACTTGCATGTTTTATTCAAATTTATTTAAATAACAAAAATAACAAATATTAGTGATAGAAAGCAATTGAACTGCAACTATACATTTTTTCGACAGAACAACCATGATATAAAATTTCCCTAACAAGTACATGACACAAAAAGATTAATAAATTTGGAATCATATTTTTCTGACTTTTCTAGGATTTATTAAGCATTTAACAAGAAAACAGCCATTTCACTAGTTAATTAAAAACTCTACAGAAAAGTATCTCAAATTTGACATGTAATAATTTTATATCATAGATCTGGTCCCAAAGAGTCCATAGAAATTTATTTCATCATTTTTGGAGCTAAAATGACCAAGAAAACATTTTCCAAAGTGTTTTTCATCAAGAATAATAAAAGAAGTAGAAAATGATTTTTCTGTTAAAGAGATTGGGCCGGCCCGTGGAAAAACAACCGGCCCGTGGCCGTTCCCGGCCTGCTTCGCGCGCGCAGGGGAACAGCCGAGCCGGCCCGCTCGGGGCGCGGCCTAGAGGCGCGGCCTAGTTCCCCGAGAGGAACCGAGCGCGGTCGCCAGCGTCCACGCGCTCGACGTCGCGGCGGCGGTTGCGGCCAACCGGCCATTGCCAGCCAAGTCCCGACCACCGAGCGAGCGCACAACAATCGCCAGGCACTCGCAAACTTGAGAGGAAAGCTTGGGAAGACGGAGAGGGAGCGAGCGAGGCGATGGACGGAGCGCACGGTCGGCGGCACCGACGCGGTGGCGCGGCGAGGAAAGCTCGATTGAGCCTTACCGATCCAAACGAGAAGACGTCGAGGCTTGTTCGGAGGAGAGGAGGACGGGGCGGAGCTTTGGGCACAGGCAATCGAGAGGAAACGGTCTACCGGTGCCGGAACGAGGCGGAGACGGAGGCGGTGCGCGGTGGCGAGCGGTGCTCCGTGGTGGAGGGCGCCGGAGGGAGGAAGAAAGGGAGCAAGTGAGGGTTGTGCGGGATGGAGACCAGGCGCTCGGGTGATTTGAAGTGGAGCGCGAGCGCGGGGTCCACGGACGGCCACGCGGGGCGTCGCCGGCATGCGGCCGCCACGCGGCGGGCGCGTCCTGCCGGGGCGCCAGCGCGCGTGGGCGCGGGCGGGAAGAAGAGGGAGGGGGAGGCCGGCTGGGCCGGGCCGAGGCGGAGGCGGCGCGGGCACGCGCGCGGGAGTGGCGCGGGCCGCATCCGGACATGGGCCGAACAGGAGGCGGCGGCCTGCTAAGGAAAAACCGGATTTTTGATTTTCCAATTTCAAATTTAAATGCATTTCAAACTTCAAACCACATTTTGATCAAGAAGAAGACATTTTCTGGAATTGACCCAAAAATAAAAGTTGCTCAGAATTAAATTCTCTACAACTTTGATTAAGGGGCCAACTGAAAATTCTTGATAGATTTTGAATGGCAGAATAAAAGCTAAAATAAGGGATAATTTTGAATATTTTTCATAATTATTTTTGAACAAGTTTTGACAAAATTTGGGTCATCTGGTTGCTCCAAAATTTTGAACTAGAATTCCAAGTGATGTAAAATTTATAGTTGCAAGATTTTTGGTGCAATGTGATTATCAATATAATTCATCACATAATTATTTTCCAGCTTTTGTTTTAATCAATTTATAAATTATCACACATGATTATAATGTTATGAATGCGGTGCAATATGATTGTTATGCAAAAATGCATTGCATAACACCGGAGTGTTACAGCCCTCCCCCCTTATAAAAATTTCGTCCCGAGATTTGGGTTACGAACCATTTATTATAAAAATCTTCGTATGCCTTCTTTAAGTATTCACCCGTTTCCCAAGATGCATCCCCTTCATCGTGATGACTCCATTGTATCTTATATGTTTTTACCACACTGTTTTGAGTAGTCCTTTCCTTGGTATCCAATACTCGAACTGGCTGCTCACGATACACCAGATCTGACTTGAGTTTTATGCCTCGAGGTTCAATCTTTTCCTCTGGAACGCGCAAACATTTCTTGAGATGTGATACATGAAAAACTGGGAATATAGCACCCATTGACTCTGGTAATTTCAATTTATAAGCCACAGGACCCTTCCTTTCCAAGATTTTGTAAGGTCCTACAAATCTGGCGGCCAGCTTTCTGCGTACACCAAACCGCTTCTTTTTCATTGGCGTGACTTTTAGATAAACATAGTCACCAACTTCGAACACAAGCGATCTCCTTCTCTTATCTGCATAACTTTTCTGACGTGACTGAGCTGCTCTCATATTCTGTTGGATGATATGAACTTTCTTTTTGGCTTCCTCTACGAAGTCTATACCATAATACCTTCTTTCTCCTGGCTCAATCCAGTTTAACGGTGTTCTACACTTTCGGCCATACAGAGCCTCAAAAGGTGCCATCTTGATACTCTCTTGATAGCTGTTATTGTATGCGAACTCTGCTAACGGTAACCATGACTCCCATGAACCTCTGGAAGACAACACACAAGCTCTTAACATATCTTCTAGAACAACATTAACTCTTTCAGTCTGACCATCTGTTTGAGGATGATAGGCAGTGCTATGAATCAGACTAGTCCCCAAACCTTTGTGCAGATGCTCCCAAAAGTGAGCAGTGAACTGTGACCCTCTGTCAGACACGATAGTCCTTGGTATGCCATGCAATCTCACAATCTCTGCAATATACTTTTCAGCATATTGAGGTGGTCTATATTCCGTTTTGACAGGCAAAAAGTGGGCTGTCTTAGTAAGACGATCCACAATTACCCAAATGGAATCGTGACCTTTTTGAGTAGTAGGTAGACCCGTGATAAAATCCATACTTATATCATCCCACTTCCAACTCGGTACTGACAAAGGTTGTAACATTCCGGCAGGCTTCATGTGAATTGCTTTCACTCTACAACATGTGTCACATCTGGCTACATACGCTGCTATTTCCTTCTTCATCTTGGTCCACCAATAACGAGGTCTTAGTTCTTGATACATTTTACTGCTGCCAGGATGAATAGACAACTTAGAGAGATGAGCTTCATCCATAATTTTATTCTTAAGCTCTCTATCCTTTGGAACAACAAGACGGTTGTCGAACCACAACACATCTTGCTCATCCACCCTGAAGTGTTTCGAGGGTTCTTCTTGAATCTTCTTTTTGATGTGGAATATCCCTTTGTCTGCTTTCTGACCTTCTATAATCTTACTCTCTAAGGAACAACTGACCTGAATACTATGTAGCACGGCAGGGTGCATTAGATCGAAACCATCTTCCAGTAAGGGTTGCATATTCAGACAATGTGACTTTCTGCTTAAAGCATCAGCTACCACATTGGCTTTCCCAGGGTGATACTGTACATTCAAGTTGTAGTCTTTGATTAGTTCTAACCATCTTCGCTGTCTCATGTTCAATTCTGGTTGGGTGAAAATGTACTTGAGACTCTTATGATCGGTGAAAATGTTGCACACATTACCCAGTAAATAGTGTCTCCAAATCTTTAAGGCATGCACTACAGCGGCAAGCTCAAGATCATGTGTCGGATAATTGATTTCATGTTTTCTCAACTGCCGGGAGGCATAAGCAATGACTCTTCCCTCTTGCATCAGCACACACCCTAATCCTATTTTTGATGCGTCACAGAACACATCAAAAGGTTTCTCGATGTCGGGCTGTGCAAGAACTGGAGCAGTGGTCAACAGTTTCCGCAAGGTATGGAAAGCTGTCTCACACTCCTCTGTCCACACAAACTTGTGATCTTTCTGTAACAGACTTGTCATTGGCTTGGCAATCTTCGAGAAGTCTGGGATAAAGCGGCGATAGTAACCAGCTAACCCTAGGAAACTCCTGACTTCTGACACGGTGGTTGGAGTCTTCCAATCCATAACCTCTTGCACTTTACTCGGATCTACAGAAACTCCATTCTCAGATAGAATATGACCGAGGAAAGGAACTTTCTTCAACAAAAATTCACATTTGCTGAACTTAGCATATAACTTATGATCTCTCAGCCTGGTCAAGACAATTCTCAGATGCTCTTCATGGTCTTTCTCATTTTCAGAGTATACTAGAATGTCATCAATGAAGACAACTACAAACTTGTCCAACTCTGGCATGAAAACCGTATTCATCAGATACATAAAATATGCAGGAGCATTTGTTAGTCCAAATGACATAACAAGATACTCGTACAACCCGTATCTGGTAGAAAAGGCGGTTTTCGGAACATCTTGTGGTCTAATCTTTATCTGATGATACCCAGACCTTAAGTCTATCTTGGAGAACACTCTAGCCTTAGCTAACTGATCAAACAGAACGTCGATATGAGGCAAGGGATATTTATTCTTGATGGTTACAGCATTAAGAGGTCGATAATCCACACACATCCTGAGAGTATCCTCTTTCTTTTTCTTTACGAACAAGGCAGGACATCCCCATTCAGACTTACTTGGGCGGATAAACCCCTTCTTTAATAACTCTTCCAACTGTTTCTTCAACTCAGCTAACTCATCCGGAGGCATCCGATAAGGTCTCCTCGAAATAGGAGCTGTCCCGGGGATCAACTCGATTCCAAACTCAACATCTCTATCTGGAGGAAGGCCAGGTAACTCATCGGGAAACACATCCGGGAACTCACACACTACCGGGATCTGGTGAATAGGAGCAACTTCCATGGCACAAGTCACACTCACAAGATCTGTTCTTTTAGGCAATGGTACCCGAAAAGTACCCTCTGCCTGGGGATCTTTAAGGGTAAGCATTCGACTGCTTGTATCTATGACTGCTTCCCAGTCTTTCATCCAGTTCATTCCTATTATTACATCCAAAACTAGTCCAGGCATAATTACCAGGTTCACTCGAAACTTCTGACTACCTAACTCAAGGGTTGCCCCTCTAACCATCTTATTGGTTAACACATCAGCTCCTGCTGAACTTATGCGATAACCATAACTCAATTCTGTGCATAGTTGTTCATGCTTCCGTGCAAATGCTTGACTCATAAAAGAATGCGAGGATCCAGAATCAAAAAGAACAACTGCAGGGTGATGGTTCACAAGAAACTTACCAGCAGTTACAGGCTCTCCCTCAGGAACTTCATCAATGGTGGTGTGGTGCACACGAGCATTGTAAGTCTGTTGCTTCTTTTTAGGTGGATAAGGGCAGAACTTTGAAAAGTGGCCTGGCTGACCACAGTTGTAGCAGGGCCCTTTCACTGTACCAGCAGACCCTATAGCTCCCTTGGAGTTGCTCTGTTCTGCAGCTGCGTTGGTCTTTGTTGGCGGCACTGCCATCTTGTACGGTTTCTGTGGTCCCTTGTAGTTCTGGGTTTTATGCTGCGGCGGCCTGAACCTTGCACCAGGTGCGGACGGACGATAAGATGAACGATTTGCAGGGACAACTCTGGACTAGGATGGTCCTGACTCAAACACTCTCTTGCGATTCTTGGATGCGGTGTAGGCGTTATTGTTCTTTTCTTGCTTCAAACAATCACTGATAAAGTCGTTGAATCTGTTGCGGGTATTGGTACCCACATGCTTCATCATCTTCGGACTTAACCCTCTCTTGAAGCTGGCAATCTTCTTTGCATCTGTGTCAACCATGTCTGGAGCATAGCGGCACAAGTTATTAAAAGCATGCAGATACTGGGTCACCGTCTTGGTACCCTGATTCAAGGCTAAGAACTCTCCAAGCTTCATCTCAACCAACCCTGGGGGAATATAAACTCCCTTAAAAGCTTCAGTGAAATCTCTCCAGGTAATCTGGGCATTGGGAGGAAAAGTGGTGCGGTGATGCTTCCACCACATTCCTGCTGGTCCTTGTAACTGATGTGCAGCATACTCTGTTTTCAGAACTTCTGTCAGCCTCAACACACGGAACTTATCTTCCATAGTGTTGATCCATTCTTCGGCATCGAGTGGCTCTGCTGCTTCCTTGAAAATAGGTGGCCTAGTATCCATAAAATCCTTGAAACTGCTGTACTTGTTCACTCCATGGCCACCACCTTGATTATTACCTCTTTGAACATTTTCAGCGATGGTACGCAGAAAATCTTCCATATTCCTCTGTGACTGTTCAGTACTGCGTTGACTCCCAAGAAACTATGTGAAGAACATCTCTGCAGTGAGCGGCGGAGGAGGGGGCAAATGTGGCTCTGGCCGTGGTTCTTGGTGATTGACGTTGTTTGCACCACTTCCACCAGCTCCTGCACCGTTGCCACCAGTCTCAGCGGCTTCATACGTGGCACGACGAGTGTTGGCCATCTGCATGTTTCAGCAACAAGCAACAATGAGTGAAGTTGTAGAATTGTGTTCGAATGAACAATCATGCCATACTGAATTCATTGGAGAGAACAAGTCATACAAGAAAACAGAGGCGCAATAATTTCATTCCAATTAAACAACAGCACCAATTAAGTTACTTCAAATGCAACATCGCGTTCCATACAACCACGTTGCCAGCATACACACACTGGACTTTTATGCGTTCGGGTATCGCATGCACAACCAAACTCCAAAGATCGTCAATCTCAAGGTCGAACAGGATACAACATGATACATGGGAACCAAAAGAAGGCCATCGCGTCAAGCCTAGCTACTAACGCAGGACACTATCCTACTCCTCGGGGCCATCGTCGAGGTCGGAGGCGTCGCCATCGCTACCTTCAGCAGCAGCGTCGTCGTCGATGTCCATCTGAGCGGCGTTCGGAGGAGCATACGGGCCCATCCCGTTGTAGAGGGCATGGAACTCTTCATGCAAGTTGGCATTGTACTCTTCTAGCTCCTCGACCCTCTGCCTCAGAAGGTCCCTCTCGTTCCAGGCTTCATTCCTTTCTTGTACCAGCTGTTCCATCATGCGGTCTGCATTTCTGTTGGCCTGAGTCAACCTCTGTACCTGCTGCATGGAACTCTCGCCTCTCTCGAGAGCGCGGTCCCGCTGCAAGCTCATGTCAGCCAACTGCTCCTGCAAGCTAGCTATGGCACGTGCTTGCTTCTTCTTCTGTTTTCTTGCTTCAAGCCGATCATCACCATGTAGGCCAGTCAAAGTCCAATAGGTATTCTCCAGACCTTGGTATGCTCTGATGGCTGCATACATGGCACTTATGGTGTGGTTGTCGCTAGCCCGTCCTTCACTGGGGCCTCTAACTAGGGCACTTCCTTGCGGCTGTACCCAAATGGCATCGCGAGGATCATCTCTCGGGAAAGTACCGGCCAAAGCTGCTGCCAACTCATTGGGAAATCTGCTCATGATGTCTCGGATGACGCGAAAAGCTGCGCCCTCTGCACCCTCGACTGGAGTGCGTCCTTCGAACTCCAAATGCCAACCATCCCATTCTGGCGCATCACCAAGAGCAGGGACGGTGATCTCTACAACAGCAAGTCCATCTTCGGCTAACTGGCTCTCGCTCCAAGAGTAAACTGGCTCTTGTCCCTCCGGGTACCCCACATCATGGAGCACTCTCCAAAGCAAGGTGGGCATGCCAAACTCGCTTAGAAAAGTGTCCGTGTTGCGGTGCTCCCGCGGGACCAGCTGACGACGGGGTGCTCTTCCGCCAGTGGACTTACGGGCAGTTTGCTTCGTGCGGGCCATCTGTAGCACAAGTTTTAATTACCCGGTGAGAACATATTTTAGTTGAGGTCGCTTTTATCAAAATGGGATAATCCTTTTATAAGGGGAGGAATGCATGACAGGAATGGAATGCACAGGCAATATGATGCATGCACGAGTCTTACGTTCTCACAAACTTATGAAATAAAAGCATCTAACGGTGAATTCGGTGGCATACAAACGATCTCTCATATACGTAACTAATTCGGTCTACACGATACGCTGTTATGTACCTGCAGAAAATTCATTTCAGCCCATTCCCCATGAATGCATGAAAGCAGTAAATCTACCTACACGCTTTACACGAATCCCCAGATGCGTGTACAACGGTAGCAACTACCCAAACACATCGTCCTATTGACGGCATCGCCTCAACGGACGGAACACCCACACATGCGATACTTTCATAAAAACATGTGTAAAACATGTAATTATCCAAGTATCATATAAGCACTTTCCCTAGATCGGCGGTGTATCCGATCATGCTCTCACAGCTCACACTTACCGAAGCGTAGGGGTAACTGATCCATACATTACCACTCAATTAAGTGGCACTCATACAATAGCACGCCGTATGAGCAACGAAAAAGAAATATGGTGCAGAACCCCAAGTTAGTACTTAAATAGCCACCTAGAGTCCTTAACTGGGCATACAGGATATGACCACTGGCACACTTTTAGTTTAAAAATCACACTTTTTAAACAGAGTTTTGTTTTAAATACACTTATGAACAGTAATTACGCTAAACCTTGCTCCGATGACAGCTGTAACAGAACCGCCCAATTATACGAGATTAAGTAAGAAAATCATCCAACGGACGGACAATTTACCAAACTTAAGCCTGTATAACCCGATAGTCCGTGAAATCTCGACGGATTTCAAACAATCTCACATCACAGCCAAGATCGTAATAAGCTTAGCGATTACCTTCATAAGTTACATAGTAGTTCGCGGCACAAAATACATCGGAGTTTAAACATAGTTATTACAAACCAGTTTCGAATAAAGTAGCGGAAGCATTAGTTCAAAGCGCACACACACACACAACTTTCCAAAATAAAGTGCCAGCTCGCGATCATCTCCCACAAAAGCATCAGGCGAGGAGTAGTGAGTGACCATTGCCCATGGTCCTAGGCTTCGCCCATCACAGGGTAGAGACAGTTGATACAATAACCATAGTACATCTGTCCATCTGCAACAAGTGGGAACAAAGCCCTGAGTACGAGAAGGTACTCAGCTAGACTTACCCGACAGAACCAAAATAAAATGGCACCAAGGATCATGATAGGCTTTTTGGTGGGGTAGCTGACTCATTTGCAAGAAAAGCATTTCTAGCTTATCAATTCCTTTACAAAAGCATGTAATATTTTAATTCTTTATTCCCCTGTCAACTATGTTTGCACTTATACTAAAGTAACCATGTAGTTAAGCAAACAGGGATTACTATTGATCATTATCAAATAATTACCATGTCATTTTCCACATAACTATCCAAGTGTTTCATCAATATTACTACGATGAAGTAACTCAAGTCAAGTGTTCACTATCCAGTGAACGATGGCGATTCGAATCGATTATTGACCAGCTGGTAATTTATTCCTCACACAAACCTCACTCACCCGCTAAAGTGAGGTATTGGTCACCGAGTCAACCATTCAGGTAAAGTCGCGAGCTTGCCAGGAACCACATGTACCCGAGGGCCGCCCGACTGCTCTTTGGCCTTATCATCGCGCCCCCGTTTCCTGCCACTACTGCTCCGGTACAGTGCGTTGCGGGCAATCCACTCGGCCCGAATAATCTCCCGGCTTCGCGGTCGAAAGGTACTTTATTCGGCCAGCTAAATGTGAGGCATGCGTTCAACATGACCCGAGGCCCGACATCGGACGGTCCTTAACCGACACAGACGGAAGACACTACAGTCCAGAACCCTGCAAGCTTCCGCCCGGTCTCAAATTCATTTCCACACTTAGTTATTCTCACATGACATTCTTTCACATAAAACCAGGTAATCCCCTATAGCTCGCGGATGACAGGCAATCACCCGACTTCTACCGGTCTAAGCAAGCTAAGCAATTATTGACCGTGGACACCAGGGTGACAAGGATCGGGTAAAACAAGGTGAAACAAGGTATAATGCAGCAACGTTTGCAAACAATTCCTAAACTTAATGCATTAGATTAAGTAAGATTAATAAATAATTATTTGCAAACCGGGGGAGAAATGCTCCGGGGCTTGCCTCGCTCGAAGGAGCTGGGACGATGATCGGGGCACTCCGGAAGCTCTTCACCGGACTCCTCTTCTGCTTCTGCTGGCTCCGGCTCCGTCACCTCGGGTTGTTCCTCTGCATCCTCGGGAACTACTGCCGGAACCACTTCCTGCGATCCTGTATGATGCAGAAGTATGAGTGCAACATGCATAAGTGCATTGCAGAGGTGACATGAGATGATGATGATGCGGAATGCATGCGATGTAATGAATATGTTACGTTATCGGATTACGTGGAACTTATGATTCTTCTACAAGGTAGTCTACGTCATCCAAGAACATGTACTCGAAAACTACCACCACTATTCTCTATCATGCGAGAGTACTTGAACAATCAAGATGCTTCAAAGATACACCAAAGTATATTTTACTAACTATCTTTGCATTAAGAATGAATAGAAACCCTAATTAGCCCTATGGTTGAACAGCAACACATATTTTAGTAGCTCAGAAAAATCTTAGAAAATTACAGTGGATTACTAATATCAAGAATAGCTTGACACAAGATTTTTACTGCATTTGGATAACTAGAACTGCCTATACAAAAATAACAAACTAAGGCCTAAAATGGATATTTAAAATACTTTACATTATGAAAAGTATCAAACAACAGATTTAGGAATTTTCCTACTATCTATTCCCTAAACAAACACTATAAAAAAATTATCACTTGCATGTTTTATTCAAATTTATTTAAATAACAAAAATAACAAATATTAGTGATAGAAAGCAATTGAACTGCAACTATACATTTTTTCTACAGAACAACCATGATATAAAATTTCCCTAACAAGTACATGACACAAAAAGATTAATAAATTTGGAATCATATTTTTCTGACTTTTCTAGGATTTATTAAGCATTTAACAAGAAAACAGCCATTTCACTAGTTAATTAAAAACTCTACAGAAAAGTATCTCAAATTTGACATGCAATAATTTTATATCATAGATCTGGTCCCAAAGAGTCCATAGAAATTTATTTCATCATTTTTGGAGCTAAAATGACCAAGAAAACATTTTCCAAAGTGTTTTTCATCAAGAATAATAAAAGAAGTAGAAAATGATTTTTCTGTTAAAGAGATTGGGCCGGCCCGTGGAAAAACAACCGGCCTGTGGCCGTTCCCGGCCTGCTTCGCGCGCGCGGGGGAACAGCCGAGCCGGCCCGCTCGGGGCGCGGCCCAGAGGCGCGGCCTAGTTCCCCGAGAGGAACCGAGCGCGGTCGCCGGCATCCACGCGCTCGACGTCGCGGCGGCGGTTGCGGCCAACCGGCCATTGCCGGCCAAGTCCCGACCACCGAGCGAGCGCACAACAATCGCCAGGCACTCGCGAACTTGAGAGGAAAGCTTGGGAAGACGGAGAGGGAGCGAGCGAGGTGATGGACGGAGCGCACGGTCGGCGGCACCGACGCGGTCGCGCGGCGAGGAAAGCTCGATTGAGCCTTACCGATCCAAACGAGAAGACATCGAGGCTTGTTCAGAGGAGAGGAGGACGGGGCGGAGCTTTGGGCACAGGCAATCGAGAGGAAACGGTCTACCGGTGCCGGAACGAGGCGGAGACGGAGGCGGTGCGCGGTGGCGAGCGGTGCTCCGCGGTGGAGGGCGCCGGAGGGAGGAAGAAAGGGAGCAAGTGAGGGTTGTGCGGGATGGAGACCAGGCGCTCGGGTGATTTGAAGTGGAGCGCGAGCGCAGGGTCCACGGACGGCCACGCGGGGCGTCGCCGGCATGCGGCCGCCACGCGGCGGGCGCGTCCTGCCGGGGCGCCAGCGCGCGCGGGCGCGGGCGGGAAGAAGAGGGAGGGGGAGGCCGGCTGGGCCGGGCCGAGGCGGAGGCGGCGCGGGCGCGCGCGCGGGAGTGGCGCGGGCCGCATCCGGACATGGGCCGAACAGGAGGCGGCGGCCTGCTAAGGAAAAACCGGATTTTTGATTTTCCAAATTCAAATTTAAATGCATTTCAAACTTCAAACCACATTTTGATCAAGAAGAAGACATTTTCTGGAATTGACCCAAAAATAAAAGTTGCTCAGAATTAAATTCTCTACAACTTTGATTAAGGGGCCAACTGAAAATTCTTGATAGATTTTGAATGGCAGAATAAAAGCTAAAATAAGGGATAATTTTGAATATTTTTCATAATTATTTTTGAACAAGTTTTGACAAAATTTGGGTCATCTAGTTGCTCCAAAATTTTGAACTAGAATTCCAAGTGATGTAAAATTTATAGTTGCAAGATTTTTGGTGCAATGTGATTATCAATATAATTCATCACATAATTATTTTCAAGCTTTTGTTTTAATCAATTTATAAATTATCACACATGATTATAATGTTATGAATGCGGTGCAATATGATTGTTATGCAAAAATGCATTGCGTAACCCCGGAGTGTTACAGTACTCCTAGGTGATGAGGGTCTGGTGGAGATCTGTTCGGTCCATTTCGGGATAGTGCTACAGAAGATAGGTGCTCGGTTTGCATTAAACGTACCATAGGTCATAAATAGTTTTGGACGCACCTGATGGAAATCGTATGTGACGTGGGTCATGTGGAATCTCGTTTTAGTCCATTTGGAGCTAGTGTTAGTGTTAGTGCAAGGTTGGAGCACGGTTTGCACCAAACATACCATAGGCATAGAAATTGTTTTGGACGAACTTCATTCGACTCCTAGGTGACGAGGCTCAAGGGGAAGCTCGGTTCTGTGAGTTTGGGGATAGTGCTTCTCTTGATGCAAGATTGGTGCTTGGTTTGCACCAAATGTAGCATAAGCATAGAAATCGTTTTGGACGCACTCGAGGGGACTCCTAGGTGACGAGGCTCAAGTGCACGATTCGGTATATTTGGAGATAGTGCTACTCTTGATGCAAGATTGGTGCTCGGTTTGCGTCGAATGTGTCGTAGGTTCAGAAATAGTATTGGAGGCACCCGATGGAACTCCTAGGTTACGTGGGTCATGTGGAATCTTGTTTCGATCTGTTTTGAAACAGTGTTAGCGTCGGTGCAAGATAGGTGCTCGGTTTGCATCAAACGTACCATAGGTTCATAAATTGTTTTGGAAGCACCCGCGGTACTCCTACGTGATGAGGGTTTGGTGGAGATCTGTTCGGTCTGTTTGGAGATAGTGCTACAGAAGATAGGTGCACGGTTTGCATTGAACGTACCATCGGTGATAAATAGTTTTGGACGCACCCGATGGAACTCGTAAGTGACGTGGGTCGTGTGGAATCTCATTTTAGTCCATTTGGAGATAGTGTTAGTGTTAGTGCAAGGTTGGAGCACGGTTTGCACCGAACATACCATAGGCATAGAAATTGTTTTGGACGAACTCGATCCGACTCCTAGGTGACGAGGCTCAAGTGGAAGCTCGGTTCGGTCTGTTTGGGGATAGTGATTCTCTTGATGCAAGATTGGTGCTTGGTTTGCACCAAATGTAGCATAGGCATAGAAATCGTTTTGGACGCACTCGAGGGGACTCCTAGGTGACGAGGCTCAAGTGGAAGCTCGATCCGGTACGTTTGGAGATAGTGCTACTCTTGATGCAAGATTGGTGCACGGTTTGCGTTGAATGTGCCGTAGGTTCAGAAATAGTATTGGAGGCACCCGATGGAACTCCTAGGTGACATGGGTCATGTGGAATCTCATTTTGATCTATTTTGAGACAGTGTTAGTGATGGTGCAAGATAGGTGTACGGTTTGAACTGAACGTACCATAGGCATAGAAATCGTTTTGAACACAATCGATGGGACTCCTAGGTGACGTGGGTCATGTGGAATCTCATTTTGATCTATTTTGAGACAGTGTTAGCGACGGTGCAAGATAGGTGCACGGTTTGAACTGAACGTACCATAGGCATAGAAATCGTTTTGGACACAATCGATGGGACTCCTAGGTGACGAGGCTCAAGTGGAAGCTCGGTACGGTCCATTTGGAGATAGTGCTACTCAAGATGCATGATTGGTGCTTGGTTTGCGTCGAATGTACCGTACGCTTAGAAATAGTATTGGAGGCACCCGATGGAACTCCTAGGTTACGTGGGTCATGTGGAATCTTGTTTCGATCTGTTTTGAAACAGTGTTAGCATCGGTGCAAGATAGGTGCTTGGTTTGCATCAAACGTACCACAGGTTCATAAATCGTTTTAGAAGCACCCGTGGTACTCCTAGGTGATGAGGGTCTGGTGGAGATCTGTTCGGTCCATTTTGGGATAGTGCTACAGAAGATAGGTGCTCGGTTTGCATTGAACGTACCATAGGTCATAAATAGTTTTGGACGCACCCGATGGAAATCGTAAGTGACGTGGGTCGTGTGGAATCTTGTTTTAGTCCATTTGGAGCTAGTGTTAGTGTTAGTGCAAGGTTGGAGCACGGTTTGCACCAAACATACCATAGGCATAGAAATTGTTTTGGATGAACTTCATCCGACTCCTAGGTGACGAGGCTCAAGGGGAAGCTCGGTTCGGTGTGTTTGGGGATAGTGCTTCTCTTGATGCAAGATTGGTGCTTGGTTTGCACCAAATGTAGCATAGGCATAGAAATCGTTTTGGACGCACTCGAGGGGACTCCTAGGTGACGAGGCTCAAGTGCAAGCTCGATTCGGTATGTTTGGAGATAGTGCTACTCTTGATGCAAGATTGGTGCTCGGTTTGCGTCGAATGTGTCATAGGTTCAGAAATAGTATTGGAGGCACCCGATGGAACTCCTAGGTTACGTGGGTCATGTGGAATCTTGTTTCGATCTGTTTTGAAGCAGTGTTAGGGTCGGTGCAAGATAGGTGCTCGTTTGCATCAAACGTACCATAGGTTCATAAATCGTTTTAGAAGCACCCACGGTACTCCTAGGTGATGAGGGTTTGGTGGAGATCTGTTCGGTCTGTTTGGAGATAGTGCTACAGAAGATAGGTGCACGGTTTGCATTGAACGTACCATCGGTCATAAATAGTTTTGGACGCACCCGATGGAACTCGTAAGTGACGTGGGTCGTGTGGAATCTCATTTTAGTCCATTTGGAGATAGTGTTAGTTTGAGTGCAAGGTTGGAGCATGGTTTGCACCGAACATACCGTAGGCATAGAAATCGTTTTGGACGAACTCGATCCGACTCCTAGGTGACGAAGCTCAAGTGGAAGCTCGGTTCGGTCCGTTTGGGGATAGTGCTTCTCTTGATGCAAGATTGGTGCTCGGTTTGCACCAAATGTAGCATAGGCATAGAAATCGTTTTGGATGCACTCGAGGGGACTCCTAGGTGATGAGGCTCAAGTGGAAGCTCGATCCGGTACGTTTGGAGATAGTGCTACTCTTGATGCAAGATTGGTGCTCGGTTTGCGTCGAATGTGTCATAGGTTCAGAAATAGTATTGGAGGCACCCGATGGAACTCCTAGGTTACGTGGGTGATGTGGAATCTTGTTTCAATCTGTTTTGAAACAGTGTTAGGGTCGGTGCAAGATAGGTGCTCGGTTTGCATCAAACGTACCATAGGTTCATAAATCATTTTAGAAGCACCCGCGGTACTCCTAGGTGATGAGGGTTTGGTGGAGATCTGTTCGGTCTGTTTGGAGATAGTGCTACAGAAGATAGGTGCACGGTTTGCATTGAACGTACCATCGGTCATAAATAGTTTTGGACGCACCCGATGGAACTCGTAAGTGACGTGGGTCGTGTGGAATCTCATTTTTGTCCATTTGGAGATAGTGTTAGTGTGAGTGCAAGGTTGGAGCACGGTTTGCACCGAACATACCATAGGCATAGAAATCGTTTTGGACGAACTCGATCCGACTCCTAGGTGACGAGGCTCAAGTGGAAGCTCGGTTCGGTCCGTTTGGGGATAGTGCATCTCTTGATGCAAGATTGGTGCTCGGTTTGCACCAAATGTAGCATAGGCATAGAAATTGTTTTGGACGCACTCGAGGGGACTCCTAGGTGACGAGGCTCAAGTGGAAGCTCGATCCGGTACGCTTGGAGATAGTGCTACACTTGATGCAAGATTGGTGCTCGGTTTGCGTTGAATGTGCCATAGGTTCAGAAATACTATTGGAGGCACCCGATGGAACTCCTAGGTGACGTGGGTCATGTGGAATCTCGTTTTGATCTATTTTGAGACAGTGTTTGCGACGGTGCAAGATAGGTGCACGGTTTGAACTGAACGTACCATAGGCATAGAAATTGTTTGGACACAATCGATGGGACTCCTAGGTGACGAGGCTCAAGTGGAAGCTCAGTACGGTCCATTTGGAGATAGTGCTACTCAAGATGCGTTATGGTGCATGGTTTGTGTCGAATGTACCGTAGGCTTAGAAATAGTATTGGAGGCACCCGATGGAACTCCTAGGTTACGTGGGTCATGTGGAATCTTGTTTCGATCTATTTTGAAACAGTGTTAGCGTCGGTGGAAGATAGGTGCTTGGTTTGCATCAAACGTACCATAGGTTCATAAATCGTTTTAGAAGCGCCCGTGGTACTCCTAGGTGATGAGGGTCTGGTGGAGATCTGTTCGGTCCATTTCGGGATAGTGCTACAGAAGATAGGTGCTCGGTTTGCATTGAACGTACCATAGGTCATAAATAGTTTTGGACGCACCTGATCGAAATCGTAAGTGACGTGGGTCGTGTGGAATCTCGTTTTAGTCCATTTGGAGCTAGTGTTAGTGTTAGTGCAAGGTTGGAGCACGGTTTGCACCAAACATACCATAGGCATAGAAATTGTTTTGGACGAACTTCATCCGACTCCTAGGTGATGAGGCTCAAGGGGAAGCTCGGTTCGGTGTGTTTGGGGATAGTGCTTCTCTTGATGCAAGTTGGTGCTTGGTTTGCACCAAATGTAGCATAGGCATAGAAATCGCTTTGGACGCACTCGAGGGGACTCCTAGGTGACGAGGCTCAAGTGCAAGCTCGATTCGGTACGTTTGGAGATAGTGCTACTCTTGATGCAAGATTGGTGTTCGGTTTGCGTCGAATGGTTCGTGGGTTCAGAAATAGTATTGGAGGCACCCGATGGAACTCCTAGGTTACGTGGGTCATGTGGAATCTTGTTTCGATCTGTTTTGAAACAGTGTTAGCGTCGGTGCAAGATAGGTGCTCGGTTTGCATCAAACGTACCATAGGTTCATAAATCGTTTTAGAAGCACCCGCGGTACTCCTTGGTGATGAGGGTTTCGTGGAGATCTGTTCGGTCTGTTTGGGGACAGTGCTATAGAAGATAGGTGCACGGTTTGCATTGAACGTACCATCGGTCATAAATAGTTTTGGACGCACCCGATGGAACTCATAAGTGACGTGGGTTGTGTGGAATCTCATTTTAGTCCATTTGGAGATAGTGTTAGTGTCAGTGCAAGGTTGGAGCACGGTTTGCACCGAACATACCATAGGCATAGAAATTGTTTTGGACGAACTTCATCCGACTCCTAGGTGACGAGGCTCAAGGGGAAGCTCGGTTCTGTGTGTTTGGGGATAGTGCTTCTCTTGATGCAAGATTGGTGCTTGGTTTGCACCAAATGTAGCATAAGCATAGAAATCGTTTTGGACGCACTCGAGGGGACTCCTAGGTGACGAGGCTCAAGTGCACGATTCGGAACTCCTAGGTGACGTGGGTCATGTGGAATCTCGTTTTGATCTATTTTGAGACAGTGTTAGCGACGGTGCAAGATAGGTGCACGGTTTGAACTGAACGTACCATAGGCATAGAAATTGTTTGGACACAATCGATTGGACTCCTAGGTGACGAGGCTCAAGTGGAAGCTCGGTACGGTCCATTTGGAGATAGTGCTACTCAAGATGCGTGATTGGTGCATGGTTTGCGTCGAATGTACCGTAGGCTTAGAAATAGTATTGGAGGCACCCGATGGAACTCCTAGGTTACGTGGGTCATGTGGAATCTTGTTTCGATCTATTTTGAAACAGTGTTAGCGTCAGTGGAAGATAGGTGCTTGGTTTGCATCAAACGTACCATAGGTTCATAAATCGTTTTAGAAGCACCCGTGGTACTCCTAGGTGATGAGGGTCTGGTGGAGATCTGTTCGGTCCATTTCGGGATAGTGCTACAGAAGATAGGTGCTCGGTTTGCATTGAACGTACCATAGGTCATAAATAGTTTTGGACGCACCCGATGGAAATCGTAAGTGACGTGGGTCGTGTGGAATCTCGTTTTAGTCCATTTGGAGCTAGTGTTAGTGTTAGTGCAAGGTTGGAGCATGGTTTGCACCAAACATACCATGGGCATAGAAATTGTTTTGGACGAACTTCATCCGACTCCTAGGTGACGAGGCTCAAGGGGAAGCTCGGTTCGGTGTGTTTGGGGATAGTGCTTCTCTTGATGCAAGTTGGTGCTTGGTTTGCACCAAATGTAGCATAGGCATAGAAATCGCTTTGGATGCACTCGAGGGGACTCCTAGGTGACGAGGCTCAAGTGCAAGCTCGATTCGGTACGTTTGGAGATAGTGCTACTCTTGATGCAAGATTGGTGTTCGGTTTGCGTCGAATGGTTTGTGGGTTCGGAAATAGTATTGGAGGCACCCGATGGAACTCCTATGTTACGTGGGTCATGTGGAATCTTGTTTCGATCTGTTTTGAAACAGTGTTAGCGTCGGTGCAAGATAGGTGCTCGGTTTGCATCAAACGTACCATAGGTTCATAAATCGTTTTAGAAGCACCCGCGGTACTCCTAGGTGATGAGGGTTTGGTGGAGATCTGTTCGGTCTGTTTGGAGATAGTGCTACAGAAGATAGGTGCACGGTTTGCATTGAACGTACCATCGGTCATAAATAGTTTTGGACGCACCCGATGGAACTCGTAAGTGACGTGGGTCGTGTGGAATCTCATTTTTGTCCATTTGGAGATAGTGTTAGTGTGAGTGCAAGGTTGGAGCACGGTTTGCACCGAACATACCATAGGCATAGAAATTGTTTTGGACGAACTCGATCCGACTCCTAGGTGACGAGGCTCAAGTGGAAGCTCGGTTCGGTCCGTTTGGGGATAGTGCATCTCTTGATGCAAGATTGGTGCTCGGTTTGCACCAAATGTAGCATAGGCATAGAAATTGTTTTGGACGCACTCGAGGGGACTCCTAGGTGACGAGGCTCAAGTGGAAGCTCGATCCGGTACGCTTGGAGATAGTGCTACACTTGATGCAAGATTGGTGCTCGGTTTGCGTTGAATGTGCCATAGGTTCAGAAATTGTATTGGAGGCACCCGATGGAACTCCTAGGTGACGTGGGTCATGTGGAATCTCGTTTTGATCTATTTTGAGACAGTGTTAGCGACGGTGCAAGATAGGTGCACGGTTTGAACTGAACGTACCATAGGCATAGAAATTGTTTGGACACAATCGATGGGACTCCTAGGTGACGAGGCTCAAGTGGAAGCTCAGTACGGTGCATTTGGAGATAGTGCTACTCAAGATGCGTTATTGGTGCATGGTTTGCGTCGAATGTACCGTAGGCTTAGAAATAGTATTGGAGGCACCCGATGGAACTCCTAGGTTACGTGGGTCATGTGGAATCTTGTTTCGATCTATTTTGAAACAGTGTTAGCGTCGGTGGAAGATAGGTGCTTGGTTTGCATCAAACGTACCATAGGTTCATAAATCGTTTTAGAAGCGCCCGTGGTACTCCTAGGTGATGATGGTCTGGTGGAGATCTGTTCGGTCCATTTCGGGATAGTGCTACAGAAGATAGGTGCTCGGTTTGCATTGAACGTACCATAGGTCATAAATAGTTTTGGACGCACCCGATGGAAATCGTAAGTGACGTGGGTCGTGTGGAATCTCGTTTTAGTCCATTTGGAGCTAGTGTTAGTGTTAGTGCAAGGTTGGAGCACGGTTTGCACCAAACATACCATGGGCATAGAAATTGTTTTGGACGAACTTCATCCGACTCCTAGGTGACGAGGCTCAAGGGGAAGCTCGGTTCGGTGTGTTTGGGGATAGTGCTTCTCTTGATGCAAGTTGGTGCTTGGTTTGCACCAAATGTAGCATAGGCATAGAAATCGCTTTGGACGCACTCGAGGGGACTCCTAGGTGACGAGGCTCAAGTGCAAGCTCGATTCGGTACGTTTGGAGATAGTGCTACTCTTGATGCAAGATTGGTGTTCGGTTTGCGTCGAATGGTTCGTGGGTTCGAAAATAGTATTGGAGGCACCCGATGGAACTCCTAGGTTACGTGGGTCATGTGGAATCTTGTTTCGATCTGTTTTGAAACAGTGTTAGCGTCGGTGCAAGACAGGCGCTCGGTTTGCATCAAACGTACCATAGGTTCATAAATCGTTTTAGAAGCACCCGCGGTACTCCTAGGTGATGAGGGTTTGGTGGAGATCTGTTCGGTCTGTTTGGGGATAGTGCTATAGAAGATAGGTGCACGGTTTGCATTGAACGTACCATCGGTCATAAATAGTTTTGGACGCACCCGATGGAACTCATAAGTGACGTGGGTTGTGTGGAATCTCATTTTAGTCCATTTGGAGATAGTGTTAGTGTCAGTGCAAGGTTGGAGCACGGTTTGCACCGAACATACCATAGGCATAGAAATTGTTTTGGACGAACTTCATCCGACTCCTAGGTGACGAGGCTCAAGGGGAAGCTCGGTTCTGTGTGTTTGGGGATAGTGCTTCTCTTGATGCAAGATTGGTGCTTGGTTTGCACCAAATGTAGCATAAGCATAGAAATCGTTTTGGACGCACTCGAGGGGACTCCTAGGTGACGAGTCTCAAGTGCACGATTCGGAACTCCTAGGTGACGTGGGTCATGTGGAATCTCGTTTTGATCTATTTTGAGACAGTGTTAGCGACGGTGCAAGATAGGTGCACGATTTGAACTGAACGTACCATAGGCATAGAAATTGTTTGGACACAATCGATGGGACTCCTAGCTGACGAGGCTCAAGTGGAAGCTCGGTACGGTCCATTTGGAGATAGTGCTACTCAAGATGCATGATTGGTGCATGGTTTGCGTCGAATGTACCGTAGGCTCAGAAATAGTATTGGAGGCACCCGATGGAACTCCTAGGTTACGTGGGTCATGTTGAATCTTGTTTCGATCTGTTTTGAAACAGTGTTAGCGTCGGTGCAAGATAGGTGCTCGGTTTGCATCAAACGTACCATAGGTTCATAAATCGTTTTAGAAGCACCCGCGGTACTCCTAGGTGATGAGGGTTTGGTGGAAATCTGTTCGGTCTGTTTGGGGATAGTGCTATAGAAGATAGGTGCACGGTTTGCATTGAACGTACCATCGGTCATAAATAGTTTTGGACGCACCCGATGGAACTCATAAGTGACGTAGGTTGTGTGGAATCTCATTTTAGTCCATTTGGAGATAGTGTTAGTGTCAGTGCAAGGTTGGAGCACGGTTTGCACCGAACATACCATAGGCATAGAAATTGTTTTGGACGAACTTCATCCGACTCCTAGGTGACGAGGCTCAAGGGGAAGCTCGGTTCTGTGTGTTTGGGGATAGTGCTTCTCTTGATGCAAGATTGGTGCTTGGTTTGCACCAAATGTAGCATAAGCATAGAAATCGTTTTGGACGCACTCGAGGGGACTCCTAGGTGACGAGTCTGAAGTGCACGATTCGGAACTCCTAGGTGACGTGGGTCATGTGGAATCTCGTTTTGATCTATTTTGAGACAGTGTTAGCGACGGTGCAAGATAGGTGCACGGTTTGAACTGAACGTACCATAGGCATAGAAATTGTTTGGACACAATCGATGGGACTCCTAGCTGACGAGGCTCAAGTGGAAGCTCGGTACGGTCCATTTGGAGATAGTGCTACTCAAGATGCATGATTGGTGCATGGTTTGCGTCGAATGTACCGTAGGCTCAGAAATAGTATTGGAGGCACCCGATGGAACTCCTAGGTTACGTGGGTCATGTTGAATCTTGTTTCGATCTGTTTTGAAACAGTGTTAGCGTCGGTGCAAGATAGGTGCTCGGTTTGCATCAAACGTACCATAGGTTCATAAATCGTTTTAGAAGCACCCGCGGTACTCCTAGGTGATGAGGGTTTGGTGGAAATCTGTTCGGTCTGTTTGGGGATAGTGCTATAGAAGATAGGTGCACGGTTTGCATTGAACGTACCATCGGTCATAAATAGTTTTGGACGCACCCGATGGAACTCATAAGTGACGTAGGTTGTGTGGAATCTCATTTTAGTCCATTTGGAGATAGTGTTAGTGTCAGTGCAAGGTTGGAGCACGGTTTGCACCGAACATACCATAGGCATAGA
Organism: Saccharum spontaneum; assembly: GCA_022457205.1. Taxonomy (NCBI): domain Eukaryota; kingdom Viridiplantae; phylum Streptophyta; class Magnoliopsida; order Poales; family Poaceae; genus Saccharum; species Saccharum spontaneum. Next base: position 32,157,837 of record CM039594.1, read on the forward strand.
AATTGTTTTGGACGAACTTCATCCGACTCCTAGGTGACGAGGCTCAAGGGGAAGCTCGGTTCTGTGTGTTTGGGGATAGTGCTTCTCTTGATGCAAGATTGGTGCTTGGTTTGCACCAAATGTAGCATAAGCATAGAAATCGTTTTGGACGCACTCGAGGGGACTCCTAGGTGACGAGGCTCAAGTGCACGATTCGGAACTCCTAGGTGACGTGGGTCATGTGGAATCTCGTTTTGATCTATTTTGAGACAGTGTTAGCGACGGTGCAAGATAGGTGCACGGTTTGAACTGAACGTACCACAGGCATAGAAATTGTTTGGACACAATCGATGGGACTCCTAGCTGACGAGGTTCAAGTGGAAGCTCGGTACGGTCCATTTGGAGATAGTGCTACTCAAGATGCATGATTGGTGCATGGTTTGCGTCGAATGTACCGTAGGCTCAGAAATAGTATTGGAGGCACCCGATGGAACTCCTAGGTTACGTGGGTCATGTTGAATCTTGTTTCGATCTGTTTTGAAACAGTGTTAGCGTCGGTGCAAGATAGGTGCTCGGTTTGCATCAAACGTACCATAGGTTCATAAATCGTTTTAGAAGCACCCGCGGTACTCCTAGGTGATGAGGGTTTGGTGGAAATCTGTTCGGTCTGTTTGGGGATAGTGCTATAGAAGATAGGTGCACGGTTTGCATTGAACGTACCATCGGTCATAAATAGTTTTGGACGCACCCAATGGAACTCATAAGTGACGTAGGTTGTGTGGAATCTCATTTTAGTCCATTTGGAGATAGTGTTAGTGTCAGTGCAAGGTTGGAGCACGGTTTGCACCGAACATACCATAGGCATAGAAATTGTTTTGGACGAACTTCATCCGACTCCTAGGTGACGAGGCTCAAGGGGAAGCTCGGTTCTGTGTGTTTGGGGATAGTGCTTCTCTTGATGCAAGATTGGTGCTTGGTTTGCACCAAATGTAGCATAAGCATAGAAATCGTTTTGGACGCACTCGAGGGGACTCCTAGGTGACGAGGCTCAAGTGCACGATTCGGAACTCCTAGGTGACGTGGGTCATGTGGAATCTCGTTTTGATCTATTTTGAGACAGTGTTAGCGACGGTGCAAGATAGGTGCACGGTTTGAACTGAACGTACCACAGGCATAGAAATTGTTTGGACACAATCGATGGGACTCCTAGCTGACGAGGCTCAAGTGGAAGCTCGGTACGGTCCATTTGGAGATAGTGCTACTCAAGATGCATGATTGGTGCATGGTTTGCGTCGAATGTACCGTAGGCTCAGAAATAGTATTGGAGGCACCCGATGGAACTCCTAGGTTACGTGGGTCATGTTGAATCTTGTTTCAATCTGTTTTGAAACAGTGTTAGCGTCGGTGCAAGATAGGTGCTCGGTTTGCATCAAACGTACCATAGGTTCATAAATCGTTTTAGAAGCACCCGCGGTACTCCTAGGTGATGAGGGTTTGGTGGAATTCTGTTCGGTCTGTTTGGGGATAGTGCTATAGAAGATAGGTGCACGGTTTGCATTGAACGTACCATCGGTCATAAATAGTTTTGGACGCACCCGATGGAACTCATAAGTGACGTAGGTTGTGTGGAATCTCATTTTAGTCCATTTGGAGATAGTGTTAGTGTCAGTGCAAGGTTGGAGCACGGTTTGCACCGAACATACCATAGGCATAGAAATTGTTTTGGACGAACTTCATCCGACTCCTAGGTGACGAGGCTCAAGGGGAAGCTCGGTTCTGTGTGTTTGGGGATAGTGCTTCTCTTGATGCAAGATTGGTGCTTGGTTTGCACCAAATGTAGCATAAGCATAGAAATCGTTTTGGACGCACTCGAGGGGACTCCTAGGTGACGAGGCTCAAGTGCACGATTCGGAACTCCTAGGTGACGTGGGTCATGTGGAATCTCGTTTTGATCTATTTTGAGACAGTGTTAGCGACGGTGCAAGATAGGTGCACGGTTTGAACTGAACGTACCACAGGCATAGAAATTGTTTGGACACAATCGATGGGACTCCTAGCTGACGAGGCTCAAGTGGAAGCTCGGTACGGTCCATTTGGAGATAGTGCTACTCAAGATGCATGATTGGTGCATGGTTTGCGTCGAATGTACCGTAGGCTCAGAAATAGTATTGGAGGCACCCGATGGAACTCCTAGGTTACGTGGGTCATGTTGAATCTTGTTTCAATCTGTTTTGAAACAGTGTTAGCGTCGGTGCAAGATAGGTGCTCGGTTTGCATCAAACGTACCATAGGTTCATAAATCGTTTTAGAAGCACCCGCGGTACTCCTAGGTGATGAGGGTTTGGTGGAAATCTGTTCGGTCTGTTTGGGGATAGTGCTATAGAAGATAGGTGCACGGTTTGCATTGAACGTACCATCGGTCATAAATAGTTTTGGACGCACCCGATGGAACTCATAAGTGACGTAGGTTGTGTGGAATCTCATTTTAGTCCATTTGGAGATAGTGTTAGTGTCAGTGCAAGGTTGGAGCACGGTTTGCACCGAACATACCATAGGCATAGAAATTGTTTTGGACGAACTTCATCCGACTCCTAGGTGACGAGGCTCAAGGGAAAGCTCGGTTCTGTGTGTTTGGGGATAGTGCTTCTCTTGATGCAAGATTGGTGCTTGGTTTGCACCAAATGTAGCATAAGCATAGAAATCGTTTTGGACGCACTCGAGGGGACTCCTAGGTGACGAGGCTCAAGTGCACGATTCGAAACTCCTAGGTGACGTGGGTCATGTGGAATCTCGTTTTGATCTATTTTGAGACAGTGTTAGCGACGGTGCAAGATAGGTGCACGGTTTGAACTGAACGTACCATAGGCATAGAAATTGTATGGACACAATCGATGGGACTCCTAGGTGACGAGGCTCAAGTGGAAGCTCGGTACAGTCCATTTGGAGATAGTGCTACTCAAGATGCATGATTGGTGCATGGTTTGCGTCGAATGTACCGTAGGCTCAGAAATAGTATTGGAGGCACCCGATGGAACTCCTAGGTTACGTGGGTCATGTGGAATCTTGTTTCGATCTGTTTTGAAACAGTGTTAGCGTCGGTGCAAGATAGTTGCTTGGTTTGCATCAAACGTACCGTAGGTTCATAAATCGTTTTAGAAGCACCCGTGGTACTCCTAGGTGATGAGGGTCTGGTGGAGATCTGTTCGGTCCATTTCGGGATAGTGCTATAGAAGATAGGTGCTCGGTTTGCATTAAACGTACCATAGGTCATAAATAGTTTTGGACGCACCCGATGGAAATCGTATGTGACGTGGGTCGTGTGGAATCTCGTTTTAGTCCATTTGGAGCTAGTGTTAGTGTTAGTGCAAGGTTGGAGCACGGTTTGCACCAAACATACCATAGGCATAGAAATTGTTTTGGACGAACTTCATCCGACTCCTAGGTGACGAGGCTCAAGGGGAAGCTCGGTTCTGTGTGTTTGGGGATAGTGCTTCTCTTGATGCAAGATTGGTGCTTGGTTTGCACCAAATGTAGCATAAGCATAGAAATCGTTTTGGACGCACTCGAGGGGACTCCTAGGTGACGAGGCTCAAGTGCACGATTCGGTACGTTTGGAGATAGTGCTACTCTTGATGCAAGATTGGTGCTCGGTTTGCGTCGAATGTGTCGTAGGTTTGGAAATAGTATTGGAGGCACCCGATGGAACTCCTAGGTTACGTGGGTCATGTGGAATCTTGTTTCGATCTTTTTTGAAACAGTGTTAGCGTCGGTGCAAGATAGGTGCTCGGTTTGCATCAAACGTACCATAGGTTCATAAATTGTTTTGGAAGCACCCGCGGTACTCCTACGTGATGAGGGTTTGGTGGAGATCTGTTCGGTCTGTTTGGAGATAGTGCTACAGAAGATAGGTGCACGGTTTGCATTGAACGTACCATCGGTGATAAATAGTTTTGGACGCACCCGATGGAACTCGTAAGTGACGTGGGTCGTGTGGAATCTCATTTTAGTCCATTTGGAGATAGTGTTAGTGTTAGCGCAAGGTTGGAGCACGGTTTGCACCGAACATACCATAGGCATAGAAATCGTTTTGGACGAACTCGATCCGACTCCTAGGTGACGAGGCTCAAGTGGAAGCTCGGTTCGGTCTGTTTGGGGATAGTGATTCTCTTGATGCAAGATTGGTGCTTGGTTTGCACCAAATGTAGCATAGGCATAGAAATCGTTTTGGACGCACTCGAGGGGACTCCTAGGTGACGAGGCTCAAGTGGAAGCTCGATCCGGTACGTTTGGAGATAGTGCTACTCTTGATGCAAGATTGGTGCACGGTTTGCGTTGAATGTGCCGTAGGTTCAGAAATAGTATTGGAGGCACCCGATGGAACTCCTAGGTGACGTGGGTCATGTGGAATCTCATTTTGATCTATTTTGAGACAGTGTTAGTGATGGTGCAAGATAGGTGTACGGTTTGAACTGAACGTACCATAGGCATAGAAATCGTTTTGAACACAATCGATGGGACTCCTAGGTGACGTGGGTCATGTGGAATCTCATTTTGATCTATTTTGAGACAGTGTTAGCGACGGTGCAAGATAGGTGCACGGTTTGAACTGAACGTACCATAGGCATAGAAATCGTTTTGGACACAATCGATGGGACTCCTAGGTGACGAGGCTCAAGTGGAAGCTCGGTACGGTCCATTTGGAGATAGTGCTACTCAAGATGCATGATTGGTGCTTGGTTTGCGTCGAATGTACCGTACGCTTAGAAATAGTATTGGAGGCACCCGATGGAACTCCTAGGTTACGTGGGTCATGTGGAATCTTGTTTCGATCTGTTTTGAAACCGTGTTAGCGTCGGTGCAAGATAGGTGCTCGGTTTGCATCAAACGTACCATAGGTTCATAAATCGTTTTAGAAGCACCCGCGGTACACCTAGGTGATGAGGGTTTGGTGGAGATCTGTTCGGTCTGTTTGGGGATAGTGCTACAGAAGATAGGTGCACGGTTTGCATTGAACGTACCATCGGTCATAAATAGTTTCGGACGCACCCGATGGAACTCATAAGTGACGTGGGTCATGTGCAATCTCGTTTTGATCTATTTTGAGACAGTGTTAGCGACAGTGCAAGATAGGTGCACGGTTTGAACTAAACATACCATAGGCATAGAAATCGTTTTGGACACAATCGATGGGACTCCTAGGTGACGAGGCTCAAGTGGAAGCTCGGTACGGTCCATTTGGAGATAGTGCTACTCAAGATGCATGATTGGTGCATGGTTTGCGTCGAATGTACCGTAGGCTCAGAAATAGTATTGGAGGCACCCGATGGAACTCCTAGGTTACGTGGGTCATGTGGAATCTTGTTTCGATCTGTTTTGAGACAGTGTTAGCGTCGGTGCAAGATAGTTGCTTGGTTTGCATCAAACGTACCGTAGGTTCATAAATCATTTTAGAAGCACCCGTGGTACTCCTAGGTGATGAGGGTCTGGTGGAGATCTGTTCGGTCCATTTCGGGATAGTGCTACAGAAGATAGGTGCTCGGTTTGCATTAAACGTACCATAGGTCATAAATAGTTTTGGACGCACCCGATGGAAATCGTAAGTGACGTGGGTCGTGTGGAATCTCGTTTTAGTCCATTTGGAGCTAGTGTTAGTGTTAGTGCAAGGTTGGAGCACGGTTTGCACCAAACAGACCATAGGCATAGAAATTGTTTTGGACGAACTTCATCCGACTCCTAGGTGACGAGGCTCAAGGGGAAGCTCGGTTCGGTGTGTTTGGGGATAGTGCTTCTCTTGATGCAAGTTGGTGCTTGGTTTGCACCAAATGTAGCATAGGCATAGAAATCGCTTTGGACGCACTCGAGGGGACTCCTAGGTGACGAGGCTCAAGTGCAAGCTCGATTCGGTACGTTTGGAGATAGTGCTACTCTTGATGCAAGATTGGTGTTCGGTTTGCGTCGAATGGTTCGTGGGTTCAGAAATAGTATTGGAGGCACCCGATGGAACTCCTAGGTTACGTGGGTCATGTGGAATCTTGTTTCGATCTGTTTTGAAACAGTGTTAGCGTCGGTGCAAGATAGGTGCTCGGTTTGCATCAAACGTACCATAGGTTCATAAATCGTTTTAGAAGCACCCGCGGTACTCCTAGGTGATGAGGGTTTGGTGGAGATCTGTTCGGTCTGTTTGGGGATAGTGCTATAGAAGATAGGTGCACGGTTTGCATTGAACGTACCATCGGTCATAAATAGTTTTGGACGCACCCGATGGAACTCTTAAGTGACGTGGGTTGTGTGGAATCTCATTTTAGTCCATTTGGAGATAGTGTTAGTGTCAGTGCAAGGTTGGAGCACGGTTTGCACCGAACATACCATAGGCATAGAAATTGTTTTGGACGAACTTCATCCGACTCCTAGGTGACGAGGCTCAAGGGGAAGCTCGGTTCTGTGTGTTTGGGGATAGTGCTTCTCTTGATGCAAGATTGGTGCTTGGTTTGCACCAAATGTAGCATAAGCATAGAAATCGTTTTGGACGCACTCGAGGGGACTCCTAGGTGACGAGGCTCAAGTGCACGATTCGGAACTCCTAGGTGACGTGGGTCATGTGGAATCTCGTTTTGATCTATTTTGAGACAGTGTTAGCGACGGTGCAAGATAGGTGCACGGTTTGAACTGAACGTACCATAGGCATAGAAATTGTTTGGACACAATCGATGGGACTCCTAGGTGACGAGGCTCAAGTGGAAGCTCGGTACGGTCCATTTGGAGATAGTGGTACTCAAGATGCATGATTGGTGCATGGTTTGCGTCGAATGTACCGTAGGCTCAGAAATAGTATTGGAGGCACCCGATGGAACTCCTAGGTTACGTGGGTCATGTGGAATCTTGTTTCGATCTGTTTTGAAACAGTGTTAGCGTCGGTGCAAGATAGTTGCTTGGTTTGCATCAAACGTACCGTAGGTTCATAAATCGTTTTAGAAGCACCCGTGGTACTCCTAGGTGATGAGGGTCTGGTGGAGATCTGTTCGGTCCATTTCGGGATAGTGCTACAGAAGATAGGTGCTCGGTTTGCATTAAACGTACCATAGGTCATAAATAGTTTTGGACGCACCTGATGGAAATCATATGTGACGTGGGTCGTGTGGAATCTCGTTTTAGTCCATTTGGAGCTAGTGTTAGTGTTAGTGCAAGGTTGGAGCACGGTTTGCACCAAACACACCATAGGCATAGAAATTGTTTTGGACGAACTTCATCCGACTCCTAGGTGACGAGGCTCAAGGGGAAGCTCGGTTCTGTGTGTTTGGGGATAGTGCTTCTCTTGATGCAAGATTGGTGCTTGGTTTGCACCAAATGTAGCATAAGCATAGAAATCGTTTTGGACGCACTCGAGGGGACTCCTAGGTGACGAGGCTCAAGTGCACGATTCGGTACGTTTGGAGATAGTGCTACTCTTGATGCAAGATTGGTGCTCGGTTTGCGTCGAATGTGTCGTAGGTTCGGAAATAGTATTGGAGGCACCCGATGGAACTCCTAGGTTACGTGGGTCATGTGGAATCTTGTTTCGATATGTGTTTGAAACAGTGTTAGCGTCGGTGCAAGATAGGTGCCCGGTTTGCATCAAACGTACCATAGGTTCATAAATTGTTTTGGAAGCACCCGCGGTACTCCTACGTGATGAGGGTTTGGTGGAGATCTGTTCGGTCTGTTTGGAGATAGTGCTACAGAAGATAGGTGCACGGTTTGCATTGAACGTACCATCGGTCATAAATAGTTTTGGACGCACCCGATGGAACTCGTAAGTGATGTGGGTCGTGTGGAATCTCATTTTAGTCCATTTGGAGATAGTGTTAGTGTCAGTGCAAGGTTGGAGCACGGTTTGCACCGAACATACCATAGGCATAGAAATCGTTTTGGACGAACTCGATCGGACTCCTAGGTGATGAGGCTCAAGTGGAAGCTCGGTTCGGTCCGTTTGGGGATAGTGATTCTCTTGATGCAAGATTGGTGCTTGGTTTGCACCAAATGTAGCATAGGCATAGAAATCGTTTTGGACGCACTCGAGGGGACTCCTAGGTGACGAGGCTCAAGTGGAAGCTCGATCCAGTACGTTTGGAGATAGTGCTACTCTTGGTGCAAGATTGGTGCACGGTTTGCGTTGAATGTGCCGTAGGTTCAGAAATAGTATTGGAGGCACCCAATGGAACTCCTAGGTGACGTGGGTCATGTGGAATCTCATTTTGATCTATTTTGAGACAGTGTTAGTGATGGTGCAAGATAGGTGTACGGTTTGAACTGAACGTACCATAGGCATAGAAATCGTTTTGGACACAATCGATCGGACTCCTAGGTGACGTGGGTCATGTGGAATCTCATTTTGATCTATTTTGAGACAGTGTTAGTGATGGTGCAAGATAGGTGTATGGTTTGAACTGAACGTACCATAGTCATAGAAATCATTTTGGACACAATCGATGGGACTCCTAGGTGACGAGGCTCAAGTGGAAGCTCGGTACGGTCCATTTGGAGATAGTGGTACTCAAGATGCATGATTGGTGCATGGTTTGCGTTGAATGTACCGTAGGCTTAGAAATAGTATTGGAGGCACCCGATGGAACTCCTAGGTTACGTGGGTCATGTGGAATCTTGTTTCGATCTGTTTTGAAACCGTGTTAGCGTCGGTGCAAGATAGGTGCTCGGTTTGCATCAAACGTACTATAGGTTCATAAATCGTTTTAGAAGCACCCGCGGTACTCCTAGGTGATGAGGGTTTGGTGGAGATCTGTTCGGTCTGTTTGGGGATAGTGCTACAGAAGATAGGTGCACGGTTTGCATTGAACGTACCATCGGTCATAAATAGTTTCGGACGCACCCGATGGAACTCATAAGTGACGTGGGTCATGTGCAATCTCGTTTTGATCTATTTTGAGACAGTGTTAGCGACGGTGCAAGATAGGTGCACGGTTTGAACTAAACATACCATAGGCATAGAAATCGTTTTGGACACAATCGATGGGACTCCTAGGTGACGAGGCTCAAGTGGAAGCTCGGTACGGTCCATTTGGAGATAGTGCTACTCAAGATGCATGATTGGTGCATGGTTTGCGTCGAATGTACCGTAGGCTCAGAAATAGTATTGGAGGCACCCGATGGAACTCCTAGGTTACGTGGGTCATGTGGAATCTTGTTTCGATCTGTTTTGAGACAGTGTTAGCGTCGGTGCAAGATAGTTGCTTGGTTTGCATCAAACGTACCGTAGGTTCATAAATCGTTTTAGAAGCACCCGTGGTACTCCTAGGTGATGAGGGTCTGGTGGAGATCTGTTCGGTCCATTTCGGGATAGTGCTACAGAAGATAGGTGCTCGGTTTGCATTAAACGTACCATAGGTCATAAATAGTTTTGGACGCACCCGATGGAAATCGTAAGTGACGTGGGTCGTGTGGAATCTCGTTTTAGTCCATTTGGAGCTAGTGTTAGTGTTAGTGCAAGGTTGGAGCACGGTTTGCACCAAACAGACCATAGGCATAGAAATTGTTTTGGACGAACTTCATCCGACTCCTAGGTGACGAGGCTCAAGGGGAAGCTCGGTTCGGTGTGTTTGGGGATAGTGCTTCTCTTGATGCAAGTTGGTGCTTGGTTTGCACCAAATGTAGCATAGGCATAGAAATCGCTTTGGACGCACTCGAGGGGACTCCTAGGTGACGAGGCTCAAGTGCAAGCTCGATTCGGTACGTTTGGAGATAGTGCTACTCTTGATGCAAGATTGGTGTTCGGTTTGCGTCGAATGGTTCGTGGGTTCAGAAATAGTATTGGAGGCACCCGATGGAACTCCTAGGTTACGTGGGTCATGTGGAATCTTGTTTCGATCTGTTTTGAAACAGTGTTAGCGTCGGTGCAAGATAGGTGCTCGGTTTGCATCAAACGTACCATAGGTTCATAAATCGTTTTAGAAGCACCCGCGGTACTCCTAGGTGATGAGGGTTTGGTGGAGATCTGTTCGGTCTGTTTGGGGATAGTGCTATAGAAGATAGGTGCACGGTTTGCATTGAACGTACCATCGGTCATAAATAGTTTTGGACGCACCCGATGGAACTCATAAGTGACGTGGGTTGTGTGGAATCTCATTTTAGTCCATTTGGAGATAGTGTTAGTGTCAGTGCAAGGTTGGAGCACGGTTTGCACCGAACATACCATAGGCATAGAAATTGTTTTGGACGAACTTCATCCGACTCCTAGGTGACGAGGCTCAAGGGGAAGCTCGGTTCTGTGTGTTTGGGGATAGTGCTTCTCTTGATGCAAGATTGGTGCTTGGTTTGCACCAAATGTAGCATAAGCATAGAAATCGTTTTGGACGCACTCGAGGGGACTCCTAGGTGACGAGGCTCAAGTGCACGATTCGGAACTCCTAGGTGACGTGGGTCATGTGGAATCTCGTTTTGATCTATTTTGAGACAGTGTTAGCGACGGTGCAAGATAGGTGCACGGTTTGAACTGAACGTACCATAGGCATAGAAATTGTTTGGACACAATCGATGGGACTCCTAGGTGACGAGGCTCAAGTGGAAGCTCGGTACGGTCCATTTGGAGATAGTGGTACTCAAGATGCATGATTGGTGCATGGTTTGCGTCGAATGTACCGTAGGCTCAGAAATAGTATTGGAGGCACCCGATGGAACTCCTAGGTTACGTGGGTCATGTGGAATCTTGTTTCGATCTGTTTTGAAACAGTGTTAGCGTCGGTGCAAGATAGTTGCTTGGTTTGCATCAAACGTACCGTAGGTTCATAAATCGTTTTAGAAGCACCCGTGGTACTCCTAGGTGATGAGGGTCTGGTGGAGATCTGTTCGGTCCATTTCGGGATAGTGCTACAGAAGATAGGTGCTCGGTTTGCATTAAACGTAGCATAGGTCATAAATAGTTTTGGACGCACCCGATGGAAATCGTAAGTGACGTGGGTCGTGTGGAATCTCGTTTTAGTCCATTTGGAGCTAGTGTTAGTGTTAGTGCAAGGTTGGAGCACGGTTTGCACCAAACATACCATAGGCATAGAAATTGTTTTGGACGAACTTCATCCGACTCCTAGGTGACGAGGCTCAAGGGGAAGTTCGGTTCTGTGTGTTTGGGGATAGTGCTTCTCTTGATGCAAGATTGGTGCTTGGTTTGCACCAAATGTAGCATAAGCATAGAAATCGTTTTGGACGCACTCGAGGGGACTCCTAGGTGACGAGGCTCAAGTGCACGATTCGGTACGTTTGGAGATAGTGCTACTCTTGATGCAAGATTGGTGCTCGGTTTGCGTCGAATGTGTCGTAGGTTCGGAAATAGTATTGGAGGCACCCGATGGAACTCCTAGGTTACGTGGGTCATGTGGAATCTTGTTTCGATCTGTTTTGAAACAGTGTTAGCGTCGGTGCAAGATAGGTGCTCGGTTTGCATCAAACGTACCATAGGTTCATAAATTGTTTTGGAAGCACCCGCGGTACTCCTACGTGATGAGGGTTTGGTGGAGATCTGTTCGGTCTGTTTGGAGATAGTGCTACAGAAGATAGGTGCACGGTTTGCATTGAACGTACCATCGGTGATAAATAGTTTTGGACGCACCCGATGGAACTCGTAAGTGACGTGGGTTGTGTGGAATCTCATTTTAGTCCATTTAGAGATAGTGTTAGTGTCAGTGCAAGGTTGGAGCACGGTTTGCACCGAACATACCATAGGCATAGAAATCATTTTGGACGAACTCGATCCGACTCCTAGGTGACGAGGCTCAAGTGGAAGCTCGGTTCGGTCCGTTTGGGGATAGTGATTCTCTTGATGCAAGATTGGTGCTTGGTTTGCACCAAATGTAGCATAGGCATAGAAATCATTTTGGACGCACTCGAGGGGACTCCTAGGTGACGAGGCTCAAGTGGAAGCTCGATCCGGTACGTTTGGAGATAGTGCTGCTCTTGATGCAAGATTTGTGCACGGTTTGCGTTGAATGTGCCGTAGGTTCAGAAATAGTATTGGAGGCACCCGATGGAACTCCTAGGTGACGTGGGTCATGTGGAATCTCATTTTGATCTATTTTGAGACAGTGTTAGTGATGGTGCAAGATAGGTGTACGGTTTGAACTGAACGTACCATAGGCATAGAAATCGTTTTGGACACAATCGATGGGACTCCTAGGTGACGTGGGTATTGTGGAATCTCATTTTGATCTATTTTGAGACAGTGTTAGTGATGGTGCAAGATAGGTGCTCGGTTTGCATTGAACGTACCATAGGTCATAAATAGTTTTGGACGCACCCGATGGAAATCGTAAGTGACGTGGGTCGTGTGGAATCTCGTTTTAGTCCATTTGGAGCTAGTGTTAGTGTTAGTGCAAGGTTGGAGCATGGTTTGCACCAAACATACCGTAGGCATAGAAATTGTTTTGGACGAACTTCATCCGACTCCTAGGTGACGAGGCTCAAGGGGAAGCTCGGTTCGGTGTGTTTGGGGATAGTGCTTCTCTTGATGCAAGTTGGTGCTTGGTTTGCACCAAATGTAGCATAGGCATAGAAATCGTTTTGGACGCACTCGAGGGGACTCCTAGGTGACGAGGCTCAAGTGCAAGCTCGATTCGGTACGTTTGGAGATAGTGCTACTCTTGATGCAAGATTGGTGCTCGGTTTGCGTCGAATGTGTCGTAGGTTCGGAAATAGTATTGGAGGCACCCGATGGAACTCCTAGGTTACGTGGGTCATGTGGAATCTTGTTTCGATCTGTTTTGAAACAATGTTAGCATCGGTGCAAGATAGGTGCTCGGTTTGCATCAAACGTACCATAGGTTCATAAATCGTTTTAGAAGCACCCGCGGTACTCCTAGGTGATGAGGGTTTGGTGGAGATCTGTTCGGTCTGTTTGGGGATAGTGCTACAGAAGATAGGTGCACGGTTTGCATTGAACATACCATCGGTCATAAATAGTTTTGGACGCACCCGATGGAACTTGTAAGTGACGTGGGTCGTGTGGAATCTCATTTTAGTCCATTTGGAGATAGTGTTAGTGTCAGTGCAAGGTTGGAGCACGGTTTGCACCGAACATACCATAGGCATAGAAATTGTTTTGGACGAACTTGAGCCGACTCCTAGGTGACGAGGCTCAAGTGGAAGCTCGGTTCGGTCCGTTTGGGGATAGTGCTTCTCTTGATGGAAGATTGGTGCTTGGTTTGCACCGAATGTAGCATAGGCATAGAAATCATTTTGGACGCACTCGAGGGGACTCCTAGGTGACGAGGCTCAAGTGGAAGCTCGATCCGGTACGTTTGGAGATAGTGCTACTCTTGATGCAAGATTGGTGCTCAGTTTGCGTTGAATGTGCCGTAGGTTCAGAAATAGTATTGGAGGCACCCGATGGAACTCCTAGGTGACGTGGGTCATGTGGAATCTCGTTTTGGTCTATTTTGAGACAGTGTTAGTGATGGTGCAAGATAGGTGCACGGTTTGAACTGAACGTACCATAGGCATAGAAATCGTTTTGGACACAATCGATGGGACTCCTATGTGACGAGGCTCAAGTGGAAGCTCGGTACGGTCTATTTGGAGATAGTGCTAATCAAGATGCATGATTGGTGCATGGTTTGCGTCGAATGTACCGTAGGCTTAGAAATAGTATTGGAGGCACCCGATGGAACTCCTAGGTTACGTGGGTCGTGAGGAATCTTGTTTCGATCTGTTTTGAAACAGTGTTAGCGTCGGTGCAAGATAGGTGCTTGGTTTGCATCAAACGTACCATAGGTTCATAAATCGTTTTAGAAGCACCCGTGGTACTCCTAGGTGATGAGGGTCTGGTGGAGATCTGTTCGGTCCATTTTGGGATAGTGCTACAGAAGATAGGTGCTCGGTTTGCATTGAACGTACCATAGGTCATAAATAGTTTTGGACGCACCCGATGGAAAATCGTAAGTGACGTGGGTCATGTGGAATCTCATTTTAGTCCATTCGGAGCTAGTGTTAGTGTTAGTGCAAGGTTGGAGCACGGTTTGCACCAAACATACCATACGCATAGAAATTGTTTTGGATGAACTTCATCCGACTCCTAGGTGACGAGGCTCAAGGGGAAGCTCGGTTCGGTGTGTTTGGGGATAGTGCTTCTCTTGATGCAAGATTGGTGCTTGGTTTGCACCAAATGTAGCATAGGCATAGAAATCGTTTTGGACGCACTCGAGGGGACTCCTAGGTGACGAGGCTCAAGTGCAAGCTCGATTTGGTATGTTTGGAGATAGTGCTACTCGTGATGCAAGATTGGTGCTCGGTTTGCGTCGAATATGTCATAGGTTCAGAAATAGTATTGGAGGCACCCGATGGAACTCCTAGGTTACGTGGGTCATGTGGAATCTTGTTTCGATCTGTTTTGAAACAGTGTTAGGGTCGGTGCAAGATAGGTGCTCATTTGCATCAAACATACCATAGGTTCATAAATCGTTTTAGAAGCACCCGCGGTACTCCTAGGTGATGAGGGTTCGGTGGAGATCTGTTCGGTCTGTTTGGAGATAGTGCTACAGAAGATAGGTGCACGGTTTGCATTGAACGTACCATCGGTCATAAATAGTTTTGGACGCACCCGATGGAACTCGTAAGTGACGTGGGTCATGTGGAATCTCATTTTAGTCCATTTGGAGATAGTGTTAGTTTGAGTGCAAGGTTGGAGCACGGTTTGCACCGAACATACCGTAGGCATAGAAATCATTTTGGACGAACTCGATCTGACTCCTAGGTGACGAGGCTCAAGTGGAAGCTCGGTTCGGTCCGTTTGGGGATAGTGCTTCTCTTGATGCAAGATTGGTGCTCGGTTTGCACCAAATGAAGCATAGGCATAGAAATCGTTTTGGACGCACTCGAGGGGACTCCTAGGTGACGAGGCTCAAGTGGAAGCTCGATCCGGTACGCTTGGAGATAGTGCTACTCTTGATGCAAGATTGGTGCTCGGTTTGCGTTGAATGTGCCATAGGTTCATAAATCGTTTTAGAAGCACCCGTGGTACTCCTAGGTGATGAGGGTCTGGTGGAGATCTGTTCGGTCCATTTTGGGATAGTGCTACAGAAGATGGGTGCTCGGTTTGCATTGAACGTACCATAGGTCATAAATAGTTTTGGACGCACCCGATGGAAAATCGTAAGTGACGTGGGTCATGTGGAATCTCATTTTAGTCCATTCGGAGCTAGTGTTAGTGTTAGTGCAAGGTTGGAGCACGGTTTGCACCAAACATACCATAGGCATAGAAATTGTTTTGGATGAACTTCATCCGACTCCTAGGTGACGAGGCTCAAGGGGAAGCTCGGTTCGGTGTGTTTGGGTATAGTGCTTCTCTTGATGCAAGATTGGTGCTTGGTTTGCACCAAATGTAGCATAGGCATAGAAATCGTTTTGGACGCACTCGAGGGGACTCCTAGGTGACAAGGCTCAAGTGCAAGCTCGATTCGGTATGTTTGGAGATAGTGCTACTCGTGATGCAAGATTGGTGCTCGGTTTGCGTCGAATGTGTCATAGGTTCAGAAATAGTATTGGAGGCACCCATGGAACTCCTAGGTTACGTGGGTCATGTGGAATCTTGTTTCGATCTGTTTTGAAACAGTGTTAGGGTCGGTGCAAGATAGGTGCTCATTTGCATCAAACATACCATAGGTTCATAAATCGTTTTAGAAGCACCCGCGGTACTCCTAGGTTATGAGGGTTCGGTGGAGATCTGTTCGGTCTGTTTGGAGATAGTGCTACAGAAGATAGGTGCACGGTTTGCATTGAACGTACCATCGGTCATAAATAGTTTTGGACGCACCCGATGGAACTCGTAAGTGACGTGGGTCATGTGGAATCTCATTTTAGTCCATTTGGAGATAGTGTTAGTTTGAGTGCAAGGTTGGAGCACGGTTTGCACCGAACATACCGTAGGCATAGAAATCGTTTTGGACGAACTCGATCCGACTCCTAGGTGACGAAGCTCAAGTGGAAGCTCGGTTCGGTCTGTTTGGGGATAGTGCTTCTCTTGATGCAAGATTGGTGCTCGGTTTGCACCAAATGTAGCATAGGCATAGAAATCGTTTTGGACGCACTCGAGGGGACTCCTAGGTGACGAGGCTCAAGTGCAAGCTCGATTCGGTATGTTTGGAGATAGTGCTACTCTTGATGCAAGATTGGTGCTCGGTTTGCGTCGAATGTGTCATAGGTTCAGAAATAGTATTGGAGGCACCCGATGGAACTCCTAGGTTACGTGGGTCATGTGGAATCTTGTTTCAATCTGTTTTGAAACAGTGTTAGGGTCGGTGCAAGATAGGTGCTCGGTTTGAACTGAACGTACCATAGGCATAGAAATTGTTTGGACACAATCGATGGGACTCCTAGGTGACGAGGCTCAAGTGGAAGCTCGATACGGTCCATTTGGAGATAGTGCTACTCAAGATGCGTGATTGGTGCATGGTTTGCGTCGAATGTACCGTAGGCTTAGAAATAGTATTGGAGGCACCCGATGGAACTCCTAGGTTACGTGGGTCATGTGGAATCTTGTTTCGATCTGTTTTGAAACAGTGTTAGCGTCGGTGGAAGATAGGTGCTTGGTTTGCATCAAACGTACCATAGGTTCATAAATCGTTTTAGAAGCACCCGTGGTACTCCTAGGTGATGAGGGTCTGGTGGAGATCTGTTCGGTCCATTTCGGGATAGTGCTACAGAAGATAGGTGCTCGGTTTGCATTGAACGTACCATAGGTCATAAATAGTTTTGTACGCACCCGATGGAAATCGTAAGTGACGTGAGTCGTGTGGAATCTCGTTTTAGTCCATTTGGAGCTAGTGTTAGTGTTAGTGCAAGGTTGGAGCACGGTTTGCACCAAACATACCATAGGCATAGAAATTGTTTTGGACGAACTTCATCCGACTCCTAGGTGACGAGGCTCGAGGGGAAGCTCGGTTCGGTGTGTTTGGGGATAGTGCTTCTCTTGATGCAAGTTGGTGCTTGGTTTGCACCAAATGTAGCATAGGCATGGAAATCGTTTTGGACACAATCGAGGGGACTCCTAGGTGACGAGGCTCAAGTGCAAGCTCGATTCGGTACGTTTGGAGATAGTGCTACTCTTGATGCAAGATTGGTGTTCGGTTTGCGTCGAATGGTTCGTAGGTTCAGAAATAGTATTGGAGGCACCCGATGGAACTCCTAGGTTACGTGGGTCATGTGGAATCTCATTTTGATCTATTTTGACACAGTGTTAGTGATGGTGCAAGATAGGTGTACGGTTTGAACTGAACGTACCATAGGTATAGAAATCGTTTTGGACACAATCGATGGGACTCCTAGGTGACGTGGGTCTTGTGGAATCTCATTTTGATCTATTTTGAGACAGTGTTAGTGATGGTGCAAGATAGGTGTACGGTTTGAACTGAACGTACCATAGGCATAGAAATCGTTTTTGACACAATCGATGGGACTCCTAGGTGACGAGGCTCAAGTGGAAGCTCGGTACGGTCCATTTGGAGATAGTGCTACTCAAGATGCATGATTGGTGCATGGTTTGCGTCGAATGTACCGTAGGCTTAGAAATAGTATTGGAGGCACCCAATGGAACTCCTAGGTTACGTGGGTCACGTGGAATCTTGTTTCGATCTGTTTTGAAACAGTGTTAGCGTCGGTGCAAGATAGGTGCTTGGTTTGCATCAAACGTACCATAGGTTCATAAATCGTTTTAGAAGCACCCGTGGTACTCCTAGGTGATGAGGGTCTGGTGGAGATTTGTTCGGTCCATTTTGGGATAGTGCTACAGAAGATAGGTGCTCGGTTTGCATTAAACGTACCATAGGTCATAAATAGTTTTGGACGCACCCGATGGAAATCGTAAGTGACGTGGGTCGTGTGGAATCTCGTTTTAGTCCATTTGGAGCTAGTGTTAGTGTTAGTGCAAGGTTGGAGCACGGTTTGCACCAAACATACCATAGGCATAGAAATTATTTTGGACGAACTTCATCCGACTCCTAGGTGACGAGGCTCAAGGGGAAGCTCGATTCGGTGTGTTTGGGGATAGTGCTTCTCTTGATGCAAGTTGGTGCTTGGCTTGCACCAAATGTAGCATAGGCATAGAAATCGTTTTGGACGCACTCGAAGGGACTCCTAGGTGACGAGGCTCAAGTGCAAGCTCGATTCGGTACGTTTGGAGATAGTGCTACTCTTGATGCAAGATTGGTGCTCGGTTTGCGTCGAATGTGTCGTAGGTTCGGAAATAGTATTGGAGGCACCCGATGGAACTCCTAGGTTACGTGGGTCATGTGGAATCTTGTTTCGATCTGTTTTGAAACAGTGTTAGCGTCGGTGCAAGATAGGTGCTCGGTTTGCATCAAACGTACCATAGGTTCATAAATCGTTTTAGAAGCACCCGCGGTACTCCTAGGTGATGAGGGTTTGGTGGAGATCTGTTCGGTCTGTTTGGGGATAGTGCTACAGAAGATAGGTGCACGGTTTGCATTGAACGTACCATCGGTCATAAATAGTTTTGGACGCACCCGATGGAACTCGTAAGTGACGTGGGTCGTGTGGAATCTCATTTTAGTCCATTTGGAGATAGTGTTAGTGTCAGTGCAAGGTTGGAGCACGGTTTGCACCGAACATACCATAGGCATAGAAATTGTTTTGGACGAACTTGAGCCGACTCCTAGGTGACGAGGCTCAAGTGGAAGCTTGGTTCGGTCCGTTTGGGGATAGTGCTTCTCTTGATGCAAGATTGGTGCTTGGTTTGCACCGAATGTAGCATAGGCATAGAAATCATTTTGGACGCACTCGAGGGGACTCCTAGGTGACGAGGCTCAAGTGGAAGCTCAATCCGGTACGTTTGGAGATAGTGCTACTCTTGATGCAAGATTGGTGCTCAGTTTGCGTTGAATGTGCCGTAGGTTCAGAAATAGTATTGGAGGCACCCGATGGAACTCCTAGGTGACGTGGGTCATGTGGAATCTCGTTTTGGTCTATTTTGAGACAGTGTTAGTGATGGTGCAAGATAAGTGCACGGTTTGAACTGAACGTACCATAGGCATAGAAATCGTTTTGGACACAATCGATGGGACTCCTATGTGACGAGGCTCAAGTGGAAGCTCGGTACGGTCCATTTGGAGATAGTGCTACTCAAGATGCATGATTGGTGCATGGTTTGCGTCGAATGTACCGTAGGCTTAGAAATAGTATTGGAGGCACCCGATGGAACTCCTAGGTTACGTGGGTCATGAGGAATCTTGTTTCAATCCGTTTTGAAACAGTGTTAGCGTCGGTGCAAGATAGGTGCTTGGTTTGCATCAAACGTACCATAGGTTCATAAATCGTTTTAGAAGCACCCATGGTACTCCTAGGTGATGAGGGTCTGGTGGAGATCTGTTCGGTTCATTTTGGGATAGTGCTACAGAAGATAGGTGCTCGGTTTGCATTGAACGTACCATAGGTCATAAATAGTTTTGGACGCACCCGTTGGAAAATCGTAAGTGACGTGGGTCATGTGGAATCTCATTTTAGTCCATTCGGAGCTAGTGTTAGTGTTAGTGCAAGCTTGGAGCAGGGTTTGCACCAAACATACCATAGGCATAGAAATTGTTTTGGATGAACTTCATCCGACTCCTAGGTGACGAGGCTCAAGGGGAAGCTCGGTTCGGTGTGTTTGGGGATAGTGCTTCTCTTGATGCAAGATTGGTGCTTGGTTTGCACCAAATGTAGCATAGGCATAGAAATCATTTTGGACGCACTCGAGGGGACTGCTAGGTGACGAGGCTCAAGTGCAAGCTCGATTTGGTATGTTTGGAGATAGTGCTACTCTTGGTGCAAGATTGGTGCTCGGTTTGCGTCGAATGTGTCATAGGTTCAGAAATAGTATTGGAGGCACCCAATGGAACTCCTAGGTTACGTGGGTCATGTGGAATCTTGTTTCGATCTGTTTTGAAACAGTGTTAGGGTCGGTGCAAGATAGGTGCTCGTTTGCATCAAACGTACCATAGGTTCATAAATTGTTTTAGAAGCACCCGCGGTACTCCTAGGTGATGAGGGTTTGGTGGAGATCTGTTCGGTCTGTTTGGAGATAGTGCTACAGAAGATAGGTGCACGGTTTGCATTGAACGTACCATCGGTCATAAATAGTTTTGGACGCACCCGATGGAACTCGTAAGTGACGTGGGTCGTGTGGAATCTCATTTTAGTCCATTTGGAGATAGTGTTAGTGTCAGTGCAAGGTTGGAGCACGGTTTGCACCGAACATACCATAGGCATAGAAATCGTTTTGGACGAACTCGATCCGACTCCTAGGTGACGAGGCTCAAGTGGAAGCTCGGTTCGGTCCGTTTGGGGATAGTGCTTCTCTTGATGCAAGATTGGTGCTCGGTTTGCACCAAATGAAGCATAGGCATAGAAATCGTTTTGGACGCACTCGAGGGGACTCCTAGGTGACGAGGCTCAAGTGGAAGCTCGATCCGGTACGCTTGGAGACAGTGCTACTCTTGATGCAAGATTGGTGCTCGGTTTGCGTTGAATGTTCCATAGGTTCATAAATCGTTTTAGAAGCACCCGTGGTACTCCTAGGTGATGAGGGTCTGGTGGAGATCTGTTCGGTCCATTTTGGGATTGTGCCACAGAAGATAGGTGCTCGGTTTGCATTGAACGTACCATAGGTCATAAATAGTTTTGGACGCACCCGATGGAAATTCGTAAGTGACGTGGGTCATGTGGAATCTCATTTTAGTCCATTCGGAGCTAGTGTTAGTGTTAGTGCAAGGTTGGAGCACAGCTTGCACCAAACATACCATAGGCATAGAAATTGTTTTGGATGAACTTCATCCGACTCCTAGGTGACGAGGCTCAAGGGGAAGCTCGGTTCGGTGTGTTTGGGTATAGTGCTTCTCTTGATGCAAGATTGGTGCTTGGTTTGCACCAAATGTAGCATAAACATAGAAATCGTTTTGGACGCACTCGAGGGGACTCCTAGGTGACGAGGCTCAAGTGCAAGCTCGATTCGGTATGTTTGGAGATAGTGCTACTCGTGATGCAAGATTGGTGCTCGGTTTGCGTCGAATGTGTCATAGGTTCAGAAATAGTATTGGAGGCACCCGATGGAACTCCTAGGTTACGTGGGTCATGTGGAATCTTGTTTCGATCTGTTTTGAAACAGTGTTAGGGTCGGTGCAAGATAGGTGCTCGTTTGCATCAAACATACCATAGGTTCATAAATTGTTTTAGAAGCACCCGCGGTACTCCTAGGTGATGAGGGTTCAGTGGAGATCTGTTCGGTCTGTTTGGAGATAGTGCTACAGAAGATAGGTGCACGGTTTGCATTGAACGTACCATCGGTCATAAATAGTTTTGGACGCACCCGATGGAACTCGTAAGTGACGTGGGTCATGTGGAATCTCATTTTAGTCCATTTGGAGATAGTGTTAGGTTGAGTGCAAGGTTGGAGCACGGTTTGCACCGAACATACCGTAGGCATAGAAATCGTTTTGGACGAACTCGATCCGACTCCTAGGTGACGAAGCTTAAGTGGAAGCTCGGTTCGGTCCGTTTGGGGATAGTGCTTCTCTTGATGCAAGATTGGTGCTTGGTTTGCACCAAATGTAGCATAGGCATAGAAATCGTTTTGGACGCACTCGAGGGGACTCCTAGGTGACGAGGCTCAAGTGGAAGCTCGATCCGGTATGTTTAGAGATAGTGCTACTCTTGATGCAGGATTGGTGCTCGATTTGCGTCGAATGTGTCATAGGTTCAGAAATAGTATTGGAGGCACCCGATGGAACTCCTAGGTTACGTGGGTCATGTGGAATCTTGTTTCGATCTGTTTTGAAACAGTGTTAGGGTCGGTGCAAGATAGGTGCTCGGTTTGAACTGAACGTAGGCATAGATATTGTTTGGACAACAATCGATGGGACTCCTAGGTGACGAGGCTCAAGTGGAAGCTCGATTCGGTCCATTTGGAGATAGTGCTACTCAAGATGCGTGATTGGTGCATGGTTTGCGTCGAATGTACGGTAGGCTTAGAAATAGTATTGGAGGCACCCGATGGAACTCCTAGGTTACGTGGGTCATGTGGAATCTTGTTTCGATCTGTTTTGAAACAGTGTTAGGGTCGGTGCAAGATAGGTGCTCGGTTTGAACTGAACGTACCATAGGCATAGAAATTGTTTGGACACAATCGATGGGACTCCTAGGTGACGAGGCTCAAGTGGAAGCTCGATACGGTCCATTTGGAGATAGTGCTGCTCAAGATGCGTGATTGGTGCATGGTTTGCGTCGAATGTACCGTAGGCTTAGAAATAGTATTGGAGGCACCCGATGGAACTCCTAGGTTACGTGGGTCATGTGGAATCTTGTTTCGATCTGTTTTGAAACAGTGCTAGCGTCGGTGGAAGATAGGTGCTTGGTTTGCATCAAACGTACCATAGGTTCATAAATCGTTTTAGAAGCACCCGTGGTACTCCTAGGTGATGAGGGTCTGGTGGAGATCTGTTCGGTCCATTTCGGGATAGTGCTACAGAAGATAGGTGCTCGGTTTGCATTGAACGTACCATAGGTCATAAATAGTTTTGTACGCACCCGATGGAAATCGTAAGTGACGTGAGTCGTGTGGAATCTCGTTTTAGTCCATTTGGAGCTAGTGTTAGTGTTAGTGCAAGGTTGGAGCACGGTTTGCACCAAACATACCATAGGCATAGAAATTGTTTTGGACGAACTTCATCCGACTCCTAGGTGACGAGGCTCAAGGGGAAGCTCGGTTCGGTGTGTTTGGGGATAGTGCTTCTCTTGATGCAAGTTGGTTCTTGGTTTGCACCAAATGTAGCATAGGCATAGAAATCGTTTTGGACACACTCGAGGGGACTCCTAGGTGACGAGGCTCAAGTGCAAGCTCGATTCGGTACGTTTGGAGATAGTGCTACTCTTTATGCAAGATTGGTGTTCGGTTTGCGTCGAATGGTTCGTAGGTTCAGAAATAGTATTGGAGGCACCCGATGGAACTCCTAGGTTACGTGGGTCATATGGAATCTTGTTTCGATCTATTTTGAAACAGTGTTTGCGTCGGTGCAAGATAGGTGCTCGATTTGCATCAAACGTACCATAGGTTCATAAATCGTTTTAGAAGCTCCCGCTGTACTCCTAGGTGATGAGGGTTTGGTGGAGATCTGTTTGGTATGTTTGGGGATAGTGCTACAGAAGATAGGTGCACGGTTTGCATTGAACGTACCATCGGTCATAAATAGTTTTGGACGCACCCGATGGAACTCGTAAGTGACGTGGGTTGTGTGGAATCTCATTTTAGTCCATTTGGAGATCGTGTTAGTGTCAGTGCAAGGTTGGAGCACGGTTTGCACCGAACATACCATAGGCATAGAAATCGTTTTGGACGAACTTGATCTGACTCCTAGGTGACGAGGCTCGAGTGGAAGCTCGGTTCGGTCCATTTGGGGATAGTGCTTCTCTTGATGCAAGATTGGTGCTTGGTTTGCACCAAATGTAGCATAGGCATAGAAATCGTTTTGGACGCACTCGAGGGGACTCCTTGGTGACGAGGCTCAAGTCAAAGCTCGATCCGGTACGTTTGGAGATAGTGCTACTCTTGATGCAAGATTGGTGCTCGGTTTGCGTTGAATGTGCCGTAGGTTCAGAAATAGTATTGGAGGCACCCGATGGAACTCCTAGGTGACGTGGGTCATGTGGAATCTCGATTTGATCTATTTTGAGACAGTCTTAGTGATGGTGCAAGATAGGTGCACGGTTTGAACTAAACGTACCATAGGCATAGAAATCGTTTTGGACACAATCGATGGGACTCCTAGGTGACGAGGCTCAAGTGGAAGCTCGGTACGGTCCATTTGGAGATAGTGCTACTCCAGATGCATGATTGGTGCATGGTTTGCGTCGAATGTACCGTAGGCTTAGAAATAGTATTGGAGGCACCCGATGGAACTCCTAGGTTACGTGGGTCATGTGGAATCTTGTTTCGATCTGTTTTGAAACAGTGTTAGCGTCGGTGCAAGATAGGTGCTTGGATTGCATCAAACGTACCATAGGTTCATAAATCGTTTTAGAAGCACCCGTGGTACTCCTAGGTGATGAGGGTCTGGTGGAGATCTGTTCGGTCCATTTTGGGTTAGTGCTACAGAAGATAGGTGCTCGGTTTGCATTGAACGTACCATAGGTCATAAATAGTTTTGGACGCACCCGATGGAAATCGTAAGTGACGTGGGTCATGTGGAATCTCATTTTAGTCCATTCGGAGCTAGTGTTAGTGTTAGTGCAAGGTTGGAGCACGGTTTGCACCAAACATACCATAGGCATAGAAATTGTTTTGGATGAACTTCATCCGACTCCTGGGTGACGAGGCTCAAGGGCAAGCTCGGTTCGGTGTGTTTGGGGATAGTGCTTCTCTTGATGCAAGATTGGTGCTTGGTTTGCACCAAATGTAGCATAGGCATAGAAATCGTTTTGGACGCACTCGAGGGGACTCTTAGGTGATGAGGCTCAAGTGCAAGCTCGATTCGGTATGTTTGGAGATAGTGCTACTCTTGATGCAAGATTGGTGCTCGGTTTGCGTCGAATGTGTCATAGGTTCAGAAATAGTATTGGAGGCACCCGATGGAACTCCTAGGTTACGTGGGTCATGTGGAATCTTGTTTCGATCTGTTTTGAAACAGTGTTAGGGTCGGTGCAAGATAGGTGCTCGGTTTGCATCAAACGTACCATAGGTTCATAAATCATTTTAGAAGCACCCGCGGTACTCCTAGGTGATGAGGGTTTGGTGGAGATCTGTTCGGTCTGTTTGGAGATAGTGCTACAGAAGATAGGTGCACGGTTTGCATTGAACGTACCATCGGTCATAAATAGTTTTGGACGCACCCGATGGAACTCGTAAGTGACGTGGGTCGTGTGGAATCTCATTTTAGTCCATTAGGAGATAGTGTTAGTGTGAGTGCAAGGTTGGAGCACGGTTTGCACTGAACATACCATAGGCATAGAAATCATTTTGGACGAACTCGATCCGACTCCTAGGTGACGAGGCTCAAGTGGAAGCTCGGTTCGGTCCGTTTAGGGATAGTGCTTCTCTTGATGCAAGATTGGTGCTTGGTTTGCACCAAATGTAGCATAGGCATAGAAATCGTTTTGGACGCACTCGAGGGGACTCCTAGGTGACGAGGCTCAAGTCGAAGCTCGATCCGGTACGTTTGGAGATAGTGCTACTCTTGATGCAAGATTGGTGCTCGGTTTGCGTTGAATGTGCCGTAGGTTCAGAAATAGTATTGGAGGCACCCGATGGAACTCCTAGGTGACGTGGGTCATGTGGAATCTCGATTTGATCTATTTTGAGACAGTCTTAGTGATGGTGCAAGATAGGTGCACGGTTTGAACTGAACGTACCATTGGCATAGAAATCGTTTTGGACACAATCGATGGGACTCCTAGGTGACGAGGCTCAAGTGGAAGCTCGGTACGGTCCATTTGGAGATAGTGCTACTCAAGATGCATGATTGGTGCATGGTTTGCGTCGAATGTACCGTAGGCTTAGAAATAGTATTGGAGGCACCCGATGGAACTCCTAGGTTACGTGGGTCATGTGGAATCTTGTTTCGATCTGTTTTGAAACAGTGTTAGCGTCGGTGCAAGATAGGTGCTTGGATTGCATCAAACGTACCATAGGTTCATAAATCGTTTTAGAAGCACCCGTGGTACTCCTAGGTGATGAGGGTCTGGTGGAGATCTGTTCGGTCCATTTTGGGTTAGTGCTACAGAAGATAGGTGCTCGGTTTGCATTGAACGTACCATAGGTCATAAATAGTTTTGGACGCACCCGATGGAAATCGTAAGTGACGTGGGTCATGTGGAATCTCATTTTAGTCCATTCGGAGCTAGTGTTAGTGTTAGTGCAAGGTTGGAGCACGGTTTGCACCAAACATACCATAGGCATAGAAATTGTTTTGGATGAACTTCATCCGACTCCTGGGTGACGAGGCTCAAGGGGAAGCTCGGTTCGGTGTGTTTGGGGATAGTGCTTCTCTTGATGCAAGATTGGTGCTTGGTTTGCACCAAATGTAGCATAGGCATAGAAATCGTTTTGGACGCACTCGAGGGGACTCTTAGGTGACGAGGCTCAAGTGCAAGCTCGATTCGGTATGTTTGGAGATAGTGCTACTCTTGATGCAAGATTGGTGCTCGGTTTGCGTCGAATGTGTCATAGGTTCAGAAATAGTATTGGAGGCACCCGATGGAACTCCTAGGTTACGTGGGTCATGTGGAATCTTGTTTCGATCTGTTTTGAAACAGTGTTAGGGTCGGTGCAAGATAGGTGCTCGGTTTGCATCAAACGTACCATAGGTTCATAAATCATTTTAGAAGCACCCGCGGTACTCCTAGGTGATGAGGGTTTGGTGGAGATCTGTTCGGTCTGTTTGGAGATAGTGCTACAGAAGATAGGTGCACGGTTTGCATTGAACGTACCATCGGTCATAAATAGTTTTGGACGCACCCGATGGAACTCGTAAGTGACGTGGGTCGTGTGGAATCTCATTTTAGTCCATTAGGAGATAGTGTTAGTGTGAGTGCAAGGTTGGAGCACGGTTTGCACTGAACATACCATAGGCATAGAAATCATTTTGGACGAACTCGATCCGACTCCTAGGTGACGAGGCTCAAGTGGAAGCTCGGTTCGGTCCGTTTAGGGATAGTGCTTCTCTTGATGCAAGATTGGTGCTTGGTTTGCACCAAATGTAGCATAGGCATAGAAATCGTTTTGGACGCACTCGAGGGGACTCCTAGGTGACGAGGCTCAAGTCGAAGCTCGATCCGGTACGTTTGGAGATAGTGCTACTCTTGATGCAAGATTGGTGCTCGGTTTGCGTTGAATGTGCCGTAGGTTCAGAAATAGTATTGGAGGCACCCGATGGAACTCCTAGGTGACGTGGGTCATGTGGAATCTCGATTTGATCTATTTTGAGACAGTCTTAGTGATGGTGCAAGATAGGTGCACGGTTTGAACTGAACGTACCATTGGCATAGAAATCGTTTTGGACACAATCGATGGGACTCCTAGGTGACGAGGCTCAAGTGGAAGCTCGGTACGGTCCATTTGGAGATAGTGCTACTCAAGATGCATGATTGGTGCATGGTTTGCGTCGAATGTACCGTAGGCTTAGAAATAGTATTGGAGGCACCCGATGGAACTCCTAGGTTACGTGGGTCATGTGGAATCTTGTTTCGATCTGTTTTGAAACAGTGTTAGCGTCGGTGCAAGATAGGTGCTTGGATTGCATCAAACGTACCATAGGTTCATAAATCGTTTTAGAAGCACCCGTGGTACTCCTAGGTGATGAGGGTCTGGTGGAGATCTGTTCGGTCCATTTTGGGTTAGTGCTACAGAAGATAGGTGCTCGGTTTGCATTGAACGTACCATAGGTCATAAATAGTTTTGGACGCACCCGATGGAAATCGTAAGTGACGTGGGTCATGTGGAATCTCATTTTAGTCCATTCGGAGCTAGTGTTAGTGTTAGTGCAAGGTTGGAGCACGGTTTGCACCAAACATACCATAGGCATAGAAATTGTTTTGGATGAACTTCATCCGACTCCTGGGTGACGAGGCTCAAGGGGAAGCTCGGTTCGGTGTGTTTGGGGATAGTGCTTCTCTTGATGCAAGATTGGTGCTTGGTTTGCACCAAATGTAGCATAGGCATAGAAATCGTTTTGGACGCACTCGAGGGGACTCTTAGGTGACGAGGCTCAAGTGCAAGCTCGATCCGGTATGTTTGGAGATAGTGCTACTCTTGATGCAAGATTGGTGCTCGGTTTGCGTCGAATGTGTCATAGGTTCAGAAATAGTATTGGAGGCACCCGATGGAACTCCTAGGTTACGTGGGTCATGTGGAATCTTGTTTCGATCTGTTTTGAAACAGTGTTAGGGTCGGTGCAAGATAGGTGCTCGGTTTGCATCAAACGTACCATAGGTTCATAAATCATTTTAGAAGCACCCGCGGTACTCCTAGGTGATGAGGGTTTGGTGGAGATCTGTTCGGTCTGTTTGGAGATAGTGCTACAGAAGATAGGTGCACGGTTTGCATTGAACGTACCATCGGTCATAAATAGTTTTGGACGCACCCGATGGAACTCGTAAGTGACGTGGGTCGTGTGGAATCTCATTTTAGTCCATTTGGAGATAGTGTTAGTGTGAGTGCAAGGTTGGAGCAGGGTTTGCACTGAACATACCATAGGCATAGAAATCATTTTGGACGAACTCGATCCGACTCCTAGGTGACGAGGCTCAAGTGGAAGCTCGGTTCGGTCCGTTTGGGGATAGTGCTTCTCTTGATGCAAGATTGGTGCTCGGTTTGCACCAAATGTAGCATAGGTATAGAAATCGTTTTGGACGCACTCGAGGGGACTCCTAGGTGACGAGGCTCAAGTGGAAGCTCGATCCGGTACGTTTGGAGATAGTGCTACTCTTGATGCAAGATTGGTGCTCGGTTTGCGTTGAATGTGCCGTAGGTTCAGAAATAGTATTGGAGGCACCCGATGGAACTCCTAGGTGACGTGGGTCATGTGGAATCTCGTTTTGATCTATTTTGAGACAGTGTTAGCGACGGTGCAAGATAGGTGCACGGTTTGAACTGAACGTACCATAGGCATAGAAATTTTTTGGACACAATCGATGGGACTCCTAGGTGACGAGGCTCAAGTGGAAGCTCGGTACGGTCCATTTGGAGATAGTGCTACTCAAGATGCGTGATTGGTGCATGGTTTGCGTCGAAAGTACCATAGGCTTAGAAATAGTATTGGAGGCACCTGATGGAACTCCTAGGTTATGTGGGTCATGTGGAATCTTGTTTCGATCTGTTTTGAAACAGTCTTAGCGTCGGTGGAAGATAGGTGCTTGGTTTGCATCAAACGTACCATAGGTTCATAAATCGTTTTAGAAGCACCCGTGGTACTCCTAGGTGATGAGGGTCTGGTGGAGATCTGTTCGGTCCATTTCGGGATAGTGCTACAGAAGATAGGTGCTCGGTTTGCATTGAACGTAACATTGGTCATAAATAGTTTTGGACGCACCCGATGGAAATTGTAAGTGACGTGGGTCGTGTGGAATCTCGTTTTAGTCCATTTGGAGCAAGTGTTAGTGTTAGTGCAAGGTTGGAGCACGGTTTGCACCAAACATACCATAGGCATAGAAATTGTTTTGGACGAACTTCATCCGACTCCTAGGTGACGAGGCTCAAGGGGAAGCTCGGTTCGGTGTGTTTGGGGATAGTGCTTCTCTTGATGAAAGTTGGTGCTTGGTTTGCACCAAATGTAGCATAGGCATAGAAATTGTTTTGGATGCACTCGAGGGGACTCCTAGGTGACGAGGCTCAAATGCAAGCTCGATTCGGTACGTTTGGAGATAGTGCTACTCTTGATGCATGATTGGTGCATGGTTTGCGTCGAATGTACCGTAGGCTTAGAAATAGTATTGGAGGCACCCGATGGAACTCCTAGGTTACGTGGGTCATGTGGAATCTTGTTTCGATCTGTTTTGAAACAGTGTTAGCGTCGGTGCAAGATAGGTGCTTGGATTGCATCAAACGTACCATAGGTTCATAAATCGTTTTAGAAGCACCCGTGGTACTCCTAGGTGATGAGGGTCTGGTGGAGATCTGTTCGGTCCATTTTGGGTTAGTGCTACAGAAGATAGGTGCTCGGTTTGCATTGAACGTACCATAGGTCATAAATAGTTTTGGACGCACCCGATGGAAATCGTAAGTGACGTGGGTCATGTGGAATCTCATTTTAGTCCATTCGGAGCTAGTGTTAGTGTTAGTGCAAGGTTGGAGCACGGTTTGCACCAAACATACCATAGGCATAGAAATTGTTTTGGATGAACTTCATCCGACTCCTGGGTGACGAGGCTCAAGGGGAAGCTCGGTTCGGTGTGTTTGGGGATAGTGCTTCTCTTGATGCAAGATTGGTGCTTGGTTTGCACCAAATGTAGCATAGGCATAGAAATCGTTTTGGACGCACTCGAGGGGACTCTTAGGTGACGAGGCTCAAGTGCAAGCTCGATCCGGTATGTTTGGAGATAGTGCTACTCTTGATGCAAGATTGGTGCTCGGTTTGCGTCGAATGTGTCATAGGTTCAGAAATAGTATTGGAGGCACCCGATGGAACTCCTAGGTTACGTGGGTCATGT
Organism: Saccharum spontaneum; assembly: GCA_022457205.1. NCBI lineage: Eukaryota > Viridiplantae > Streptophyta > Magnoliopsida > Poales > Poaceae > Saccharum > Saccharum spontaneum. The sequence goes on from CM039594.1 coordinate 32,187,975, forward strand.
GGAATCTTGTTTCGATCTGTTTTGAAACAGTGTTAGGGTCGGTGCAAGATAGGTGCTCGGTTTGCATCAAACGTACCATAGGTTCATAAATCATTTTAGAAGCACCCGCGGTACTCCTAGGTGATGAGGGTTTGGTGGAGATCTGTTCGGTCTGTTTGGAGATAGTGCTACAGAAGATAGGTGCACGGTTTGCATTGAACGTACCATCGGTCATAAATAGTTTTGGACGCACCCGATGGAACTCGTAAGTGACGTGGGTCGTGTGGAATCTCATTTTAGTCCATTTGGAGATAGTGTTAGTGTGAGTGCAAGGTTGGAGCAGGGTTTGCACTGAACATACCATAGGCATAGAAATCATTTTGGACGAACTCGATCCGACTCCTAGTTGACGAGGCTCAAGTGGAAGCTCGGTTCGGTCCGTTTGGGGATAGTGCTTCTCTTGATGCAAGATTGGTGCTCGGTTTGCACCAAATGTAGCATAGGTATAGAAATCGTTTTGGACGCACTCGAGGGGACTCCTAGGTGACGAGGCTCAAGTGGAAGCTCGATCCGGTACGTTTGGAGATAGTGCTACTCTTGATGCAAGATTGGTGCTCGGTTTGCGTTGAATGTGCCGTAGGTTCAGAAATAGTATTGGAGGCACCCGATGGAACTCCTAGGTGACGTGGGTCATGTGGAATCTCGTTTTGATCTATTTTGAGACAGTGTTAGCGACGGTGCAAGATAGGTGCACGGTTTGAACTGAACGTACCATAGGCATAGAAATTTTTTGGACACAATCGATGGGACTCCTAGGTGACGAGGCTCAAGTGGAAGCTCGGTACGGTCCATTTGGAGATAGTGCTACTCAAGATGCGTGATTGGTGCATGGTTTGCGTCGAAAGTACCATAGGCTTAGAAATAGTATTGGAGGCACCTGATGGAACTCCTAGGTTATGTGGGTCATGTGGAATCTTGTTTCGATCTGTTTTGAAACAGTCTTAGCGTCGGTGGAAGATAGGTGCTTGGTTTGCATCAAACGTACCATAGGTTCATAAATCGTTTTAGAAGCACCCGTGGTACTCCTAGGTGATGAGGGTCTGGTGGAGATCTGTTCGGTCCATTTCGGGATAGTGCTACAGAAGATAGGTGCTCGGTTTGCATTGAACGTAACATTGGTCATAAATAGTTTTGGACGCACCCGATGGAAATTGTAAGTGACGTGGGTCGTGTGGAATCTCGTTTTAGTCCATTTGGAGCAAGTGTTAGTGTTAGTGCAAGGTTGGAGCACGGTTTGCACCAAACATACCATAGGCATAGAAATTGTTTTGGACGAACTTCATCCGACTCCTAGGTGACGAGGCTCAAGGGGAAGCTCGGTTCGGTGTGTTTGGGGATAGTGCTTCTCTTGATGAAAGTTGGTGCTTGGTTTGCACCAAATGTAGCATAGGCATAGAAATTGTTTTGGATGCACTCGAGGGGACTCCTAGGTGACGAGGCTCAAGTGCAAGCTCGATTCGGTACGTTTGGAGATAGTGCTACTCTTGATGCAAGATTGGTGCTCGGTTTGCGTCGAATGTGTCGTAGGTTCGGAAATAGTATTGGAGGCACCCGATGGAACTCCTAGGTTACGCGGGTCATGTGGAATCTTGTTTCGATCTGTTTTGAAACAGTGTTAGCATCGGTGCAAGATAGGTGCTTGGATTGCATCAAACGTACCATAGGTTCATAAATCGTTTTAGAAGCACCCGTGGTACTCCTAGGTGATGAGGGTCTGGTGGAGATCTGTTCGGTCCATTTTGGGTTAGTGCTACAGAAGATAGGTGCTCGGTTTGCATTGAACGTACCATAGGTCATAAATAGTTTTGGACGCACCCGATGGAAATCGTAAGTGACGTGGGTCATGTGGAATCTCATTTTAGTCCATTCGGAGCTAGTGTTAGTGTTAGTGCAAGGTTGGAGCACGGTTTGCACCAAACATACCATAGGCATAGAAATTGTTTTGGATGAACTTCATCCGACTCCTGGGTGACGAGGCTCAAGGGGAAGCTCGGTTCGGTGTGTTTGGGGATAGTGCTTCTCTTGATGCAAGATTGGTGCTTGGTTTGCACCAAATGTAGCATAGGCATAGAAATCATTTTGGACGCACTCGAGGGGACTCTTAGGTGACGAGGCTCAAGTGCAAGCTCGATTCGGTATGTTTGGGGATAGTGCTACTCTTGATGCAAGATTGGTGCTCGGTTTGCGTCGAATGTGTCATAGGTTCAGAAATAGTATTGGAGGCACCCGATGGAACTCCTAGGTTACGTGGGTCATGTGGAATCTTGTTTCGATCTGTTTTGAAACAGTGTTAGGGTCGGTGCAAGATAGGTGCTCGGTTTGCATCAAACGTACCATAGGTTCATAAATCATTTTAGAAGCACCCGCGGTACTCCTAGGTGATGAGGGTTTGGTGGAGATCTGTTCGGTCTGTTTGGAGATAGTGCTACAGAAGATAGGTGCATGGTTTGCATTGAACGTACCATCGGTCATAAATAGTTTTGGACGCACCCGATGGAACTCGTAAGTGACGTGGGTCGTGTGGAATCTCATTTTAGTCCATTTGGAGATAGTGTTAGTGTGAGTGCAAGGTTGGAGCACGGTTTGCACTGAACATACCATAGGCATAGAAATCATTTTGGACGAACTCGATCCGACTCCTAGGTGACGAGGCTCAAGTGGAAGCTCGGTTCGGTCCGTTTGGGGATAGTGCTTCTCTTGATGCAAGATTGGTGCTCGGTTTGCACCAAATGTAGCATAGGCATAGAAATCGTTTTGGACGCACTCGAGGGGACTCCTAGGTGACGAGGCTCAAGTGGAAGCTCGATCCGGTACGTTTGGAGATAGTGCTACTCTTGATGCAAGATTGGTGCTCGGTTTGCGTTGAATGTGCCGTAGGTTCAGAAATAGTATTAGAGGCACCCGATGGAACTCCTAGGTGACGTGGGTCATGTGGAATCTCGTTTTGATCTATTTTGAGACAGTGTTAGCGACGGTGCAAGATAGGTGCACGGTTTGAACTGAACGTACCATAGGCATAGAAATTTTTTGGACACAATCGATGGGACTCCTAGGTGACGAGGCTCAAGTGGAAGCTCGGTACGGTCCATTTGGAGATAGTGCTACTCAAGATGCGTGATTGGTGCATGGTTTGCGTCGAAAGTACCGTAGGCTTAGAAATAGTATTGGAGGCACCTGATGGAACTCCTAGGTTATGTGGGTCATGTGGAATCTTGTTTCGATCTGTTTTGAAACAGTCTTAGCGTCGGTGGAAGATAGGTGCTTGGTTTGCATCAAACGTACCATAGGTTCATAAATCGTTTTAGAAGCACCCGTGGTACTCCTAGGTGATGAGGGTCTGGTGGAGATCTGTTCGGTCCATTTCGGGATAGTGCTACAGAAGATAGGTGCTCGGTTTGCATTGAACGTAACATTGGTCATAAATAGTTTTGGACGCACCCGATGGAAATTGTAAGTGACGTGGGTCGTGTGGAATCTCGTTTTAGTCCATTTGGAGCAAGTGTTAGTGTTAGTGCAAGGTTGGAGCACGGTTTGCACCAAACATACCATAGGCATAGAAATTGTTTTGGACGAACTTCATCCGACTCCTAGGTGAAGAGGCTCAAGGGGAAGCTCGGTTCTCTGTGTTTGGGGATAGTGCTTCTCTTGATGAAAGTTGGTGCTTGGTTTGCACCAAATGTAGCATAGGCATAGAAATTGTTTTGGATGCACTCGAGGGGACTCCTAGGTGACGAGGCTCAAGTGCAAGCTCGATTCGGTACGTTTGGAGATAGTGCTACTCTTGATGCAAGATTGGTGCTCGGTTTGCGTCGAATGTGTCGTAGGTTCGGAAATAGTATTGGAGGCACCCGATGGAACTCCTAGGTTACGCGGGTCATGTGGAATCTTGTTTCGATCTGTTTTGAAACAGTGTTAGCATCGGTGCAAGATAGGTGCTCGGTTTGCATCAAACATACCATAGGTTCATAAATCGTTTTAGAAGCACCCGCGGTACTCCTAGGTGATGAGGGTTTGTGGAGATCTGTTCGTTCTATTTGGGGATAGTGCTACAGAAGATAGGTGCACGGTTTGCATTGGACGTACCATTGGTCATAAATAGTTTTGGACGCACCCGATGGAACTCGTAAGTGACGTGGGTCGTGTGGAATCTCATTTTAGTCCATTTGGAGATAGTGTTAGTGTCAGTGCAAGGTTGGAGCACGGTTTGCATCGAACATACCATAGGCATAGAAATCGTTTTGGACGAACTCGATCCGACTCCTAGGTGACGAGGCTCAAGTGGAAGCTCGGTTCGGTCCGTTTGGGGATAGTGCTTCTCTTGATGCAAGATTGGTGCATGGTTTGCACCAAATGTAGCATAGGCATAGAAAATCGTTTTGGACGCACTCGAGGGGACTCCTAGGTGACGAGGCTCAAGTGGAAGCTCGATCCGGTACGTTTGGAGATAGTGCTACTCTTGATGCAAGATTGGTGCTCGGTTTGCGTTGAATGTGCCGTAGGTTCAGAAATAGTATTGGAGGCACCCGATGGAACTCCTAGGTGACGTGGGTCATGTGGAATCTCGTTTTGATCTATTTTGAGACAGTGTTAGCGACGGTGCAAGATAGGTGCACGGTTTGAACTGAACATACCATAGGCATAGAAATCGTTTTGGACACAATCGATGGGACTCCTAGGTGACGAGGCTCAAGTGGAAGCTCGGTACGGTCCATTTGGAGATAGTGCTACTCAGGATGCATGATTGGTGCATGGTTTGCGTCGAATGTACCGTAGGCTCAGAAATAGTATTGGTGGCACCCGATGGAACTCCTAGGTTACGTGGGTCATGTGGAATCTTGTTTCGATCTGTTTTGAAACAGTGTTAGCGTCGGTGCAAGATAGGTGCTTGGTTTGCATCAAATGTACCATAGGTTCATAAATCGTTTTAGAAGCACCCGTGGTACTCCTAGGTGATGAGGGTCTGGTGGAGATCTGTTCGGTCCATTTCGGGATAGTGCTACAGAAGATAGGTGCTTGGTTTGCATTGAACATACCATAGGTCATAAATAGTTTTGGACGCACCCGATGGAAATCGTAAGTGACGTGGGTCGTGCGGAATCTCGTTTTAGTCCATTTGGTGCTAGTGTTAGTGTTAGTGCAAAGTTGGAGCATGGTTTGCACCAAACATACCTTAGGCATAGAAATTGTTTTGGACAAACTTCATCCGACTCCAAGGTGACGAGGCTCAAGGGGAAGCTCTGTTCTGTGTGTTTGGGGATAGTGCTTCTCTTGATGCTAGATTGGTGCTTGGTTTGCACCAAATGTAGCATAGGCATAGAAATCGTTTCGGACGCACTCGAGGGGACTCCTAGGTGACGAGGCTCAAGTGCAAGCTCGATTCGGTACGTTTCGAGATAGTGCTGCTCTTGATGCAAGATTGGTGCTCGGTTTGCGTCGAATGTGTCGTAGGTTCGGAAATAGTATTGGAGGCACCCGATGGAACTCCTAGGTTACGTGGGTCATGTGGAATCTTGTTTCGATCTGTTTTGAAACAGTGTTAGCGTCGGTGCAAGAAAGGTGCTCGGTTTGCATCAAACGTACCATAGGTTCATAAATCGTTTTAGAAGCACCCGCGGTACTCCTAGGTGATGAGAGTCTAGTGGAGATCTGTTTGGTCCGTTTGGGGATAGTGCTTCTCTTGATGCAAGATTAGTGCTCGGTTTGCATTGAATGTACCATAGGTCATAAATAGTTTTGGACGCACACGATGGAACTCGTATGTTACGTGGGTCGTGTGGAATCTCATTTTAGTCCATTTGGAGATAGTGTTAGTGTCAGCGCAAGGTTGGAGCACGGTTTACACCGAACATTCCATAGGCATAGAAATCATTTTGGACAAACTCGATCCGACTACCAGGTGACGAGGCTCAAGTGGAAGCTCGGTTCGGTCCGTTTGGGGATAGTGCTCCTCTTCATGCAAGATTGGTGCTTGGTTTGCACCAAATGTAGCATAGGCATAGAAATCGTTTTGGACGCACTCGAGGGGACTCCTAGGTGACGAGGCTCAAGTGGAAGCTCGATCCGGTACGTTTGGAGATAGTGCTACTCTTGATGCAAGATTGGTGCTCGGTTTGCGTTGAATGTGCCGTAGGTTCAGAAATAGTATTAGAGGCACCCGATGGAACTCCTAGGTGACGTGGGTCATGTGGAATCTCGTTTTGATCTATTTTGAGACAGTGTTAGCGACGGTGCAAGATAGGTGCACGGTTTGAACTGAACGTACCATAGGCATAGAAATTTTTTGGACACAATCGATGGGACTCCTAGGTGACGAGGCTCAAGTGGAAGCTCGGTACGGTCCATTTGGAGATAGTGCTACTCAAGATGCGTGATTGGTGCATGGTTTGCGTCGAAAGTACCGTAGGCTTAGAAATAGTATTGGAGGCACCTGATGGAACTCCTAGGTTATGTGGGTCATGTGGAATCTTGTTTCGATCTGTTTTGAAACAGTCTTAGCGTCGGTGGAAGATAGGTGCTTGGTTTGCATCAAACGTACCATAGGTTCATAAATCGTTTTAGAAGCACCCGTGGTACTCCTAGGTGATGAGGGTCTGGTGGAGATCTGTTCGGTCCATTTCGGGATAGTGCTACAGAAGATAGGTGCTCGGTTTGCATTGAACGTAACATTGGTCATAAATAGTTTTGGACGCACCCGATGGAAATTGTAAGTGACGTGGGTCGTGTGGAATCTCGTTTTAGTCCATTTGGAGCAAGTGTTAGTGTTAGTGCAAGGTTGGAGCACGGTTTGCACCAAACATACCATAGGCATAGAAATTGTTTTGGACGAACTTCATCCGACTCCTAGGTGAAGAGGCTCAAGGGGAAGCTCGGTTCTCTGTGTTTGGGGATAGTGCTTCTCTTGATGAAAGTTGGTGCTTGGTTTGCACCAAATGTAGCATAGGCATAGAAATTGTTTTGGATGCACTCGAGGGGACTCCTAGGTGACGAGGCTCAAGTGCAAGCTCGATTCGGTACATTTGGAGATAGTGCTACTCTTGATGCAAGATTGGTGCTCGGTTTGCGTCGAATGTGTCGTAGGTTCGGAAATAGTATTGGAGGCACCCGATGGAACTCCTAGGTTACGCGGGTCATGTGGAATCTTGTTTCGATCTGTTTTGAAACAGTATTAGCATCGGTGCAAGATAGGTGCTCGGTTTGCATCAAACATACCATAGGTTCATAAATCGTTTTAGAAGCACCCGCGGTACTCCTAGGTGATGAGGGTTTGTGGAGATCTGTTCGTTCTATTTGGGGATAGTGCTACAGAAGATAGGTGCACGGTTTGCATTGGACGTACCATTGGTCATAAATAGTTTTGGACGCACCCGATGGAACTCGTAAGTGACGTGGGTCGTGTGGAATCTCATTTTAGTCCATTTGGAGATAGTGTTAGTGTCAGTGCAAGGTTGGAGCATGGTTTGCATCGAACATACCATAGGCATAGAAATCGTTTTGGACGAACTCGATCCGACTCCTAGGTGACGAGGCTCAAGTGGAAGCTCGGTTCGGTCCGTTTGGGGATAGTGCTTCTCTTGATGCAAGATTGGTGCATGGTTTGCACCAAATGTAGCATAGGCATAGAAAATCGTTTTGGACGCACTCGAGGGGACTCCTAGGTGACGAGGCTCAAGTGGAAGCTCGATCCGGTACGTTTGGAGATAGTGCTACTCTTGATGCAAGATTGGTGCTCGGTTTGCGTTGAATGTGCCGTAGGTTCAGAAATAGTATTGGAGGCACCCGATGGAACTCCTAGGTGACGTGGGTCATGTGGAATCTCGTTTTGATCTATTTTGAGACAGTGTTAGCGACGGTGCAAGATAGGTGCACGGTTTGAACTGAACATACCATAGGCATAGAAATCGTTTTGGACACAATCGATGGGACTCCTAGGTGACGAGGCTCAAGTGGAAGCTCGGTACGGTCCATTTGGAGATAGTGCTACTCAGGATGCATGATTGGTGCATGGTTTGCGTCGAATGTACCGTAGGCTCAGAAATAGTATTGGTGGCACCCGATGGAACTCCTAGGTTACGTGGGTCATGTGGAATCTTGTTTCGATCTGTTTTGAAACAGTGTTAGCGTCGGTGCAAGATAGGTGCTTGGTTTGCATCAAATGTACCATAGGTTCATAAATCGTTTTAGAAGCACCCGTGGTACTCCTAGGTGATGAGGGTCTGGTGGAGATCTTTTCGGTCCATTTCGGGATAGTGCTACAGAAGATAGGTGCTTGGTTTGCATTGAACATACCATAGGTCATAAATAGTTTTGGACGCACCCGATGGAAATCGTAAGTGACGTGGGTCGTGCGGAATCTCGTTTTAGTCCATTTGGTGCTAGTGTTAGTGTTAGTGCAAAGTTGGAGCATGGTTTGCACCAAACATACCTTAGGCATAGAAATTGTTTTGGACAAACTTCATCCGACTCCAAGGTGACGAGGCTCAAGGGGAAGCTCTGTTCTGTGTGTTTGGGGATAGTGCTTCTCTTGATGCTAGATTGGTGCTTGGTTTGCACCAAATGTAGCATAGGCATAGAAATCGTTTCGGACGCACTCGAGGGGACTCCTAGGTGACGAGGCTCAAGTGCAAGCTCGATTCGGTACGTTTCGAGATAGTGCTGCTCTTGATGCAAGATTGGTGCTCGGTTTGCGTCGAATGTGTCGTAGGTTCGGAAATAGTATTGGAGGCACCCGATGGAACTCCTAGGTAACGTGGGTCATGTGGAATCTTGTTTCGATCTGTTTTGAAACAGTGTTAGCGTCGGTGCAAGAAAGGTGCTCGGTTTGCATCAAACGTACCATAGGTTCATAAATCGTTTTAGAAGCACCCGCGGTACTCCTAGGTGATGAGAGTCTAGTGGAGATCTGTTTGGTCCGTTTGGGGATAGTGCTTCTCTTGATGCAAGATTAGTGCTCGGTTTGCATTGAATGTACCATAGGTCATAAATAGTTTTGGACGCACACGATGGAACTCGTATGTTACGTGGGTCGTGTGGAATCTCATTTTAGTCCATTTGGAGATAGTGTTAGTGTCAGCGCAAGGTTGGAGCACGGTTTACACCGAACATTCCATAGGCATAGAAATCATTTTGGACAAACTCGATCCGACTACCAGGTGACGAGGCTCAAGTGGAAGCTCGGTTCGGTCCGTTTGGGGATAGTGCTCCTCTTCATGCAAGATTGGTGCTTGGTTTGCACCAAATGTAGCATAGGCATAGAAATCGTTTTGGACGCACTCGAGGGGACTCCTAGGTGACGAGGCTCAAGTGGAAGCTCGATCCGGTACGTTTGGAGATAGTGCTACTCTTGATGCAAGATTGGTGCTCGGTTTGCGTTGAATGTGCCGTAGGTTCAGAAATAGTATTGGAGGCACCTGATGGAACTCCTAGGTGACGTGGGTCATGTGGAATCTCGTTTTGATCTATTTTGAGACAGTGTTAGCGACGGTGCAAGATAGGTGCACGGTTTGAACTGAACGTACCATAGGCATAGAAATCGTTTTGGACACAATCGATGGGACTCCTAGGTGACGAGGCTCAAGTGGAAGCTCGGTACGGTCCATTTGGAGATAGTGCTACTTAGGATGCATGATTGGTGCATGGTTAGCGTCGAATGTACCGTAGGCTCAGAAATAGTATTGGTGGCACCCGATGGAACTCCTAGGTTACGTGGGTCATGTGGAATCTTGTTTCGATCTATTTTGAAACAGTGTTAGCGTCGGTGCAAGATAGGTGCTTGGTTTGCATCAAACGTACCATAGGTTCATAAATCGTTTTAGAAGCACCAGTGGTACTCCTAGGTGATGAGGGTCTGGTGGAGATCTGTTTGGTCCATTTCGGGATAGTGCTACAGAAGATAGTTGCTTGGTTTGCATTGAACATACCATAGGTCATAAATAGTTTTGGACGCACCCGATGGAAATCGTAAGTGACGTGGGTCGTGTGGAATCTCATTTTAGTCCATTTGGAGCTAGTGTTAGTGTTAGTGCAAAGTTGGAGCATGGTTTGCACCAAACATACCATAGGCATAGAAATTGTTTTGGACGAACTTCATCCGACTCCTAGGTGACGAGGCTCAAGGGGAAGCTTGGTTCTGTGTGTTTGGGGATAGTGCTTCTCTTGATAGCGATTGGTGCTTGGTTTGCACCAAATGTAGCATAGGCATAGAAATCGTTTTGGACGCACTCGAGGGGACTCCTAGGTAACGAGGCTCAAGTGCAAGCTCGATTCGGTACGTTTGGAGATAGTGCTGCTCTTGATGCAAGATTGGTGCTCGGTTTGCGTCGAATGTGTCGTAGGTTCGGAAATAGTATTGGAGCCACCTGATGGAACTCCTAGGTTACGTGGGTCATGTGGAATCTTGTTTCGATCTGTTCTGATACAGTGTTAGCGTCGGTGCAAGATAGGTGCTCGGTTTGCATCAAACGTACCATAGGTTCATAAATCGTTTTAGAAGCACCCGCGGTACTCCTAGGTGATGAGGGTCTGGTGGAGATCTGTTCGGTCCATAGTGCTTCTCTTGATGCGAGATTGGTGCTCGGTTTGCATTGAACGTACCATAGGTCATAAATAGTTTTGGACGCACACGATGGAACTCGTAAGTGACGTGGGTCGTGTGGAATCTCATTTTAGTCCATTTGGAGATAGTGTTAGTGTTAGTGCAAGGTTGGAGCACGGTTTACACCGAACATACCATAGGCATAGAAATCGTTTTGGACGAACTCGATCCGACTCCTAGGTGACGAGGCTCAAGTGGAAGCTCGGTTCGGTCCGTTTGGGGATAGTGCTTCCCCTGATGCAAGATTGGTGCTTGGTTTTCTCCAAATGTAGCATAGGCATAGAAATCGTTTTGGACGCACTCGAGGGGACTCCTAGGTGACGAGGCTCAAGTGGAAGCTCGATCCGTTACGTTTGGAGATAGTGCTACTCTTGATGCAAGATTGGTGCTCGGTTTGCGTTGAATGTGCCGTAGGTTCAGAAATAGTATTGGAGGGACCCGATGGAACTCCTAGGTGACGTGGGTCATGTGCAATCTTGTTTTGATATATTTTGAGACAGTGTTAGCGACGGTGCAAGATAGGTGCACGGTTTGAACTGAACGTACCATAGGCATAGAAATTGTTTTGGACACAATCGATGGGACTCCTAGGTGGCTCAAGTGGAAGCTCGGTACGGTCCATTTGGAGATAGTGCTACTCAAGATGCATGATTGGTGCATGGTTTGCGTCGAATGTACATTAGGCTCAGAAATAGTATTGGAGGCACCCGATGGAACTCCTAGGTTACGTGGGTCATGTGGAATCTTGTTTCGATCTGTTTTGAAACAGTGTTAGCGTCGGTGCAAGATAGGTGCTTGGTTTGCATCAAACGTACCATAGGTTCATAAATCGTTTTAGAAGCACCCGTGGTACTCCTAGGTGATGAGGGTCTGCTGGAGATCTGTTCGGTCCATTTTGGGATAGTGCTACAGAAGATAGGTGCTCGGTTTGCGTTGAACGTACCATAGGTCATAAATAGTTTTGGACGCACCTGATGGAAATCGTAAGTGACGTGGGTCGTGTGGAATCTCGTTTTAGTCCATTTGGAGCTAGTGTTAGTGTTAGTGCAAGGTTGGAGCACGGTTTGCACAAAACATACCATAGACATAGAAATTGTTTTGGACGAACTTCATCCGACTCCTAGGTGACGAGGCTCAAGGGGAAGCTCGGTTCTGTGTGTTTGGGGATAGTGCTTCTCTTGATGCAAGATTGGTGCTTGGTTTGCACCAAATGTAGCATAGGCATAGAAATCATTTTGGACGCACTCGAGGGGACTCCTAGGTGACGAGGCTCAAATGCACGATTCGGTACGTTTGGAGACAGTGCTACTCTTGATGCAAGATTGGTGCTCGGTTTGCGTCGAATGTGTCGTAGGTTCGGAAATAGTACTGGAGGCACCCGATGGAACTCCTAGGTTACGTGGGTCATGTGGAATCTTGTTTCGATCTGTTTTGAAACAGTGTTAGCGTCGGTGCAAGATAGGTGCTCGGTTTGCATCAAACATACCATAGGTTCATAAATCGTTTTAGAAGCACCCGCGGTACTCCTAGGTGATGAGGGTTTGGTGGAGATCTATTCGGTCTGTTTGGAGATAGTGCTACCGAAGATAGGTGCACGGTTTGCATTGAACGTACCATCGGTCATAAATAGTTTTGGACGCACCCGATGGAACTCGTAAGTGACGTGGGTCGTGTGGAATCTCATTTTAGTCCATTCGGAGATAGTGTTAGTGTCAGTGCAAGGTTGGAGCATGGTTTGCACCGAACATACCAAAGGCATTGAAATCGTTTTGGACGAACTCGATCCGACTCCTAGGTGACGAGGCTCAAGTGGAAGCTCGGTTCGGTCCGTTTGGGGATAGTGCTTCTCTTGATGCAAGATTGGTGCTTGGTTTGCACCAAATGTAGCATAGGCATAGAAATCGTTTTGGACGCACTCGAGGGGACTCCTAGGTGACGAGGCTCAAGTGGAAGCTCGATCCGGTACGTTTAGAGATAGTGCTACTCTTGATGCAAGATTGGTGCACGGTTTGCGTTGAATGTGCCGTAGGTTCAGAAATAGTATTGGAGGCACCCGATGGAACTCCAAGGTGACGTGGGTCATGTGGAATCTCGTTTTGATCTTTTTTGAGACAGTGTTAGTGACGGTGCAAGATAGGTGCACGGTTTGAACTGAACGTACCATAGGCATAGAAATTGTTTTGGACACAATCGATGGGACTCCTAGGTGACGAGGCTCAAGTGGAGGCTCGGTACGGTCCATTTGGAGATAGTGCTACTCAAGATGCATGATTGGTGCATGGTTTGCGTCGAATGTACCGTAGGCTTAGAAATAGTATTGGAGACACCCGATGGAACTCCTAGGTTACGTGGGTCATGTGGAATCTTGTTTCGATCTGTTTTGAAACAGTGTTAGCGTCGGTGCAAGATAGGTGCTTGGTTTGCATCAAACGTACCATAGGTTCATAAATCGTTTTAGAAGCACCCGTGGTACTCCTAGGTGATGAGGGTCTGGTGGAGATCTGTTCGGTCCATTTCGGGATAGTGCTACAGAAGATAGGTGCGCGGTTTGCATTGAACGTACCATAGGTCATAAATAATTTTGGACGCACCCGATGGAAATCGTAAGTGACGTGGGTCATGTGGAATCTCATTTTAGTCCATTCGGAGCTAGTGTTAGTGTTAGTGCAAGGTTGGAGCACGGTTTGCACCAAACATACCATAGGCATAGAAATTGTTTTGGATGAACTTCATCCGACTCCTAGGTGACGAGGCTCAAGGGGAAGCTCGGTTCAGTGTGTTTGGGGATAGTGCTTCTCTTGATGCAATATTGGTGCTTGGTTTGCCCCAAATGTAGCATAGGCATAGAAATCGTTTTGGACGCACTCGAGGGGACTCCTAGGTGACGAGGCTCAAGTGCAAGATCGATTCGGTACGTTTGGAGATAGTGCTACTCTTGATGCAAGATTGGTGCTCGGTTTGCGTCGAATGTGTCGTAGGTTCGGAAATAGTATTGGAGGCACCCGATGGAACTCCTAGGTTACGTGGGTCATGTGCAATCTTGTTTTGATCTATTTTGAGACAGTGTTAGCGACGGTGCAAGATAGGTGCATGGTTTGAACTGAACGTACCATAGGCATAGAAATTGTTTTGGACACAATCGATGGGACTCCTAGGTGGCTCAAGTGGAAGCTCGGTACGGTCCATTTGGAGATAGTGCTACTCAAGATGCATGATTGGTGCATGGTTTGCGTCGAATGTACATTAGGCTCAGAAATAGTATTGGAGGCACCCGATGGAACTCCTAGGTTACGTGGGTCATGTGGAATCTTGTTTCGATCTGTTTTGAAACAGTTTTAGCGTCGGTGCAAGATAGGTGCTTGGTTTGCATCAAACGTACCATAGGTTCATAAATCGTTTTAGAAGCACCCGTGGTACTCCTAGGTGATGAGGGTCTGCTGGAGATCTGTTCGGTCCATTTTGGGATAGTGCTACAGAAGATAGGTGCTCGGTTTGCGTTGAACGTACCATAGGTCATAAATAGTTTTGGACGCACCTGATGGAAATCGTAAGTGACGTGGGTCGTGTGGAATCTCGTTTTAGTCCATTTGGAGCTAGTGTTAGTGTTAGTGCAAGGTTGGAGCACGGTTTGCACAAAACATACCATAGACATAGAAATTGTTTTGGACGAACTTCATCCGACTCCTAGGTGACGAGGCTCAAGGGGAAGCTCGGTTCTGTGTGTTTGGGGATAGTGCTTCTCTTGATGCAAGATTGGTGCTTGGTTTGCACCAAATGTAGCATAGGCATAGAAATCATTTTGGACGCACTCGAGGGGACTCCTAGGTGACGAGGCTCAAATGCACGATTCGGTACGTTTGGAGACAGTGCTACTCTTGATGCAAGATTGGTGCTCGGTTTGCGTCGAATGTGTCGTAGGTTCGGAAATAGTACTGGAGGCACCCGATGGAACTCCTAGGTTACGTGGGTCATGTGGAATCTTGTTTCGATCTGTTTTGAAACAGTGTTAGCGTCGGTGCAAGATAGGTGCTCGGTTTGCATCAAACATACCATAGGTTCATAAATCGTTTTAGAAGCACCCGCGGTACTCCTAGGTGATGAGGGTTTGGTGGAGATCTATTCGGTCTGTTTGGAGATAGTGCTACCGAAGATAGGTGCACGGTTTGCATTGAACGTACCATCGGTCATAAATAGTTTTGGACGCACCCGATGGAACTCGTAAGTGACGTGGGTCGTGTGGAATCTCATTTTAGTCCATTCGGAGATAGTGTTAGTGTCAGTGCAAGGTTGGAGCACGGTTTGCACCGAACATACCAAAGGCATTGAAATCGTTTTGGACGAACTCGATCCGACTCCTAGGTGACGAGGCTCAAGTGGAAGCTCGGTTCGGTCCGTTTGGGGATAGTGCTTCTCTTGATGCAAGATTGGTGCTTGGTTTGCACCAAATGTAGCATAGGCATAGAAATCGTTTTGGACGCACTCGAGGGGACTCCTAGGTGACGAGGCTCAAGTGGAAGCTCGATCCGGTACGTTTAGAGATAGTGCTACTCTTGATGCAAGATTGGTGCACGGTTTGCGTTGAATGTGCCGTAGGTTCAGAAATAGTATTGGAGGCACCCGATGGAACTCCAAGGTGACGTGGGTCATGTGGAATCTCGTTTTGATCTTTTTTGAGACAGTGTTAGTGACGGTGCAAGATAGGTGCACGGTTTGAACTGAACGTACCATAGGCATAGAAATTGTTTTGGACACAATCGATGGGACTCCTAGGTGACGAGGCTCAAGTGGAGGCTCGGTACGGTCCATTTGGAGATAGTGCTACTCAAGATGCATGATTGGTGCATGGTTTGCGTCGAATGTACCGTAGGCTTAGAAATAGTATTGGAGACACCCGATGGAACTCCTAGGTTACGTGGGTCATGTGGAATCTTGTTTCGATCTGTTTTGAAACAGTGTTAGCGTCGGTGCAAGATAGGTGCTTGGTTTGCATCAAACGTACCATAGGTTCATAAATCGTTTTAGAAGCACCCGTGGTACTCCTAGGTGATGAGGGTCTGGTGGAGATCTGTTCGGTCCATTTCGGGATAGTGCTACAGAAGATAGGTGCGCGGTTTGCATTGAACGTACCATAGGTCATAAATAATTTTGGACGCACCCGATGGAAATCGTAAGTGACGTGGGTCATGTGGAATCTCATTTTAGTCCATTCGGAGCTAGTGTTAGTGTTAGTGCAAGGTTGGAGCACGGTTTGCACCAAACATACCATAGGCATAGAAATTGTTTTGGATGAACTTCATCCGACTCCTAGGTGACGAGGCTCAAGGGGAAGCTCGGTTCAGTGTGTTTGGGGATAGTGCTTCTCTTGATGCAATATTGGTGCTTGGTTTGCCCCAAATGTAGCATAGGCATAGAAATCGTTTTGGACGCACTCGAGGGGACTCCTAGGTGACGAGGCTCAAGTGCAAGATCGATTCGGTACGTTTGGAGATAGTGCTACTCTTGATGCAAGATTGGTGCTCGGTTTGCGTCGAATGTGTCGTAGGTTCAGAAATAGTATTGGAGGCACCCGATGGAACTCCTAGGTTGCGTGGGTCATGTGGAATCTTGTTTCGATCTGTTTTGAAACAGTGTTAGCGTCGGTGCAAGATAGGTGCTCGGTTTGCATCAAACGTACCATAGGTTCATAAATCGTTTTAGAAGCACCCGCGGTACTCCTAGGTGATGAGGGTCTGGTGGAGATCTGTTTGTTCCGTTTGGGGATAGTGCTTCTCTTGATGCGAGATTGGTGCTCGGTTTGCATTGAACGTACCATAGGTCATAAATAGTTTTGGACGCACACGATGGAACTCGTAAGTGACATGGGTCGTGTGGAATCTCATTTTAGTCCATTTGAAGATAGTGTTAGTGTCAGTGCAAGGTTGGAGCACGGTTTACACTGAACATACCATAGGCATAGAAATCATTTTGGACAAACTCGATCCGACTCCTAGGTGACGAGGCTCAAGTGGAAGCTCGGTTCGGTCCGTTTGGGGATAGTGCTTCTCTTGATTCAAGATTGGTGCTTGGTTTGCACCAAATGTAGCATAGGCATAGAAATCGTTTTGGACGCACTCGAGGGGACTCCTAGGTGACGAGGCTCAAGTGGAAGCTCGATCCGGTACGTTTGGAGATAGTGCTACTCTTGATGCAAGATTGGTGCACGGTTTGTGTTGAATGTGTCGTAGGTTCAGAAATAGTATTGGAGGCACCCGATGGAACTCCTAGGTGACGTGGGTCATGTGGAATCTCGTTTTGATCTTTTTTGAGACAGTGTTAGTGACGGTGCAAGATAGGTGCACGGTTTGAACTGAATGTACCATAGGCATAGAAATCGTTTTGGACACAATCGATGGGACTCCTAGGTGACGAGGCTCAAGTGGAGGCTCGGTACGGTCCATTTGGAGATAGTGCTACTCAAGATGCATGATTGGTGCATGGTTTGCGTCGAATGTACCGTAGGCTTAGAAATAGTATTGGAGGCACCCGATGGAACTCCTAGGTTACGTGGGTCATGTGGAATCTTGTTTCGATCTGTTTTGAAACAGTGTTAGCGTCGGTGCAAGATAGGTGCTTGGTTTGCATCAAACGTACCATAGGTTCTTAAATCGTTTTAGAAGCACCCGTGGTACTCCTAGGTGATGAGGGTCTGGTGGAGATCTGTTCGGTCCATTTCGGGATAGTGCTACAGAAGATAGGTGCTCGGTTTGCATTGAACGTACCATAGGTCATAAATAATTTTGGACGCACCCGATGGAAATCGTAAGTGACGTGGGTCATGTGGAATCTCATTTTAGTCCATTCGGAGCTAGTGTTAGTGTTAGTGCAAGGTTGGACCACGGTTTGCACCAAACATACCATAGGCATAGAAATTGTTTTGGATGAACTTCATCCGACTCCTAGGTGACGAGGCTCAAGGGTAAGCTCGGTTCGGTGTGTTTGGGGATAGTGCTTCTCTTGATGCAATATTGGTGCTTGGTTTGCCCCAAATGTAGCATAGGCATAGAAATCGTTTTGGACGCACTCGAGGGGACTCCTAGGTGACGAGGCTCAAGTGCAAGATCGATTCGGTACGTTTGGAGATAGTGCTACTCTTGATGCAAGATTGGTGCTCGGTTTGCGTCGAATGTGTCGTAGGTTCGGAAATAGTATTGGAGGCACCCGATGGAACTCCTAGGTTACGTGGGTCATGTGGAATCTTGTTTCGATCTGTTTTGAAACAGTGTTAGCGTCGGTGCAAGATAGGTGCTCGGTTTGCATCAAACGTACCATAGGTTCATAAATCGTTTTAGAAGCACCCGCGGTACTCCTAGGTGATGAGGGTCTGGTGGAGATCTGTTTGTTCCGTTTGGGGATAGTGCTTCTCTTGATGCGAGATTGGTGCTCGGTTTGCATTGAACGTACCATAGGTCATAAATAGTTTTGGACGCACACGATGGAACTCGTAAGTGACATGGGTCGTGTGGAATCTCATTTTAGTCCATTTGAAGATAGTGTTAGTGTCAGTGCAAGGTTGGAGCACGGTTTACACTAAACATACCATAGGCATAGAAATCATTTTGGACAAACTCGATCCGACTCCTAGGTGACGAGGCTCAAGTGGAAGCTCGGTTCGGTCCGTTTGGGGATAGTGCTTCTCTTGATGCAAGATTGGTGCTTGGTTTGCACCAAATGTAGCATAGGCATAGAAATCGTTTTGGACGCACTCGAGGGGACTCCTAGGTGACGAGGCTCAAGTGGAAGCTCGATCCGGTACGTTTGGAGATAGTGCTACTCTTGATGCAAGATTGGTGCACAGTTTGTGTTGAATGTGTCGTAGGTTCAGAAATAGTATTGGAGGCACCCGATGGAACTCCTAGGTGACGTGGGTCATGTGGAATCTCGTTTTGATCTTTTTTGAGACAGTGTTAGTGACGGTGCAAGATAGGTGCACGGTTTGAACTGAATGTACCATAGGCATAGAAATCGTTTTGGACACAATCGATGGGACTCCTAGGTGACGAGGCTCAAGTGGAGGCTCGGTACGGTCCATTTGGAGATAGTGCTACTCAAGATGCATGATTGGTGCATGGTTTGCGTCGAATGTACCGTAGGCTTAGAAATAGTATTGGAGGCACCCGATGGAACTCCTAGGTTACGTGGGTCATGTGGAATCTTGTTTCGATCTGTTTTGAAACAGTGTTAGCGTCGGTGCAAGATAGGTGCTTGGTTTGCATCAAACGTACCATAGGTTCTTAAATCGTTTTAGAAGCACCCGTGGTACTCCTAGGTGATGAGGGTCTGGTGGAGATCTGTTCGGTCCATTTCGGGATAGTGCTACAGAAGATAGGTGCTCGGTTTGCATTGAACGTACCATAGGTCATAAATAATTTTGGACGCACCCGATGGAAATCGTAAGTGACGTGGGTCATGTGGAATCTCATTTTAGTCCATTCGGAGCTAGTGTTAGTGTTAGTGCAAGGTTGGAGCACGGTTTGCACCAAACATACCATAGGCATAGAAATTGTTTTGGATGAACTTCATCCGACTCCTAGGTGACGAGGCTCAAGGGGAAGCTCGGTTCGGTGTGTTTGGGGATAGTGCTTCTCTTGATGCAATATTGGTGCTTGGTTTGCACCAAATGTAGCATAGGCATAGAAATCGTTTTGGACGCACTCGAGGGGACTCCTAGGTGACGAGGCTCAAGTGCAAGATCGATTCGGTACGTTTGGAGATAGTGCTACTCTTGATGCAAGATTGGTGCTCGGTTTGCGTCGAATGTGTCGTAGGTTCGGAAATAGTATTGGGGGCACCCGATGGAACTCCTAGGTTACGTGGGTCATGTGGAATCTTGTTTCGATCTGTTTTGAAACAGTGTTAGCGTCGGTGCAAGATAGGTGCTCGGTTTGCATCAAACGTACCATAGGTTCATAAATCGTTTTAGAAGCACCCGCGGTACTCCTAGGTGATGAGGGTCTGGTGGAGATTTGTTTGGTCCGTTTGGGGATAGTGCTTCTCTTGATGCGAGATTGGTGCTCGGTTTGCATTGAACGTACCATAGGTCATAAATAGTTTTGGACGCACACGATGGAACTCGTAAGTGACATGGGTCGTGTGGAATCTCATTTTAGTCCATTTTAAGATAGTGTTAGTGTCAGTGCAAGGTTGGAGCACGATTTACACTGAACATACCATAGGCATAGAAATCATTTTGGACAAACTCGATCTGACTCCTAGGTGACGAGGCTCAAGTGGAAGCTCGGTTCGGTCCGTTTGGGGATAGTGCTTCTCTTGATGCAAGATTGGTGCTTGGTTTGCACCAAATGTAGCATAGGCATAGAAATCGTTTTGGACGCACTCGAGGGGACTCCTAGGTGACGAGGCTCAAGTGGAAGCTCGATCCAGTACGTTTGGAGATAGTGCTACTCTTGATGCAAGATTGGTGCACGGTTTGCGTTGAATGTGCCGTAGGTTTAGAAATAGTATTGGAGGCACCCGATGGAACTCCTAGGTGACGTGGGTCATGTGGAATCTCGTTTTGATCTTTTTTGAGACAGTGTTAGTGACGGTGCAAGATAGGTGCACGGTTTGAACTGAACGTACCATAGGCATAGAAATCGTTTTGGACACAATCGATGGGACTCCTAGGTGACGAGGCTCAAGTGGAAGCTCGGTACGGTCCATTTGGAGATAGTGCTACTCAAGATGCATGATTGGTGCATGCTTTGCGTCGAATGTACCGTAGGCTTAGAAATAGTATTGGAGGCACCCGATGGAACACCTAGGTTACGTGGGTCATGTGGAATCTTGTTTCGATCTGTTTTGAAACAGTGTTAGCGTCGGTGCAAGATAGGTGCTTGGTTTGCATCAAACGTACCATAGGTTCATAAATCGTTTTAGAAGCACCCGTGGTACTCCTAGGTGATGAGGGTCTCGTGGAGATCTGTTCGGTCCATTTCGGGATAGTGCTACAGAAGATAGGTGCTCGGTTTGCATTGAACGTACCATAGGTCATAAATAGTTTTGGACGCACCCGATGGAAATCGTAAGTGACGTGGGTCATGTGGAATCTCATTTTAGTCCATTCGGGGCTAGTGTTAGTGTTAGTGCAAGGTTGGAGCACGGTTTGCACCAAACATACCATAGGCATAGAAATTGTTTTGGATGAACTTCATCCGACTCCTAGGTGACGAGGCTCAAGGGGAAGCTCGGTTCGGTGTGTTTGGGGATAGTCTTCTCTTGATGCAATATTGGTGCTTGGTTTGCACCAAATGTAGCATAGGCATAGAAATCGTTTTGGACGCACTCGAGGGGACTCCTAGGTGACGAGGCTCAAGTGCAAGCTCGATTCGGTATGTTTGGAGATAGTGCTACTCTTGATGCAAGATTGGTGCTCGGTTTGTGTCGAATGTGTCATAGGTTCGGAAATAGTATTGGAGGCACCCGTTGGAACTCCTAGGTTACGTGGGTCATGTGGAATCTTGTTTCGATCTGTTTTGAAACAGTGTTAGGGTCGGTTCAAGATAGGTGCTCGGTTTGCATCAAACGTACCATAGGTTCATAAATCGTTTTAGAAGCACCCGCGGTACTCCTAGGTGATGAGGGTTTGGTGGAGATCTGTTCGGTCTGTTTGGAGATAGTGCTACAGAAGATAGGTGCACGGTTTGGGTTGAACGTACCATCGGTCATAAATAGTTTTGGACGCACCCGATGGAACTCGTAAGTGACGTGGGTCGTGTGGAATCTCATTTTGGTCCATTTGGAGATAGTGTTAGTGTGAGTGCAAGGTTGGAGCACGGTTTGCACCAAACATACCATAGGCATAGAAATCGTTTTGGACGAACTTGATCCGACTCCTAGGTGACGAGGCTGATGAGGACATCATTGGCTCAAATATGACCATGTCAACCACTTCTATACCAAAGGTGCAACCATTCTATATGAGGCTTATCATTGATGCATTTGATGAATTGGTGCTCCACCATAAAATGTGTATATTTTCATTTTTAGAATTACTTACATGGATCAAGGAAAGGTTTGATTGCATATGGAAAGCATGGAAGGTTAATGAAGTTGATTGGGGACCAAATCCAAGTATTCCCAACGTCCTGCACCTGGACACCACGTCACTTTTGGTCCAAGGAAAGAAAGAGATCAAATCCAACACGTTTTGGGGCTGGATTCGGACTCCAGGACAGCTCCAACTTGTGATGTTCACCACGGTCGCATACGGACTCGGATTGGGACGTTCTAGCACTTTTTGGAAAGCTTATCAAGTCTATTTTCCAACGGATCTGGACTCATGGCTATATCTTATCTGGTGCTTCAGCAATCGTCGTTTCAACGCCGGGGCCTTTTCTGCCTTTGGTGCTGTGTCACCCTATTTTGGGCTGATGGCCCATGTATCAAGTTGGGTTCATTAGGGACGTGTTCTAGGGTTGGAGAACGACCCCAACACCCCCTGGTCGATCCCCTAGGTATTAATAAGGATTAGAGCTGCCACAAACAGAGCGGGTTTTTATTTTGTTGAAAGTTTAGCCATTGCTACTTCCTTGTAGACGCGTGTGTCGACTAGACCATCCGTTCTACTCGATTCAGAACCCCAACTTTGTGATTTCAGATTAGTTTTCATCTCCATATTTGCAATTGAGTTGCTTGTTCTACTTGTTCTTGCTTGTTCCTCGATTGCTTGCAGGAATTACCCTAGTGGTTTGGTTGATCGTGTTCCACAAGATCACGACGGCTGTTGGAGGTGGTGTATCGGTTGCTAAGGCGCAGCATCCTTGCATGGTTGTAGTCAGGCCGTGAACGTCATCTCCATCCCCAAATCGAGTTATCCACCTTCTCTCATCGAAAGATCAGGATTCACCCTAGCGGGTTCATATCAGAGGCTCAAGTGGAAGCTCGGTTCGGTCCGTTTGGGGATAGTGCTTCTCTTGATGCAAGATTGGTGCTCGGTTTGCACCAAATGTAGCATAGGCATAGAAATCGTTTTGGACGCACTCGAGGGGACTCCTAGGTGACGAGGCTCAAGTGGAAGCTCGATCCGGTATGTTTAGAGATAGTGCTACTCTTGATGCAAGATTGGTGCTCGGTTTGTGTTGAATGTGCCGTAGGTTCAGAAATAGTATTGGAGGCACCCGATGGAACTCCTAGGTGACGTGGGTCATGTGGAATCTTGTTTCGATCTGTTTTGAAACAGTGTTAGCGTCGGTGGAAGATAGGTGCTTGGTTTGCATCAAACGTACCATAGGTTCATAAATCGTTTTAGAAGCACCCGTGGTACTCCTAGGTGATGAGGGTTTGGTGGAGATCTGTTCGGTCTGTTTGGAGATAGTGCTACAGAAGATAGGTGCATGGTTTGCGTTGAACGTACCATAGGTCATAAATAGTTTTGGACGCACCCGATGGAACTCGTAAGTGACGTGGGTCGTGTGGAATCTCATTTTAGTCCATTTAGAGATAGTGTTAGTGTCAGTGCAAGGTTGGAGCACGGTTTGCACCAAACATAACATAGGCATAGAAATCGTTTTGGACGAACTCGATCCGACTCCAAGGTGACGAGGCTCAAGTGGAAGCTCGGTTCGGTCCGTTTGGGGATAGTGCTTCTCTTGATGCAAGATTGGTGCTTGGTTTGCACCAAATGTAGCATAGGCATAGAAATCGTTTTGGACGCACTCGAGGGGACTCCTAGGTGACGAGGCTCAAGTGGAAGCTCGATCCGGTACGTTTGGAGATAGTGCTACTCTTGATGCAAGATTGGTGCTCGGTTTGCGTCGAATGTGCCGTAGGTTCGGAAATAGTAATGGAGGCACCCGATGGAACTCCTAGGTGACGTGGGTCATGTGGAATCTTGTTTTGATCTATTTTGAGAAAGTATTAGCGATGGTGCAAGATAGGTGCACGGTTTGAACGGAACGTACCATAGGCATAGAAATCGTTTTGGACACAATTGATGGGACTCCTAGGTGACGAGGCTCAAGTGGAAGCTCGGTACGGTCAATTTGGAGATAGTGCTACTCAAGATGCATGATTGGTGCATGGTTTGCGTCGAATGTAACTTAGGCTCAGAAATAGTATTGGAGGCACCCGATGGAACTCCTAGGTTACGTGGGTCATGTGGAATCTTGTTTCGATCTTGTTTGAAACAGTGTTAGCGTCGGTGGAAGATAGGTGCTTGGTTTGCATCAAACGTACCATAGGTTCATAAATCGTTTTAGAAGCACCCGTGGTACTCCTAGGTGATGAGGGTCTGGTGGAGATCTGTTCGGTCCATTTCGGGATAGTGCTACAGAAGATAGGTGCTCGGTTTGCATTGAACGTACCATAGGTCATAAATAGTTTTGGACGCACCCGATGGAAACCGTAAGTGACGTGGGTCGTGTGGAATCTTGTTTTAGTCCATTTGGAGCTAGTGTTAGTGTTAGTGCAAGGTTGGAGCACGGTTTGCACCAAACATACCATAGGCATAGAAATTGTTTTGGACGAACTTCATCCGACTCCTAGGTGACGAGGCTCAAGGGGAAGCTCGGTTCGGTGTGTTTGGGGATAGTGCTTCTCTTGATGCAAGATTGGTGCTTGGTTTGCACCAAATGTAGCATAGGCATAGAAATCATTTTGGACGCACTCGAGGGGACTCCTAGGTGACGAGGCTCAAGTGCAAGCTCGATTCGGTACGTTTGGAGATAGTGCTACTCTTGATGCAAGATTGGTGCTCGGTTTGCGTCGAATGTGTCGTAGGTTCGGAAATAGTATTGGAGGCACCCGATGGAACTACTAGGTTATGTGGGTCATGTGGAATCTTGTTTCGATCTGTTTTGAAACAGTGTTAGCGTCGGTGCAAGATAGGTGCTCGGTTTGCATCAAACGTACCATAGGTTCATAAATCGTTTTAGAAGCACCCGCGGTACTCCTAGGTGATGAGGGTTTGGTGGAGATCTGTTCGGTCTATTTGGAGATAGTGCTACAGAAGATAGGTGCACGGTTTGCTTTGAACGTACCATAGGTCATAAATAGTTTTGGACGCACCCGATGGAACTCGTAAGTGACGTGGGTCGTGTGGAATCTAATTTTAGTCCATTTGGTGATAGTGTTAGTGTCAGTGCAAGGTTGGAGCACGGTTTGCACCGAACATACCAAAGGCATAGAAATCGTTTTGGACGAACTCGATCCAACTCCTAGGTGACGAGGCTCAAGTGGAAGCTCGGTTCGGTCCGTTTGGGGATAGTGCTTCTCTTGATGCAAGATTGGTGCTTGGTTTGCACCAAATGTAGCATAGGCATAGAAATCGTTTTGGACGCACTCGAGGGGACTCCTAGGTGACGAGGCTCAACTGGAAGCTCGATCCGGTACGTTTGGAGATAGTGCTACTCTTGATGCAAGATTGGTGCTCGGTTTGCGTCGAATGTGCCATAGGTTCGGAAATAGTATTGGAGGCACCCGATGGAACTCCTAGGTGACGTGGGTCATGTGGAATCTCGTTTTGATCTATTTTGAGACAGTATTAGCGACGGTGCAAGATAGGTGCACGGTTTGAACTGAACGTACCATAGGCATAGAAATTGTTTTGGACACAATTGATGGGACTCCTAGGTGACGAGGCTCAAGTGGAAGCTCGGTACGGTCAATTTGGAGATAGTGCTACTCAAGATGCATGATTGGTGCATGGTTTGCGTCGAATGTAACTTAGGCTCAGAAATAGTATTGGAGGCACCCGATGGAACTCCTAGGTTACGTGGGTCATGTGGAATCTTGTTTCGATCTTGTTTGAAACAGTGTTAGCGTCGGTGGAAGATAGGTGCTTGGTTTGCATCAAACGTACCATAGGTTCATAAATCGTTTTAGAAGCACCCGTGGTACTCCTAGGTGATGAGGGTCTGGTGGAGATCTGTTCGGTCCATTTCGGGATAGTGCTACAGAAGATAGGTGCTCGGTTTGCATTGAACGTACCATAGGTCATAAATAGTTTTGGACGCACCCGATGGAAACCGTAAGTGACGTGGGTCGTGTGGAATCTTGTTTTAGTCCATTTGGAGCTAGTGTTAGTGTTAGTGCAAGGTTGGAGCACGGTTTGCACCAAACATACCATAGGCATAGAAATTGTTTTGGACGAACTTCATCCGACTCCTAGGTGACGAGGCTCAAGGGGAAGCTCGGTTCGGTGTGTTTGGGGATAGTGCTTCGCTTGATGCAAGATTGGTGCTTGGTTTGCACCAAATGTAGCATAGGCATAGAAATCATTTTGGACGCACTCGAGGGGACTCCTAGGTGACGAGGCTCAAGTGCAAGCTCGATTCGGTACGTTTGGAGATAGTGCTACTCTTGATGCAAGATTGGTGCTCGGTTTGCGTCGAATGTGTCGTAGGTTCGGAAATAGTATTGGAGGCACCCGATGGAACTCCTAGGTTATGTGGGTCATGTGGAATCTTGTTTCGATCTGTTTTGAAACAGTGTTAGCGTCGGTGCAAGATAGGTGCTCGGTTTGCATCAAACGTACCATAGGTTCATAAATCGTTTTAGAAGCACCCGCGGTACTCCTAGGTGATGAGGGTTTGGTGGAGATCTGTTCGGTCTGTTTGGAGATAGTGCTACAGAAGATAGGTGCACGGTTTGCTATGAACGTACCATAGGTCATAAATAGTTTTGGACGCACCCGATGGAACTCGTAAGTGACGTGGGTCGTGTGGAATCTAATTTTAGTCCATTTGGAGATAGTGTTAGTGTCAGTGCAAGGTTGGAGCACGGTTTGCACCGAACATACCATAGGCATAGAAATCATTTTGGACGAACTCGATCCGACTCCTAGGTGACGAGGCTCGAGTGGAAGCTCGGTTCGGTCCGTTTGGGGATAGTGCTTCTCTTGATGCAAGATTGGTGCTTGGTTTGCACCAAATGTAGCATAGGCATAGAAATCGTTTTGGACACACTTGAGGGGACTCCTAGGTGACGAGGCTCAAGTGGAAGCTCGATCCGGTACGTTTGGAGATAGTGCTACTCTTGATGCAAGATTGGTGCTCGGTTTGTGTCGAATGTGCCGTAGGTTCGGAAATAGTATTAGAGGCACCCGATGGAACTCCTAGGTGACGTGGGTCATGTGGAATCTCGTTTTGATCTATTTTGAGAAAGTATTAGCGACGGTGCAAGATAGTTGCACGGTTTGAACTGAACGTACCATAGGCATAGAAATCGTTTTGGACACAATTGATGGGACTCCTAGGTGACGAGGCTCAAGTGGAAGCTCGGTACGGTCCATTTGGAGATAGTGCTACTCAAGATGCATGATTGGTGCATGGTTTGCGTCGAATGTACCGTAGGCTCAGAAATAGTATTGGAGGCACCCGATGGAGCTCCTAGGTTACGTGGGTCATGTGGAATCTTGTTTCGATCTGTTTTGAAACAGTGTTAGCGTCGGTGGAAGATTGGTGCTTGGTTTGCATCAAACGTACCATAGGTTCATAAATTGTTTTAGAAGCACCCGTGGTACTCCTAGGTGATGAGGGTCTGGTGGAGATCTGTTCGGTCCATTTCGGGATAGTGCTACAGAAGATAGTTGCTCGGTTTGCATTGAACGTACCATAGGTCATAAATAGTTTTGGACGCACCCGATGGAAATCGTAAGTGACGTGGGTCGTTCGGAATCTTGTTTTAGTCCATTTGGAGCTAGTGTTAGTGTTAGTGCAAGGTTGGAGCACGGTTTGCAACAAACATACCATAGGCATAGAAATTGTTTTGGACGAACTTCATCCGACTCCTAGGTGACGAGGCTCAAGGTTTAGCTCGGTTCGGTGTGTTTGGGGATAGTGCTTCTCTTGATGCAAGATTGGTGCTTGGTTTGCACCAAATGAGCATAGGCATAGAAATCGTTTTGGACGCACTCGAGGGGACTCCTAGGTGACGAGGCTCAAGTGCAAGCTTGATTCGGTACGTTTGGAGATAGTGCTACTCTTGATGCAAGATTGGTGCTCGGTTTGCGTCGAATGTGTCGTAGGTTCGGAAATAGTATTGGAGGCACCCGATGGATCTCCTAGGTTATGTGGGTCATGTGGAATCTTGTTTCGATCTGTTTTGAAACAGTGTTAGCGTCGGTGCAAGATAGGTGCTCGGTTTGCATCAAACGTACCATAGGTTCATAAATCGTTTTAGAAGCACCCGCGGTACTCCTAGGTGATGAGGGTTTGGTGGAGATCTGTTCGGTCTATTTGGAGATAGTGCTACAGAAGATAGGTGCACGGTTTGCTTTGAACGAACCATAGGTCATAAATAGTTTTGGACGCACCTGATGGAACTCGTAAGTGACGTGGGTCGTGTGGAATCTAATTTTAGTCCATTTGGAGATAGTGTTAGTGTCAGTGCAAGGTTGGAGCACGGTTTGCACCGAACATACCATAGGCATAGAAATCATTTTGGACGAACTCGATCCAACTCCTAGGTGACGAGGCTCAAGTGGAAGCTCGGTTCGGTCCGTTTGGGGATAGTGCTTCTCTTGATGCAGGATTGGTGCTTGGTTTCCACCAAATGTAGCATAGGCATAGAAATCGTTTTGGACGCACTCGAGGGGACTCCTAGGTGACGAGTCTCAAGTGGAAGCTCGATCCGGTACGTTTGGAGATAGTGCTACTCTTGATGCAAGATTGGTGCTCAGTTTGCGTTGAATGTGCCGTAGGTTCAGAAATAGTATTGGAGGCACCCGATGGAACTCCTAGGTGACATGGGTCATGTGGAATCTCGTTTTGGTCTATTTTGAGACAGTGTTAGTGATGGTGCAAGATAGGTGCACGGTTTGAACTGAACGTACCATAGGCATAGAAATCGTTTTGGACACAATTGATGGGACTCCTAGGTGACGAGGCTCAAGTGGAAGCTCGGTACGGTCAATTTGGAGATAGTGCTACTCAAGATGCATGATTGGTGCATGGTTTGCGTCGAATGTAACTTAGGCTCAGAAATAGTATTGGAGGCACCCGATGGAACTCCTAGGTTACGTGGGTCATGTGGAATCTTGTTTCGATCTTGTTTGAAACAGTGTTAGCGTCGGTGGAAGATAGGTGCTTGGTTTGCATCAAACGTACCATAGGTTCATAAATCGTTTTAGAAGCACCCGTGGTACTCCTAGGTGATGAGGGTCTGGTGGAGATCTGTTCGGTCCATTTCGGGATAGTGCTACAGAAGATAGGTGCTCGGTTTGCATTGAACGTACCATAGGTCATAAATAGTTTTGGACGCACCCGATGGAAACCGTAAGTGACGTGGGTCGTGTGGAATCTTGTTTTAGTCCATTTGGAGCTAGTGTTAGTGTTAGTGCAAGGTTGGAGCACGGTTTGCACCAAACATACCATAGGCATAGAAATTGTTTTGGACGAACTTCATCCGACTCCTAGGTGACGAGGCTCAAGGGGAAGCTCGGTTCGGTGTGTTTGGGGATAGTGCTTCGCTTGATGCAAGATTGGTGCTTGGTTTGCACCAAATGTAGCATAGGCATAGAAATCATTTTGGACGCACTCGAGGGGACTCCTAGGTGACGAGGCTCAAGTGCAAGCTCGATTCGGTACGTTTGGAGATAGTGCTACTCTTGATGCAAGATTGGTGCTCGGTTTGCGTCGAATGTGTCGTAGGTTCGGAAATAGTATTGGAGGCACCCGATGGAACTCCTAGGTTATGTGGGTCATGTGGAATCTTGTTTCGATCTGTTTTGAAACAGTGTTAGCGTCGGTGCAAGATAGGTGCTCGGTTTGCATCAAACGTACCATAGGTTCATAAATCGTTTTAGAAGCACCCGCGGTACTCCTAGGTGATGAGGGTTTGGTGGAGATCTGTTCGGTCTGTTTGGAGATAGTGCTACAGAAGATAGGTGCACGGTTTGCTTTGAACGTACCATAGGTCATAAATAGTTTTGGACGCACCCGATGGAACTCGTAAGTGACGTGGGTCGTGTGGAATCTAATTTTAGTCCATTTGGAGATAGTGTTAGTGTCAGTGCAAGGTTGGAGCACGGTTTGCACCGAACATACCATAGGCATAGAAATCATTTTGGACGAACTCGATCCGACTCCTAGGTGACGAGGCTCGAGTGGAAGCTCGGTTCGGTCCGTTTGGGGATAGTGCTTCTCTTGATGCAAGATTGGTGCTTGGTTTGCACCAAATGTAGCATAGGCATAGAAATCGTTTTGGACACACTTGAGGGGACTCCTAGGTGACGAGGCTCAAGTGGAAGCTCGATCCGGTACGTTTGGAGATAGTGCTACTCTTGATGCAAGATTGGTGCTCGGTTTGTGTCGAATGTGCCGTAGGTTCGGAAATAGTATTAGAGGCACCCGATGGAACTCCTAGGTGACGTGGGTCATGTGGAATCTCGTTTTGATCTATTTTGAGAAAGTATTAGCGACGGTGCAAGATAGTTGCACGGTTTGAACTGAACGTACCATAGGCATAGAAATCGTTTTGGACACAATTGATGGGACTCCTAGGTGACGAGGCTCAAGTGGAAGCTCGGTACGGTCCATTTGGAGATAGTGCTACTCAAGATGCATGATTGGTGCATGGTTTGCGTCGAATGTACCGTAGGCTCAGAAATAGTATTGGAGGCACCCGATGGAGCTCCTAGGTTACGTGGGTCATGTGGAATCTTGTTTCGATCTGTTTTGAAACAGTGTTAGCGTCGGTGGAAGATTGGTGCTTGGTTTGCATCAAACGTACCATAGGTTCATAAATTGTTTTAGAAGCACCCGTGGTACTCCTAGGTGATGAGGGTCTGGTGGAGATCTGTTCGGTCCATTTCGGGATAGTGCTACAGAAGATAGGTGCTCGGTTTGCATTGAACGTACCATAGGTCATAAATAGTTTTGGACGCACCCGATGGAAATCGTAAGTGACGTGGGTCGTTCGGAATCTTGTTTTAGTCCATTTGGAGCTAGTGTTAGTGTTAGTGCAAGGTTGGAGCACGGTTTGCAACAAACATACCATAGGCATAGAAATTGTTTTGGACGAACTTCATCCGACTCCTAGGTGACGAGGCTCAAGGTTTAGCTCGGTTCGGTGTGTTTGGGGATAGTGCTTCTCTTGATGCAAGATTGGTGCTTGGTTTGCACCAAATGAGCATAGGCATAGAAATCGTTTTGGACGCACTCGAGGGGACTCCTAGGTGACGAGGCTCAAGTGCAAGCTCGATTCGGTACGTTTGGAGATAGTGCTACTCTTGATGCAAGATTGGTGCTCGGTTTGCGTCGAATGTGTCGTAGGTTCGGAAATAGTATTGGAGGCACCCGATGGATCTCCTAGGTTATGTGGGTCATGTGGAATCTTGTTTCGATCTGTTTTGAAACAGTGTTAGCGTCGGTGCAAGATAGGTGCTCGGTTTGCATCAAACGTACCATAGGTTCATAAATCGTTTTAGAAGCACCCGCGGTACTCCTAGGTGATGAGGGTTTGGTGGAGATCTGTTCGGTCTATTTGGAGATAGTGCTACAGAAGATAGGTGCACGGTTTGCTTTGAACGAACCATAGGTCATAAATAGTTTTGGACGCACCTGATGGAACTCGTAAGTGACGTGGGTCGTGTGGAATCTAATTTTAGTCCATTTGGAGATAGTGTTAGTGTCAGTGCAAGGTTGGAGCACGGTTTGCACCGAACATACCATAGGCATAGAAATCATTTTGGACGAACTCGATCCAACTCCTAGTTGATGAGGCTCAAGTGGAAGCTCGGTTCGGTCCGTTTGGGGATAGTGCTTCTCTTGATGCAGGATTGGTGCTTGGTTTCCACCAAATGTAGCATAGGCATAGAAATCGTTTTGGACGCACTCGAGGGGACTCCTAGGTGACGAGTCTCAAGTGGAAGCTCGATCCGGTACGTTTGGAGATAGTGCTACTCTTGATGCAAGATTGGTGCTCAGTTTGCGTTGAATGTGCCGTAGGTTCAGAAATAGTATTGGAGGCACCCGATGGAACTCCTAGGTGACATGGGTCATGTGGAATCTCGTTTTGGTCTATTTTGAGACAGTGTTAGTGATGGTGCAAGATAGGTGCACGGTTTGAACTGAACGTACCATAGGCATAGAAATCGTTTTGGACACAATCGATGGGACTCCTATGTGACGAGGCTCAAGTGGAAGCTCGGTACGGTCCATTTGGAGATAGTGCTACTCAAGATGCATGATTGGTGCATGGTTTGCGTCGAATGTACCGTAGGCTCAGAAATAGTATTGGAGGCACCCGATGGAACTCCTAGGTTACGTGGGTCATGTGGAATCTTGTTTTGATCTGTTTTGAAACAGTGTTAGCGTCGGTGGAAGATAGGTGCTTGGTTTGCATCAAACGTACCATAGGTTCATAAATCATTTTAGAAGGACCCGTGGTACTCCTAGGTGATGAGGGTCTGGTGGAGATCTGTTCGGTCCATTTCGGGATAGTGCTACAGAAGATAGGTGCTCGGTTTGCATTGAACGTACCATAGGTCATAAATAGTTTTGGACGCACCCGATGGAAATCGTAAGTGACGTGGGTCGTGTGGAATCTCGTTTTAGTCCATTTGGAACTAGTGTTAGTGTTAGTCCAAGGTTGGAGCACGGTTTGCACCAAACATACCATAGGCATAGAAATTGTTTTGGACGAACTACATCCGACTCCTAGGTGACGAGGCTAAATGGGAAGCTCGGTTCGGTGTGTTTGGGGATAGTGCTTCTCTTGATGCAAGATTGGTGCTTGGTTTGCACCAAATGTAGCATAGGCATAGAAATCGTTTTGGACGCACTCGAGGGGACTCCTAGGCGACGAGGCTCAAGTGCAAGCTCGATTCGGTACGTTTGGAGATAGTGCTACTCTTGATGCAAGATTGGTGCTCGGTTTGCGTCGAATGTGTCGTAGGTTCGGAAATAGTATTAGAGGCACCCGATGGAACTCCTAGGTTATGTGGGTCATGTGGAATCTTGTTTCGATCTGTTTTGAAACAGTGTTAGCGTCAGTGCAAGATGGGTGCTCGGTTTGCATCAAACGTACCATAGGTTCATAAATCGTTTTAGAAGCACCCGTGGTACTCCTAGGTGATGAGGGTTTGGTGGAGATCTGATCGGTCTGTTTGGAGATAGTGCTACAGAAGATAGGTGCACAGTTTGCATTGAAGTCATAAATAGTTTGGGACGCACCCGATGGAACTCGTAAGTGACGTGGGTCGTGTGGAATCTCATTTTAGTCCATTTGGAGATAGTGTTAGTGTCAGTGCAAGGTTGGAGCACGGTTTGCACCGAACATACCATAGGCATAGAAATTGTTTTGGACGAACTCGATCCGACTCCTAGGTGACGAGGCTCAAGTGGAAGCATTGTTCGGTCCGTTTGGGGATAGTGCTTCTCTTGATGCAAGATTGGTGCTTGGTTTGCACCAAATGTAGCATAGGCATAGAAATCGTTTTGGACACACTCGAGGGGACTCCTAGGT
Source organism: Saccharum spontaneum (assembly GCA_022457205.1). NCBI lineage: Eukaryota > Viridiplantae > Streptophyta > Magnoliopsida > Poales > Poaceae > Saccharum > Saccharum spontaneum. The sequence continues at coordinate 32,221,048 of CM039594.1, forward strand.
GACGAGGCTCAAGTGGAAGCTCGGTACGGTCCATTTGGAGATAGTGCTACTCAAGATGCATGATTGGTGCATGGTTTGCGTCGAATGTACAATAGGCTCAGAAATAGTATTGGAGGCACTCGATGGAACTCCTAGGTTACGTGGGTCATGTGGAAACTTGTTTCGATCTGTTTTGAAACAGTGTTAGCATCGGTGGAAGATAGGTGCTTGGTTTGCATCAAATGTACCATAGGTTCATAAATCGTTTTAGAAGCACCCGTGGTACTCCTAGGTGATGAGGGTCTGGTGGAGCTCTGTTCGGTCCATTTCAGGATAGTGCTACAGAAGATAGGTGCTCGGTTTGCATTGAACGTACCATAGGTCATAAATAGTTTTGGACGCACCCGATGGAAATCATAAGTGACGTGGGTCGTGTGGAATCTCGTTTTAGTCCATTTAGAGCTAGTGTTAGTGTTAGTGCAAGGTTGGAGCACGGTTTGCACCAAACATACCATAGGCATAGAAATTGTTTTAGACAAACTTCATCCGACTCCTAGGTGACGAGGCTCAAGGGGAAGCTCGGTTCGGTGTGTTTGGGGATAGTGCTTCTCTTGATACAAGTTTGGTGCTTGGTTTGCATCAAATGTAGCATAGCCATAGAAATCGTTTTGGACGCACTCGAGGGGACTCCTAGGTGACGAGGCTCAAGTGGAAGCTCGGTTCGGTACGTTTGGAGATAGTGCTACTCTTGATGCAAGATTGGTGCTCGGTTTGCGTCGAATGTGTCGTAGGCTCGGAAATAGTATTGGAGGCACCCGATGGAACTCCTAGGTTACGTGGGTCATGTGGAATCTCATTTTTGATCTATTTTGAGATAGTGTTAGCGTCGGTGCAAGATAGGTGCTCGGTTTGCATCAAATGTACCATAGGTTCATAAATCATTTTAGAAGCACCCGCGGTACTCCTAGGTGATGACGGTTTGGTTGAGATCTGTTCGGTCTGTTTGGAGATAGTGCTACAGAAGATAGGTGCACGGTTTGCATTGAACGTACCATAGGTCATAAATAGTTTTGGACGCACCCGATGGAACTCGTAAGTGACGTGGGTCGTGTGGAATCTCATTTTAGTCCATTTGGAGATAGTGTTAGTGTCAGTGCAAGGTTGGAGCACGGTTTGCACCGAACATACCATAGGCATAGAAATCGTTTTGGACGAACTCGATCCGACTCCTAGGTGACGAGGCTCAAGTGGAAGCTCGGTTCGGTCCGTTTGGGGATAGTGCTTCTCTTGATGCAAGATTGGTGCTTGGTTTGCACCAAATGTAGCATAGGCATAGAAATCATTTTGGACGCACTCGAGGGGACTCCTAGGTGACGAGGCTCAAGTGGAAGCTCGATCCGGTATGTTTGGAGATAGTGCTACTCTTGATGCAAGATTGGTGCTCGGTTTTCGTCGAATGTGCCGTAGGTTCGGAAATAGTATTGGAGGCACCTGATGGAACTCCTAGGTGACGTGGGTCATGTGGAATCCCGTTTTCAACTATTTTGAGACAGTGTTAGCGACAGTGCAAGATAGGTGCACGGTTTGAACTGAACGTACCATAGGCATAGAAATAGTTTTGGACACAATCGATGGGACTCCTAGGTGACGAGGCTCAAGTGGAAGCTCGGTACGGTCCATTTGGAGATAGTGCTACTCAAGATGCATGATTGGTGCATGGTTTGCGTCGAATGTACCGTAGGCTCAGAAATAGTATTGGAGGCACCCGATGGATCTCCTAGGTTACGTGGGTCATGTGGAATCTTGTTTCGATCTGTTTTGAAACAGTGTTAGCGTCGGTGGAAGATAGGTGCTTGGTTTGCATCAAACGTACCATAGGTTCATAAATCGTTTTAGAAGCACCCGTGGTACTCCTAGGTGATGAGGGTCTGGTGGAGATCTGTTTGGTCCGTTTCGGGATAGTGCTACAGAAGATAGGTGCTCGGTTTGCATTGAATGTACCATAGGTCATAAATAGTTTTGGACGCACCCGATGGAAATCGTAAGTGACGTGGGTCGTGTGGAATCTCGTTTTAGTCCATTTAGAGCTAGTGTTAGTGTTAGTGCAAGGTTGTAGCACGGTTTGCACCAAACATACCATAGGCATAGAAATTGTTTTGGACAAACTTCATCCGACTCCTAGGTGACGAGGCTCAAGGGGAAGCTCGGTTCGGTGTGTTTGGGGATAGTGCTTCTCTTGATGCAAGATTGGTGCTTGGTTTGCACCAAATGTAGCATAGGCATAGAAATCGTTTTGGACGCACTCGAGGGGACTCCTAGGTGACGAGGCTCAAGTGGAAGCTCGATTCGTTACATTTGGAGATAGTGCTACTCTTGATGCAAGATTGGTGCTCGGTTTACGTCGAATGTGCCATAGGCTCAGAAATAGTATTGGAGGCACCCGATGGGACTCCTAGGTGACGTGAGTCATGTGGAATCTCGTTTTGATTTATTTTGAGATAGTGTTAGCGTCGGTGCAAGATAGGTGCTCGGTTTGCATCAAATGTACCATAGGTTCATAAATCGTTTTAGAAGCACCCGCGGTACTCCTAGGTGATGACGGTTTGGTTGAGATCTGTTCGGTCTGTTTGGAGATAGTGCTACAGAAGATAGGTGCACGGTTTGCATTGAACGTACCATAGGTCATAAATAGGTTTGGACGCACCCGATGGAACTCGTAAGTGACGTGGGTCGTGTGGAATCTCATTTTAGTCCATTTGGAGATAGTGTTAGTGTCAGTGCAAGGTTGGAGCACGGTTTGCACCGAACATACCATAGGCATAGAAATCGTTTTGGACGAACTCGATCCGACTCCTAGGTGACGAGGCTCAAGTGGAAGCTCGGTTTGGTCCGTTTGGGGATAGTGCTTCTCTTGATGCAAGATTGGTGCTTGGTTTGCACCAAATGTAGCATAGGCATAGAAATCGTTTTGGACGCACTCGAGGGGACTCCTAGGTGACAAGGCTCAAGTGGAAGCTCGATCCGGTATGTTTGGAGATAGTGCTACTCTTGATGCAAGATTGGAGCTCGGTTTGCGTCGAATGTGCCGTAGGTTCGGAAATAGTATTGGAGGCACCTGATGGAACTCCTAGGTGACGTGGGTCATGTGGAATCTCGTTTTGATCTATTTTGAGACAGTGTTAGCGACAGTGCAAGAAAGGTGCACGGTTTGAACTGAACGTACCATAGGCATAGAAATCGTTTTGGACACAATCGATGGGACTCCTAGGTGACGAGGCTCAAGTGGAAGCTCGGTACGGTCCATTTGGAGATAGTGCTACTCAAGATGCATGATTGGTGCATGGTTTGCGTCGAATATACCGTAGGCTCAGAAATAGTATTGGAGGCACCCGATGGAACTCCTAGGTTACGTGGGTCATGTGGAATCTTGTTTCGATCTGTTTTGAAACATTGTTAGCATCGGTGGAAGATAGGTGCTTGGTTTGGATCAAACGTACCATAGGTTCATAAATCATTTTAGAAGCACCCGTGGTACTCCTAGGTGATGAGGGTCTGGTGGAGTTCTGTTCGGTCCGTTTCAGGATAGTGCTACAGAAGATAGGTGCTCGGTTTGCATTGAACGTACCATAGGTCATAAATAGTTTTGGACGCACCCGATGGAAATCATAAGTGACGTGGGTCGTGTGGAATCTCGTTTTAGTCCATTTAGAGCTAGTGTTAGTGTTAGTGCAAGGTTGGAGCACGGTTTGCACCAAACATACCATAGGCATAGAAATTGTTTTGGACAAACTTCATCCGACTCCTAGGTGACGAGGCTCAAGGGGAAGCTCGGTTCGGTCCGTTTGGGGATAGTGCTTCTCTTGATGCAAGATTGGTGCTTGGTTTGCCCCAAATGTAGCATAGGCATAGAAATCATTTTGGACGCACTCGAGGGGACTCCTAGGTGACGAGGCTCAAGTGGAAGCTCGATCCGGTATGTTTGGAGATAGTGCTACTCTTGATGCAAGATTGGTGCTCAGTTTGCGTCGAATGTGCCGTAGGTTCAGAAATAGTATTGGAGGCACCTGATGGAACTCCTAGGTGACGTGGGTCATGTGGAATCTCGTTTTGATCTATTTTGAGACAGTGTTAGCGACGGTGCAAGATAGGTGCACGGTTTGAACTGAACGTACCATAGGCATAGAAATCGTTTTGGACACAATCAATGGGACTCCTAGGTGACGAGGCTCAAGTGGAAGCTCGGTACGGTCCATTTGGAGATAGTGCTACTCAAGATGCATGATTGGTGCATGGTTTGCGTCGAATGTACCGTAGGCTCAGAAATAGTATTGGAGGCACCTGATGGAACTCCTAGGTTACGTGGGTCATGTGGAATCTTGTTTCGATCTGTTTTGAAACAGTGTTAGCATCGGTGGAAGATAGGTGCTTGGTTTGCATCAAACGTACCATAGGTTCATAAATCGTTTTAGAAGCACCCGTGGTACTCCTAGGTGATGAGGGTCTGGTGGAGCTCTGTTCGGTCCGTTTCATGATAGTGCTACAGAAGATAGGTGCTCGGTTTGCATTGAACGTACCACAGGTCATAAATAGTTTTGGACGCACCCGATGGAAATCATAAGTGACGTGGGTCGTGTGGATTCTCGTTTTAGTCCATTTAGAGCTAGTGTTAGTGTTAGTGCAAGGTTGGAGCACGGTTTGCACCAAACATACCATAGCATAGAAATTGTTTTGGACAAACTTCATCCGACTCCTAGGTGACGAGGCTCAAGGGGAAGCTCGGTTCGGTGTGTTTGGGGATAGTGCTTCTCTTGATGCAAGATTGGTGCTTGGTTTGCCCCAAATGTAGCATAGGCATAGAAATCGTTTTGGACGCACTCGAGGGGACTCCTAGGTGACGAGGCTCAAGTGGAAGCTCGATCCGGTATGTTTGGAGATAGTGCTACTCTTGATGCAAGATTGGTGCTCGGTTTGCGTTGAATGTGCCGTAGGTTTAGAAATGGTATTGGAGGCACCTGATGGAACTCCTAGGTGACGTGGGTCATGTGGAATCTCGTTTTGATCTATTTTGAGACAGTGTTAGCGACGGTGCAAGATAGGTGCACGGTTTGAACTGAACGTACCATAGGCATAGAAAACGTTTTGGACACAATCGATGGGACTCCTAGGTGACGAGGCTCAAGTGGAAGCTCGGTACGGTCCATTTGGAGATAGTGCTACTCAAGATGCATGATTGGTGCATGGTTTGCGTCGAATGTACCGTAGGCTCAGAAATAGTATTGGAGGCACCCGATGCAACTCCTAGGTTACGTGGGTCATGTGGAATCTTGTTTCGATCTGTTTTGAAACAGTGTTAGCATCGGTGCAAGATAGGTGCTTGGTTTGCATCAAACGTACCATAGGTTCATAAATCGTTTTAGAAGCACCCGTGGTACTCCTAGGTGATGAGGGTCTGGTGGAGCTCTGTTCGGTCCGTTTCAGGATAGTGCTACAGAAGATAGGTGCTCGGTTTGCATTGAACGTACCATAGGTCATAAATAGTTTTGGACGCACCCGATGGAAATCATAAGTGACGTGGGTCGTGTGGAATCTCGTTTTAGTCCATTTAGAGCTAGTGTTAGTGTTAGTGCAAGGTTGTAGCACGGTTTGCACCAAACATACCATGGGCATAGAAATTGTTTTGGACAAACTTCATCCGACTCCTACGTGACGAGGCTCAAGGGGAAGCTCGGTTCGGTGTGTTTGGGGATAGTGCTTCTCTTATTGCAAGATTGGTGCTTGGTTTGCACCAAATGTAGCATAGGCATAGAAATCGTTTTGGACGCACTCGAGGGGACTCCTAGGTGACGAGGCTCAAGTGGAAGCTCGATTCGGTACATTTGGAGATAGTGCTACTCTTGATGCAAGATTGGTGCTCGGTTTACGTCGAATGTGCCATAGGCTCAGAAATAGTATTGGAGGCACCCGATGGGACTCCTAGGTGACGTGAGTCATGTGGAATCTCGTTTTGATCTATTTTGAGATAGTGTTAGCGTCGGTGCAAGATAGGTACTCGGTTTGCATCAAATGTACCATAGGTTCATAAATCGTTTTAGAAGCACCCGCGGTACTCCTAGGTGATGACGGTTTGGTTGAGATCTGTTCGGTCTGTTTGGAGATAGTGCTACAGAAGATAGGTGCACGGTTTGCATTGAACGTACCATAGGTCATAAATAGTTTTGGACGCACCCGTTGGAACTCGTAAGTGATGTGGGTCGTGTGGAATCTCATTTTAGTCCATTTGGAGATAGTGTTAGTGTCAGTGCAAGGTTGGAGCACGGTTTGCACCGAACATACCATAGGCATAGAAATCATTTTGGACGAACTCGATCCGACTCCTAGGTGACGAGGCTCAAGTGGAAGCTCGGTTCGGTCCGTTTGGGTATAGTGCTTCTCTTGATGCAAGATTGGTGCTTGGTTTGCACCAAATGTAGCGTAGGCATAGAAATCGTTTTGGACGCACTCGAGGGGACTCCTAGGTGACGAGGCTCAAGTGGAAGCTCGATCCGGTATGTTTGGAGATAGTGCTACTCTTGATGCAAGATTGGTGCTCCATTTGCGTCGAATGTGCCGTAGGTTCGGAAATAGTATTGGAGGCACCTGATGGAACTCCTAGGTGACGTGGGTCATGTGGAATCTCGTTTTGATCTATTTTGAGACAGTGTTAGCGACGGTGCAAGATAGGTGCACGGTTTGAACTGAACGTACCATAGGCATAGAAATCATTTTGGACACAATCGATGGGACTCCTAGGTGACGAGGCTCAAGTGGAAGCTCGGTACGGTCCATTTGGAGATAGTGCTACTCAAGATGCATGATTGGTGCATGGTTTGCGTCGAATGTACCGTAGGCTCAGAAATAGTATTGGAGGCACCCGATGGAACTCCTAGGTTACGTGGGTCATGTGGAATCTTGTTTCGATCTGTTTTGAAACATTGTTAGCATCGGTGGAAGATAGGTGCTTGGTTTGCATCAAACGTACCATTGGTTCATAAATCATTTTATAAGCACCCGTGGTACTCCTAGGTGATGAGGGTCTGGTGGAGCTCTGTTCGGTCCGTTTCAGGATAGTGCTACAGAAGATAGGTGCTCGGTTTTCATTGAACGTACCATAGGTCATAAATAGTTTTGGACGCACCCGATGGAAATCATAAGTGACGTGGGTCGTGTGGAATCTCGTTTTAGTCCATTTAGAGCTAGTGTTAGTGTTAGTGCAAGGTTGGAGCACGGTTTGCACCAAACATACCATAGGCATAGAAATTGTTTTGGACAAACTTTATCCGACTCCTAGGTGACGAGGCTCAAGGGGAAGCTCGGTTCGGTGTGTTTGGGGATAATGCTTCTCTTGATGCAAGTTTGGTGCTTGGTTTGCACCAAATGTAGCATAGCCATAGAAATCGTTTTGGACGCAGTCGAGGGGACTCCTAGGTGCCAAGGCTCAAGTGGAAGCTCGATTCGGTATGTTTGGAGATAGTGCTACTCTTGATGCAAGATTGGTGCTCGGTTTGCGTCGAATGTGTCGTAGGCTCAGAAATAGTAATGGAGGCACCCGATGGAACTCCTAGGTTACGTGGGTCATGTGGAATCTCGTTTTGATCTATTTTGAGATAGTGTTAGCATCGGTGCAAGATAGGTGCTCGGTTTGCATCAAACGTACCATAGGTTCATAAATCGTTTTAGAAGCACCCGCTGTACTCCTAGGTGATGAGGGTTTGGTGGAGATCTGTTCGGTCTGTTTGGAGATAGTGCTACAGAAGATAGGTGCACGGTTTGCATTGAACGTACCATAGGTCATAAATAGTTTTGGACGCACCCGATGGAACTCGTAAGTGACGTGGGTCGTGTGGAATCTCATTTTAGTCCATTTGGAGATAGTGTTAGTGTCAGTGCAAGGTTGGAGCACGGTTTGCACCGAACATACCATAGGCATAGAAATCATTTTGGATGAACTCGATCCGACTCCTAGGTGACGAGGCTCAAGTGGAAGCTCGGTTCGATCCGTTTGGGGATAGTGCTTCTCTTGATGCAAGATTGGTGCTTGGTTTGCACCAAATGTAGCATAGGCATAGAAATCGTTTTGAACGCACTCGAGGGGACTCCTAGGTGACGAAGCTCAAGTGGAAGCTCGATCCGGTACGTTTGGAGATAGTGCTACTCTTGATGCAAGATTGGTGCTCGGTTTGCGTTGAATGTGCCTTAGGTTCGGAAATAGTATTGGAGGCACCCGATGGAACTCCTAGGTGACATGGGTCATGTGGAATCTCGTTTTGATCTATTTTGAGACAGTGTTAATGACGGTGCAAGATAGGTGCAGGGTTTGAACTAAACGTACCATAGGCATAGAAATCGTTTTGGACACAATCGATGGGACTCCTAGGTGACGAGGCTCAAGTGGAAGCTCGGTACGGTCCATTTGGAGATAGTGCTACTCAAGATGCATGATTGGTGCATGGTTTGCGTCGAATGTACCGTAGGCTCAGAAATTGTATTGGAGGCACTCGATGGAACTCCTAGGTTACGTGGGTCATGTGGAACCTTGTTTCGATCTGTTTTGAAACAGTGTTAGCATCGGTGGAAGATAGGTGCTTGGTTTGCATCAAACGTACCATAGGTTCATAAATTGTTTTAGAAGCACCCGTGGTACTCCTAGGTGATGAGGGTCTGGTGGAGCTCTGTTCGGTCCGTTTCAGGATAGTGCTACAGAAGATAGGTGCTCGATTTGCATTGAACGTACCATAGGTCATAAATAGTTTTGGACGCACCCGATGGAAATCATAAGTGACGTGGGTCGTGTGGAATCTCGTTTTAGTCCATTTAGAGCTAGTGTTAGTGTTAGTGCAAGGTTGGAGCACGGTTTGCACCAAACATACCATAGGCATAGAAATTGTTTTAGACAAACTTCATCCGACTCCTAGGTGACGAGGCTCAAGGGGAAGGTCGGTTCGGTGTGTTTGGGGATAGTGCTTCTCTTGATGCAAGATTGGTGCTTGGTTTGCACCAAATGTAGCATAGCCATAGAAATCGTTCTGGACGCACTCGAGGGGACTCCTAGGTGACGAGGCTCAAGTGGAAGCTCGATTCGGTACGTTTGGAGATAGTGCTACTATTGATGCAAGATTGGTGCTCGGTTTGCGTCGAATGTGTCGTAGGCTCGGAAATAGTATTGGAGGCACCCGATGGAACTCCTAGGTTACGTGGGTCATGTGGAATCTCGTTTTGATCTATTTTGAGATAGTGTTAGCGTCGGTGCAAGATAGGTGCTCGGTTTGCATCAAACGTACCATAGGTTCATAAATCATTTTAGAAGCACCCGCGGTACTCCTAGGTGATGAGGGTTTGGTGGAGATCTGTTCGGTCCGTTTGGAGATAGTGCTATAGAAGATAGGTGCACGGTTTGCATTGAACGTACCATAGGTCATAAATAGTTTTGGACGCACCCGATGGAACTCGTAAGTGACGTGGGTCGTGTGGAATCTCATTTTAGTCCATTTGGAGATAGTGTTAGTGTCAGTGCAAGTTTGGAGCACGGTTTGCACCGAACATACCATAGGCATAGAAATCATTTTGGACGAACTCGATCCGACTCCTAGGTGACGAGGCTCAAGTGGAAGCTCGGTTCGGTCCGTTTGGGGATAGTGCTTCTCTTGATGCAAGATTGGTGCTTGGTTTGCACCAAATGTAGCATAGGCATAGAAATCGTTTTGAACGCACTCGAGGGGACTCCTAGGTGACGAAGCTCAAGTGGAAGCTCGATCTGGTACGTTTGGAGATAGTGCTACTCTTGATGCAAGATTGGTGCTCGGTTTGCGTCGAATGTGCCTTAGGTTCGGAAATAGTATTGGAGGCACCCGATGGAACTCCTAGGTGACATGGGTCATGTGGAATCTCATTTTGATCTATTTTGAGACAGTGTTAGCGACGGTGCAAGATAGGTGCAGGGTTTGAACTGAACGTACCATAGGCATAGAAATCGTTTTGGACACAATCGATGGGACTCCTAGGTGACGAGGCTCAAGTGGAAGCTCGGTACGGTCCTGATGAGGACATCATTGGCTCAAATATGACCATGTCAACCACTTCTATACCAAAGGTGCAACCATTCTATATGAGACTTATCATTGATGCATTTGATGAATTGGTGCTCCACCATAAAATGTGTATATTTTCATTTTCAGAATTACTTACATGGATCAAGGAAAGGTTTGATTGCATATGGAAAGCATGGAAGGTTAATGAAGTTGATTGGGGACCAAATCCAAGTATTCCCAACGTCCTCCACCTGGACACCACGTCACTTTTGGTCCAAGGAAAGAAAGAGATCAAATCCAACACGTTTTGGGGCTGGATTCGGACTTCAGGACAGCTCCAACTTGTTATGTTCACCACGGTTGCATACGGACTCGGATTGGGACGTTCTAGCACTTTTTGGAAAGCTTATCAAGTCTATTTTCCAACGGATCTGGACTCATGGCTATATCTTATCTGATGCTTCCGCAATCGTCGTTTCAACGCTGGGGCCTTTTGTGCCTTTGGTGCTGTGTCACCCTATTTTGGGCTGATGGCCCATGTATCAAGTTGGGTTCATTAGGGACGTGTCCTAGGGTTGGAGAACGACCCCAACATCCTCTGGTCGTTCCCCTAGGTATTAATAAGGATTAGAGCCACCACAAACAGAGGGGGGTTTTGTTTTGTTGAAAGTTTAGCCATTGCTACTTCCTTGTAGACGCGTGTGTCGACTAGACCATCCGTTCTACTCGATTCAGAACCCCAACTTTGTGATTTCAGATTGGTTTTCATCTCCATATTTGCAATTGAGTTGCTTGTTCTACTTGTTCTTGCTTGTTCCTCGATTGCTTGCAGGAATTACCCTAGTGGTTTGGTTGATCGTGTTCCACAAGATCGCGACGGCTGTTGGAGGTGGTGTATCGGTTGCTAAGGCGCAGCATCCTTGGATGGTTGTAGTCGGGCCGTGAACGTCATCTCCATCCCCAAATCGAGTTATCCACCTTCTCTCATCGAAAGATCAGGACTCCTATGGGTTCATTAGGGACGTGTCCTAGGGTTGGAGAACGACCCGAACATCCTCTGGTCGTTCCCCTAGGTATTAATAAGGATTAGAGCCACCACAAACAGAGGGGGTTTTGTTTAGATCAAGTTTAGCCTTTGCTACTTGCTTGTAGGCGCGTGTGCTGATCCAGCCACCCGTCTCCTTGTCTTCAGAACTCCACTCATAATAAGATTCAGTTTGAGGTTTTCAATTTCATCTTGCAAATTCAGTGCTTGTTTCCTTGTTCTTGCTAGTTCTTCGATTGCTTGCAGGACGGGAGCCCTAGTGGCTGGTTGTCGTGCTCCACAAGATCGTGACAGCCTTTGGAGGTGGTGTATCGGTTGCCAAGGCGCGGTCTTGGAAGGCTGTAGTCGGGCCGTGAACGTCATCTCCATCCACCAAATCGAGTGATCTCACGCCTCTCATCGAAAGATCGTCCATAAACCCTAGCGGGTTCATATCAGTTGGTAATCAGAGCAAGGTTGATCGGTGAGAGACTTCTAGTTCTTTGCTATTTTTAATCTCCTATGGTCCAGAAAAAGCCAAAACAAAATTAGTAGATTAGTTCTTCATAATCCCAAAACCCCTTTGAGCTTAATACTATTACTGCTTAGTTAGGGCTTATTGAATTAACGGTTGCATCGTCGTGCAAGTTGCTGGTCTTAGCGTCTAGTCATTTAGAGTTTCGAGTTCTAGTCACGTTTCTGTCACCATCGCAGATTTGAGTTTATTTGTTTCTCTCTAGGAATCTGAGTGGATTTTCAAATTCCTTTGTTTTGTTTACCACCATTATCCTAGCCACATCCTTGGAGGTTTCATCCACGTCCATATTTCCATCTACAAAAAGGAAATCCAACAAGATCAAGATAGAATTCGATTCGGAGTCCTGTTTTATCTTGAAAACAAAAGCACCATATTTCCTTTGTCAGGAGTTTGAATAGGGAGTTTAAATACAATCTGGAAACCTTAACTTGTCCTCTTTCCAACGGATCAGAGCTTGGTCCCAAATTCATTCTGAGCGCTTCGCAATTGCCCTGGAGATTTGCGCGTCTGCTGGTTTTGCAAAACAACCACTTGTTTCACTTTGCTACTGAATCACCCTTCCCAAGGAAACATTTAATTGCTGTAAGTAGCTTGTTATTTCTTGTTGCAAAATTTCAGTTTTGTGCTAGTTGAAAGAAAAAAAACAGAAAAAAAAAGACAGAAAGAAAGAAAAGAAAGAAAGAAAAGAAAGACAGAAAGAAAGAAAGAAAAGAAAGAGAAAGAAGAAGAGAAGAGTTTTTCTTTTGTTGTTATTCCTGTCCTTGTGATCCTTCTTTGTTGCTGCTCAGTGACTTCGTTTGTGTCCAGGCTCGCGTCTCTAGCATGTACTAGCCTAGGACCAGCATAATAACGTCGTTGAGCGTTTGTTCAATTTGCTTGCAACTAACGTGGTTCTAGTACTTCCTTGCTTTAGCCCACCTATAGCTCCACATATTTCGACTATAGCTTGACAGGTGTTGTTGTTGCTGCACCGATACACTTCACTCCACGGTTGTAGACTTGTTGGTTGCCGTCACCTCCTGTTTGGCTCGGTAAGAACTTGTAAGGGCTTGTTTTAACAAGTTGAGTTTGACAGAATTACATCTGACACATCCTAGTAGTTGATAGGAGGATACATATTATTTTTGTGTTTCTTGTTGGCAGGTGATATGGAGATTTTTGAGCTGTTGAAACTAGACCCTCATATTCAGGATGTCATTCAACACTTGCCATTATATGATGGTAAGTTTGATCCTCAAGCTTACATTGATTGGGAGTTAAAAGTAGACAATGAATTTGATGAGCATGACCTATCCGAGAAACAAAAGATTTGTATTGCCTCTAATATTTTGATTGAATATGCTTTGCTCGAATGGAAACACATTTGTAGGCACATCAAAGTTCCAGAATCTTGGAAAGACTTCAAATTTCTTTTTAGAGATGCATTCGTTCCTGCATATTATGTTGATTATTTGCTTGCAAAATTAGACAACTTGAAGCAGGGTAGCAAGACTGTGAAACAATACTACCATAATTTTAAGATTTGTATCATGTTTAGTGGATTGGATGAATGCATGGAAGATGTTATGATTAGATTCATGAGAGGGCTCAATTCTGAAATTCGAACCTTATTAATTAGCAAATCATATTACCATATTGGTCAATTGTTTTGTCTGGCTCTCAATGCTGAAAAAGAGATTCTATTATCTGTGAATACTTGCCAGAATGATGTGACCCATAATATCCAAAATTTGTCCACTCTGCATGCTAATGAAGAGCAACAAATAGTGGAACCCACTACTGATTTTCTTTTGTCACAAAATGAATTACTCGCGGTTCCTTGTGATAAAGAGGAGTTGTGTGTTGAGATTCTTTTACTCCTATGCCACAAGTAGCAAATAAGTGTGATACTTTTGGTTTGGAACCATACAAATGTGCTGAAGATAAGCTTTTTCATCCTATTACATGTGCACAAGATGAACTGAATTTGTTGTCCCCTTTAAATACTTTGGGTTATATTGAATTTGATATTCTGTGTAATCTAAATTGTCTAAAAGAGAAACTTAAATTTGATTCTATTTTGCCAAGTTTTAATCATTGTTCGCTTCATGCAATTGGCAAATATGACAACAAAGGAGAATATTTGGTGCAGAAAGTTTATATTTGCTCTAATCTGAAATATCCTTTTGGGCCACAATACCATGATCAAATTGAGGGCTGCACTAACACTAATGATGTCTTGCAAAGTTTTTCTAGTTTTTCCCAAATGCAACAGGATAAATATCAAGAAGGGGAGCACGGTTCATTTTTACCTACAACACATCCTCCAACAAAGGTCAAACCGAGGACGGTTTGCCGTCAAGAAGGAGAGAATGATGAGGACATCATTGGCTCAAATATGACCATGTCAACCACTTCTATACCAAAGGTGCAACCATTCTATATGAGACTTATCATTGATGCATTTGATGAATTGGTGCTCCACCATAAAATGTGTATATTTTCATTTTCAGAATTACTTACATGGATCAAGGAAAGGTTTGATTGCATATGGAAAGCATGGAAGGTTAATGAAGTTGATTGGGGACCAAATCCAAGTATTCCCAACGTCCTCCACCTGGACACCACGTCACTTTTGGTCCAAGGAAAGAAAGAGATCAAATCCAACACGTTTTGGGGCTGGATTCGGACTCCAGGACAGCTCCAACTTGTGATGTTCACCACGGTTGCATACGGACTCGGATTGGGACGTTCTAGCACTTTTTGGAAAGCTTATCAAGTCTATTTTCAAACGGATCTGGACTCATGGATATATCTTATCTGATGCTTCCGCAATCGTCGTTTCAACGCTGGGGCCTTTTCTGCCTTTGGTGCTGTGTCACCCTATTTTGGGCTGATGGCCCATGTATCAAGTTGGGTTCATTAGGGACGTGTCCTAGGGTTGGAGAACGACCCCAACATCCTCTGGTCGTTCCCCTAGGTATTAATAAGGATTAGAGCCACCACAAACAGAGGGGGTTTTTGTTTTGTTGAAAGTTTAGCCATTGCTACTTCCTTGTAGATGCGTGTGTCGACTAGACCATCCGTTCTACTCGATTCAGAACCCCAACTTTGTGATTTCAGATTGGTTTTCATCTCCATATTTGCAATTGAGTTGCTTGTTCTACTTGTTCTTGCTTGTTCCTCGATTGCTTGCAGGAATTACCCTAGTGGTTTGGTTGATCGTGTTCCACAAGATCGCGACGGCTGTTGGAGGTGGTGTATCGGTTGCTAAGGCGCAGCATCCTTGGATGGTTGTAGTCGGGCCGTGAACGTCATCTCCATCCCCAAATCGAGTTATCCACCTTCTCTCATCGAAAGATCATGATTCACCCTAGTGGGTTCATATCAGGTCCATTTGGAGATAGTGCTACTCAAGATGCATGATTGGTGCATGGTTTGCGTCGAATGTACCGAAGGCTCAGAAATAGTATTGGAGGCACCCGATGGAACTCCTAGGTTACGTGGGTCATGTGGAATCTTGTTTCGATCTGTTTTGAAACAGTGTTAGCATCGGTGGAAGATAGGTGCTTGGTTTGCATCAAACGTACCATAGGTTCATAAATCGTTTTAGAAGCACCCGTGGTACTCCTAGGTGATGAGGGTCTGGTGGAGATCTGTTCGGTCCATTTCGGGATAGTGCTACAGAAGATAGGTGCTCGGTTTGCATTTAACGTACCATAGGTCATAAATAGTTTTGGACGCACCCGATGGAAATCGTAAGTGACGTAGGTCGTGTGGAATCTCGTTTTAGTCCATTTAGAGCTAGTGTTAGTGTTAGTGCAAGGTTAGAGCACGGTTTGCACCAAACATACCATAGGCATAGAAATTGTTTTGGACAAACTTCATCCGACTCCTAGGTGACGAGGCTCAAGGGGAAGCTCGGTTCGGTGTGTTTGGGGATAGTGCTTCTCTTGATGCAAGATTGGTGCTTGGTTTGCACCAAATGTAGCATAGGCATAGAAATCATTTTGGACGCACTCGAGGGGACTCCTAGGTGACGAGGCTCAAGTGGAAGCTCGATTCGGTACATTTGGAGATAGTGCTACTCTTGATGCAAGATTGGTGCTCGGTTTACGTCGAATGTGCCATAGGCTCAGAAATAGTATTGGAGGCACCCGATGGGACTCCTAGGTGACGTGAGTCATGTGGAATCTCGTTTTGATCTATTTTGAGATAGTGTTAGCGTCGGTGCAAGATAGGTGCTCGGTTTGCATCAAACGTACCATAGGTTCATAAATCATTTTAGAAGCACCCGCGGTACTCCTAGGTGATGAGGGTTTGGTGGAGATCTGTTTGGTCTGTTTGGAGATAGTGCTACAGAAGATAGGTGCACGGTTTGCATTGAACGTACCATAGGTCATAAATAGTTTTGGACGCACCCGATGGAACTCGTAAGTGACGTGGGTCGTGTGGAATCTCATTTTAGTCCATTTGGAGATAGTGTTAGTGTCAGTGCAAGGTTGGAGCACGGTTTGCACCGAACATACCATAGGCATAGAAATCATTTTGGACGAACTCGATCCTACTCCTAGGTGACGAGGCTCAAGTGGAAGCTCGGTTCGGTCCGTTTGGGGATAGTGCTTCTCTTGATGCAAGATTGGTGCTTGGTTTGCACCAAATGTAGCATAGGCATAGAAATCATTTTGGACGCACTCGAGGGGACTCCTAGGTGACGAAGCTCAAGTGGAAGCTCGATCCGGTACGTTTGGAGATAGTGCTACTCTTGATGCAAGATTGGTGCTCGGTTTGCGTCGAATGTGCCGTAGGTTCGGAAATAGTATTGGAGGCACCCGATGGAACTCCTAGGTGACGTGGGTCATGTGGAATCTCGTTTTGATCTATTTTGAGACAGTGTTAGCGACGGTGCAAGATAGGTGCAGGGTTTGAACTGAACGTACCACAGGCATAGAAATCGTTTTGGACACAATCGATGGGACTCCTAGGTGACGAGGCTCAAGTGGAAGCTCGGTACGGTCCATTTGGAGATAGTGCTACTCAAGATGCATGATTGGTGCATGGTTTGCGTCGAATGTACCGTAGGCTCAGAAATAGTATTGGAGGCACCCGATGGAACTCCTAGGTTACGTGGGTCATGTGGAATCTCGTTTCGATCTGTTTTGAAATAGTGTTAGCGTCGGTTGAAGATAGGTGCTTGGTTTGCATCAAACGTACCATAGGTTCATAAATCGTTTTAGAAGCACCCGTGGTACTCCTAGGTGATGAGGGTCTGGTGGAGATCTGTTCGGTCCGTTTCGGGATAGTGCTACAGAAGATAGGTGCTCGGTTTGCATTGAATGTACCATAGGTCATAAATAGTTTTGGACGCACCCGATGGAAATCGTAAGTGACGTGGGTCGTGTGGAATCTCGTTTTAGTCCATTTAGAGCTAGTGTTAGTGTCAGTGCAAGGTTGGAGCACGGTTTGCAACAAACATACCATGGGCATAGAAATTGTTTTGGACAAACTTCATCCGACTCCTAGGTGACGAGGCTCAAGGGGAAGCTCGGTTCGGTGTGTTTGGGGATAGTGCTTCTCTTGATGCAAGATTGGTGCTTGGTTTGCAAGAAATGTAGCGTAGGCATAGAAATCGTTTTGGACGCACTCGAGGGGACTCCTAGGTGATGAGGCTCAAGTGGAAGCTTGATTCGGTACATTTGGAGATAGTGCTACTCTTGATGCAAGATTGGTGCTCGGTTTACGTCGAATGTGCCATAGGCTTAGAAATAGTATTGGAGGCACCCGATGGGACTCCTAGGTGACGCGAGTCATGTGGAATCTCGTTTTGATCTATTTTGAGATAGTGTTAGCGTCGGTGCAAGATAGGTGCTCGGTTTGCATCAAACGTACCATAGGTTCATAAATCGTTTTAGAAGCACCCGCGGTACTCCTAGGTGATGAGGGTTTGGTGGAGATCTGTTCGGTCTGTTTGGAGATAGTGCTACTGAAGATAGGTGCACGGTTTGCATTGAACGTACCATAGGTCACAAATAGTTTTGGATGCACCCGATGGAACTCGTAAGTGACGTGGGTCGTGTGGAATCTCATTTTAGTCCATTTGGACATAGTGTTAGTGTCAGTGCAATGTTGGAGCACGGTTTGCACCGAACATACCATAGGCATAGAAATCGTTTTGGACGAACTCGATCCGACTCCTAGGTGACGAGGCTCAAGTGGAAGCTCGGTTCGGTCCGTTTGGGGATAGTGCTTCTCTTGATGCAAGATTGGTGCTTGGTTTGCACCAAATGTAGCATAGGCATAGAAATCGTTTTGGACGCACTCGAGGGGACTCCTAGGTGACGAAGCTCAAGTGGAAGCTCGATCCGGTACGTTTGGAGATAGTGCTACTCTTGATGCAAGATTGGTGCTCGGTTTGCGTCGAATGTGCCGTAGGTTCGGAAATAGTATTGGAGGCACCCGATGGAACTCCTAGGTGATGTGGGTCAAGTGGAATCTCGTTTTGATCTATTTTGAGACAGTGTTAGCGACGGTGCAAGATAGGTGCACGGTTTGAACTGAACGTACCATAGGCATAGAAATCGTTTTGGACACAATCGATGGGACTTCTAGGTGACGAGGCTCAAGTGGAAGCTCGGTACGGTCTATTTGGAGATAGTGCTACTCAAGATGCATGATTGGTGCATGGTTTGCATCGAATGTACCGTAGGCTCAGAAATAGTATTGGAGGCACCCGATGGAACTACTAGGTTACGTGGGTCATGTGGAATCTTGTTTCGATCTGTTTTGAAATAGTGTTAGCGTCGGTTGAAGATAGGTGCTTGGTTTGCATCAAACGTACCATAGGTTCATAAATCGTTTTAGAAGCACCCGTGGTACTCCTAGGTGATGAGGGTCTGGTGGAGATCTGTTCGGTCCGTTTCGGGATAGTGCTACAGAAGATAGGTGCTCGGTTTGCATTGAACGTACCATAGGTCATAAATAGTTTTGGACGCACCCGATGGAAATCGTAGGTGACGTGGGTCGTGTGGAATCTCGTTTTAGTCCATTTAGAGCTACTGTTAGTGTTAGTGCAAGGTTGGAGCACGGTTTGCACCAAACATACCATAGGCATAGAAATTGTTTTGGACAAACTTCATCCGACTCCTAGGTGACGAGGCTCAAGGGGAAGCTCGGTTCGGTGTGTTTGGGGATAGTGGTTCTCTTGATGCAAGATTGGTGCTTGGTTTGCACCAAATGTAGCATAGGCATAGAAATCGTTTTGGACGCACTCGAGGGGACTCCTAGGTGACGAGGCTCAAGTGGATGCTCGATTCGGTACATTTGGAGATAGTGCTACTCTTGATGCAAGATTGGTGCTCGGTTTACGTCGAATGTGCCATAGGCTCAGAAATAGTATTGGAGGCACCCGATGGGACTCCTAGGTGACGTGATTCATGTGGAATCTCGTTTTGATCTATTTTGAGATAGTGTTAGCGTCGGTGCAAGATAGGTGCTCGGTTTGCACTGGACGTACTATAGGCATAGAAATTGTTTTGGACACACTCGATGGGACTCCTAGGTGACGAGGCTCAAGTGGAAGCTCGGTACAGTCTATTTGGAGATAGTGCTACTCTTATGCATGATTGGTGCACGATTTGCGTCGAACATATTGTAGCCTCAGAAATAGTATTGGAGGCACTCGATGGAACTCCTAGGTTACGTGGGTCATGTGGAATCTTGTTTCGATCTGTTTTGAAACAGTGTTAGGGTGGGTGCAAGATAGGTGTTCGGTTTTTGCAAACGTACCATAGGTTAATAAATTGTTTTAGAAGCACCCATGGTACTCCAAGGTGATAGTGCTACAGAAGATAGGTGCACGGCTTGCATTGAACATACCATAGGTCAGAAATAGTTTTGGACGCACCCGATGGAACTCGTAAGTAACATGGGTCGTGTGGAATCTCATTTTAGTCCATTTGGAGATAGTGTTAGTGTCAGTGCAAGGTTGGAGCACGGTTTGCACCGAACATACCAAGGCATAGAAATCGTTTTGGACAAACTTCATCCGACTCCTAGGTGACGAGGCTCAAGGGGAAGCTCGGTTCGGTGTGTTTGGGGATAGTGGTTCTCTTGATGCAAGATTGGTGCTTGGTTTGCACCAAATGTAGCATAGGCATAGAAATCGTTTTGGACGCACTCGAGGGGACTCCTAGGTGACGAGGCTCAAGTGGATGCTCGATTCGGTACATTTGGAGATAGTGCTACTCTTGATGCAAGATTGGTGCTCGGTTTACGTCGAATGTGCCATAGGCTCAGAAATAGTATTGGAGGCACCCGATGGGACTCCTAGGTGACGTGATTCATGTGGAATCTCGTTTTGATCTATTTTGAGATAGTGTTAGCGTCGGTGCAAGATAGGTGCTCGGTTTGCACTGGACGTACTATAGGCATAGAAATTGTTTTGGACACACTCGATGGGACTCCTAGGTGACGAGGCTCAAGTGGAAGCTCGGTACAGTCTATTTGGAGATAGTGCTACTCTTATGCATGATTGGTGCACGATTTGCGTCGAACATATTGTAGCCTCAGAAATAGTATTGGAGGCACTCGATGGAACTCCTAGGTTACGTGGGTCATGTGGAATCTTGTTTCGATCTGTTTTGAAACAGTGTTAGGGTGGGTGCAAGATAGGTGTTCGGTTTTTGCAAACGTACCATAGGTTAATAAATTGTTTTAGAAGCACCCATGGTACTCCAAGGTGATAGTGCTACAGAAGATAGGTGCACGGCTTGCATTGAACGTACCATAGGTCAGAAATAGTTTTGGACGCACCCGATGGAACTCGTAAGTAACATGGGTCGTGTGGAATCTCATTTTAGTCCATTTGGAGATAGTGTTAGTGTCAGTGCAAGGTTGGAGCACGGTTTGCACCGAACATACCAAGGCATAGAAATCGTTTTGGACAAACTCGATCCGACTCCTAGGTGACGAGGCTCAAGGGAAAGCTCGGTTCGGTCTGTTTGGGGATAGTGCTTCTCTTGAAGCAAGATTGGTGCTTGGTTTGCACCAAATGTAGCATAGGCATAGAAATCGTTTCGGACGCACTCAAGGGGACTCCTAGGTGACGAGGCTCAAGTGGAAGCTCGATTTGGTACATTTGGAGATAGTGCCACTCTTGATGCAAGATTCGTGCTCGGTTTACGTCGAATGTGCCATAGGCTCGGAAATAGTATTGGAGGCACCCGATGGGACTCCTAGGTGACGTGAGTCATGTGGAATCTCGTTTTGATCTATTTTGAGATAGTGTTAGCGTCAGTGCAAGATAGGTGCACGGTTTGCACTGGACGTACTATAGGCATAGAAATTGTTTTGGACACACTCGATGGGACTCCTAGGTGACGAGGCTCAAGTGGAAGCTCGGTACAGTCTATTTGGAGATAGTGCTACTCTTATGCATGATTGGTGCACGATTTGCGTCGAACATACCGTAGGCTTAGAAATAGTATTGGAGGCACTCGATGGAACTCCTAGGTTACGTGGGTCATGTGGAATCTTGTTTCGATCTGTTTTGAAATAGTGTTAGCGTCGGTTGAAGATAGGTGCTTGGTTTGCATCAAACGTACCATAGGTTCATAAATCGTTTTAGAAGCACCCGTGGTACTCCTAGGTGATGAGGGTCTGGTGGAGATCTGTTCGGTCCGTTTCGGGATAGTGCTACAGAAGATAGGTGCTCGGTTTGCATTGAACGTACCATAGGTCATAAATAGTTTTGGACGCACCCGATGGAAATCGTAGGTGACGTGGGTCGTGTGGAATCTCGTTTTAGTCCATTTAGAGCTACTATTAGTGTTAGTGCAAGGTTGGAGCACGGTTTGCACCAAACATACCATAGGCATAGAAATTGTTTTGGACAAACTTCATCCGACTCCTAGGTGACGAGGCTCAAGGGGAAGCTCGGTTCGGTGTGTTTGGGGATAGTGGTTCTCTTGATGCAAGATTGGTGCTTGGTTTGCACCAAATGTAGCATAGGCATAGAAATCGTTTTGGACGCACTCGAGGGGACTCCTAGGTGACGAGGCTCAAGTGGATGCTCGATTCGGTACATTTGGAGATAGTGCTACTCTTGATGCAAGATTGGTGCTCGGTTTACGTCGAATGTGCCATAGGCTCAGAAATAGTATTGGAGGCACCCGATGGGACTCCTAGGTGACGTGATTCATGTGGAATCTCGTTTTGATCTATTTTGAGATAGTGTTAGCGTCGGTGCAAGATAGGTGCTCGGTTTGCACTGGACGTACTATAGGCATAGAAATTGTTTTGGACACACTCGATGGGACTCCTAGGTGACGAGGCTCAAGTGGAAGCTCGGTACAGTCTATTTGGAGATAGTGCTACTCTTATGCATGATTGGTGCACGATTTGCGTCGAACATATTGTAGCCTCAGAAATAGTATTGGAGGCACTCGATGGAACTCCTAGGTTACGTGGGTCATGTGGAATCTTGTTTCGATCTGTTTTGAAACAGTGTTAGGGTGGGTGCAAGATAGGTGTTCGGTTTTTGCAAACGTACCATAGGTTAATAAATTGTTTTAGAAGCACCCATGGTACTCCAAGGTGATAGTGCTACAGAAGATAGGTGCACGGCTTGCATTGAACATACCATAGGTCAGAAATAGTTTTGGACGCACCCGATGGAACTCGTAAGTAACATGGGTCGTGTGGAATCTCATTTTAGTCCATTTGGAGATAGTGTTAGTGTCAGTGCAAGGTTGGAGCACGGTTTGCACCGAACATACCAAGGCATAGAAATTGTTTTGGACAAACTTCATCCGACTCCTAGGTGACGAGGCTCAAGGGGAAGCTCGGTTCGGTGTGTTTGGGGATAGTGGTTCTCTTGATGCAAGATTGGTGCTTGGTTTGCACCAAATGTAGCATAGGCATAGAAATCGTTTTGGACGCACTCGAGGGGACTCCTAGGTGACGAGGCTCAAGTGGATGCTCGATTCGGTACATTTGGAGATAGTGCTACTCTTGATGCAAGATTGGTGCTCGGTTTACGTCGAATGTGCCATAGGCTCAGAAATAGTATTGGAGGCAC
This sequence comes from Saccharum spontaneum, assembly GCA_022457205.1. Taxonomy (NCBI): domain Eukaryota; kingdom Viridiplantae; phylum Streptophyta; class Magnoliopsida; order Poales; family Poaceae; genus Saccharum; species Saccharum spontaneum. The sequence continues at coordinate 32,243,709 of CM039594.1, forward strand.
CCGATGGGACTCCTAGGTGACGTGATTCATGTGGAATCTCGTTTTGATCTATTTTGAGATAGTGTTAGCGTCGGTGCAAGATAGGTGCTCGGTTTGCACTGGACGTACTATAGGCATAGAAATTGTTTTGGACACACTCGATGGGACTCCTAGGTGACGAGGCTCAAGTGGAAGCTCGGTACAGTCTATTTGGAGATAGTGCTACTCTTATGCATGATTGGTGCACGATTTGCGTCGAACATATTGTAGCCTCAGAAATAGTATTGGAGGCACTCGATGGAACTCCTAGGTTACGTGGGTCATGTGGAATCTTGTTTCGATCTGTTTTGAAACAGTGTTAGGGTGGGTGCAAGATAGGTGTTCGGTTTTTGCAAACGTACCATAGGTTAATAAATTGTTTTAGAAGCACCCATGGTACTCCAAGGTGATAGTGCTACAGAAGATAGGTGCACGGCTTGCATTGAACGTACCATAGGTCAGAAATAGTTTTGGACGCACCCGATGGAACTCGTAAGTAACATGGGTCGTGTGGAATCTCATTTTAGTCCATTTGGAGATAGTGTTAGTGTCAGTGCAAGGTTGGAGCACGGTTTGCACCGAACATACCAAGGCATAGAAATCGTTTTGGACAAACTCGATCTGACTCCTAGGTGACGAGGCTCAAGGGAAAGCTCGGTTCGGTCTGTTTGGGGATAGTGCTTCTCTTGAAGCAAGATTGGTGCTTGGTTTGCACCAAATGTAGCATAGGCATAGAAATCGTTTCGGACGCACTCAAGGGGACTCCTAGGTGACGAGGCTCAAGTGGAAGCTCGATTTGGTACATTTGGAGATAGTGCCACTCTTGATGCAAGATTCGTGCTCGGTTTACGTCGAATGTGCCATAGGCTCGGAAATAGTATTGGAGGCACCCGATGGGACTCCTAGGTGACGTGAGTCATGTGGAATCTCGTTTTGATCTATTTTGAGATAGTGTTAGCGTCAGTGCAAGATAGGTGCACGGTTTGCACTGGACGTACTATAGGCATAGAAATTGTTTTGGACACACTCGATGGGACTCCTAGGTGACGAGGCTCAAGTGGAAGCTCGGTACAGTCTATTTGGAGATAGTGCTACTCTTATGCATGATTGGTGCACGATTTGCGTCGAACATACCGTAGGCTCAGAAATAGTATTGGAGGAACTCGATGCAACTCCTAGGTTACGTGGGTCATGTGGAATCTTGTTTCGATCTGTTTTGAAACAGTGTTCGCGTGGGTGCAAGATAGGTGTTCAGTTTGTGTCAAACATACCATAGGTTAATAAATTGTTTTAGAAGCACCCATGGTACTCCAAGGTGATGAGGGTCTGGTGGAGATCTATTCGATCCGTTTGGAGATAGTGCTACAGAAGATAGGTGCACGGTTTGCATTGAACGTACCATAGGTCATAAATAGTTTTGGACGCACCCGATGGAACTCGTAAGTAACATGGGTCGTGTGGAATCTCATTTTAGTCCATTTGGAGATAGTGTTAGTGTCAGTGCAAGGTTGGAGCGCGGTTTGCACCGAACATACCATTGGCATAGAAATCGTTTTGGACGAACTCGATCCGACTCCTAGGTGACGAGGCTCAAGGGGAAGCTCGGTTCGGTCTGTTTGGGGATAGTGCTTCTCTTGATGCAAGATTGGTGCTTGGTTTGCACCAAATGTAGCATAGGCATAGAAATCGTTTTGGACGCACTCGAGGGGACTCCTAGGTGACGAGGCTCAAGTGGAAGCTCGATTCAGTACATTTGGAGATAGTGCTACTCTTGATGCAAGATTGGTGCTCGGTTTACGTCGAATGTGCCATAGGCTCGGAAATAGTATTGGAGGCACCCGATGGGACTCCTAGGTGACATGAGTCATGTGGAATCTCGTTTTGATCTATTTTGAGATAGTGTTAGCGTCGGTGCAAGATAGGTGCACGGTTTGCACTGGACGTACTATAGGCATAGAAATTGTTTTGGACACACTCGATGGGACTCCTAGGTGACGAGGCTCAAGTGGAAGCTCGGTACAGTCTATTTGGAGATAGTGCTACTCTTATGCATGATTGGTGCACGATTTGCGTCGAACATACCGTAGGCTCAGAAATAGTATTGGAGGCACTCGATGGAACTCCTAGGTTACGTGGGTCATGTGGAATCTTGTTTCGATCTGTTTTTAAACAGTGTTAGCGTGGGTGCAAGATAGGTGTTCGGTTTGCGTCAAACGTACCATAGGTTAATAAATTGTTTTAGAAGCACCCATGGTACTCCAAGGTGATGAGGGTCTGGTGGAGATCTGTTCGATCCGTTTGGAGATAGTGCTACAGAAGATAGGTGCACGGTTTGCATTGAACGTACCATAGGTCATAAATAGTTTTGGACGCACCCGATGGAACTCGTAAGTAACATGGGTCGTGTGGAATCTCATTTTAGTCCATTTCGAGATAGTGTTAGTGTCAGTGCAAGGTTGGAGCACGGTTTGCACCGAACATACCATAGGCATAGAAATCGTTTTGGATGAACTCGATCCGACTCCTAGGTGACGAGGCTCAAGGGGAAGCTCGGTTCGGTCTGTTTGGGGATAGTGCTTCTCTTGATGCAAGATTGGTGCTTGGTTTGCACCAAATGTAGCATTGGCATAGAAATCGTTTTGGACGCACTCGAGGGGACTCCTAGGTGACGAGGCTCAAGTGGAAGCTCGATTTGGTACATTTGGAGATACTGCTACTCTTGATGCAAGATTGGTGCTCGGTTTACGTCGAACGTGCCATAGGCTCGGAAATAGTATTGGAGGCACCCGATGGGACTCCAAGGTGACGTGAGTCATGTGGAATCTCGTTTTGATCTATTTTGAGATAGTGTTAGCGTCGGTGCAAGATAGGTGCACGGTTTGCACTGGACGTACTATAGGCATAGAAATTGTTTTGGACACACTCAATGGGACTCCTAGGTGACGAGGCTCAAGTGGAAGCTCGATACAGTCTATTTGGAGATAGTGCTACTCTTATGCATGATTGGTGCACGATTTGCGTCGAACATACCGTAGGCTCAGAAATAGTATTGGAGGCACTCGATGGAACTCCTAGGTTACGTGGGTCATGTGGAATCTTGTTTCGATCTATTTTTAAACAGTGTTAGCGTGGGTGCAAGATAGGTGTTCGGTTTGCGTCAAACGTACCATAGGTTAATAAATTATTTTAGAAGCACCCATGGTACTCCAAGGTGATGAGGGTCTGGTGGAGATCTGTTCGATCCGTTTGGAGATAGTGCTACAGAAGATAGGTGCACGGTTTGCATTGAACGTACCATAGGTCATAAATAGTTTTGGACGCACCCGATGGAACTCGTAAGTAACATGGGTCGTGTGGAATCTCATTTTAGTCCATTTGGAGATAGTGTTAGTGTCAGTGCAAGGTTGGAGCACGGTTTGCACCGAACATACCATAGGCATAGAAATCGTTTTGGATGAACTCGATCCGACTCCTAGGTGACGAGGCTCAAGGGGAAGCTCGGTTCGGTCTGTTTGGGGATAGTGCTTCTCTTGATGCAAGATTGGTGCTTGGTTTGCACCAAATGTAGCATAGGCATAGAAATCGTTTTGGACGCACTCGAGGGGACTCCTAGGTGACGAGGCTCAAGTGGAAGCTCGATTTGGTACATTTGGAGATAGTGCTACTCTTGATGCAAGATTGGTGCTCGGCTTACGTCGAATGTGCCATAGGCTCGGAAATAGTATTGAAGGCACCCGATGGGACTCCTAGGTGACGTGAGTCATGTGGAATCTCGTTTTGATCTATTTTGAGATAGTGTTAGCGTCAGTGCAAGATAGGTGCACGGTTTGCACTAGACGTACTATAGGCATAGAAATTGTTTTGGACACACTCGATGGGACTCCTAGGTGACGAGGCTCAAGTGGAAGCTCGGTACAGTCTATTTGGAGATCGTGCTACTCTTATGCATGATTGGTGCACGATTTGCGTCGAACATACCGTAGGCTCAGAAATAGTATTGGAGGCACTCGATGGAACTCCTAGGTTACGTGGGTCAAGTGGAATCTTGTTTCGATCTGTTTTGAAATAGTGTTCACGTGGGTGCAAGATAGGTGTTCGGTTTGCGTCAAACGTACCATAGGTTAATAAATTGTTTTAGAAGCACCCATGGTACTCCAAGGTGATGAGGGTCTGGTGGAGATCTGTTCGATCCGTTTGGAGATAGTGCTACAGAAGATAGGTGCACGGTTTGCATTGAACGTACCATAGGTCATAAATAGTTTTGGACGCACCCGATGGAACTCGTAAGTAACATGGGTCGTGTGGAATCTCATTTTAGTCCATTTGGAGATAGTGTTATTGTCAGTGCAAGGTTGGTGCACGGTTTGCACCGAACAAACCATAGGCATAGAAATCGTTTTGGACGAACTCGATCCGACTCCTAGGTGACGAGGCTCAAGGGGAAGCTCGGTTCGGTCTGTTTGGGGATAGTGCTTCTCTTGATGCAAGATTGGTGCTTGGTTTGCACCAGATGCAGCATTGGCATAGAAATCGTTTTGGACGCACTCGAGGGGACTCCTAGGTGACGAGGCTCAAGTGGAAGCTCGATTCAGTACATTTGGAGATAGTGCTACTCTTGATGCAAGATTGGTGCTCGGTTTACGTCGAATGTGCCATGGGCTCGGAAATAGTATTGGAGGCACCCGATGGGACTCCTAGGTGACGTGAGTCATGTGGAATCTCGTTTTGATCTATTTTGAGATAGTGTTAGCGTCGGTGCAAGATAGGTGCACGGTTTGCACTGGACGTACTATAGGCATAGAAATTGTTTTGGACACACTCGATGGGACTCCTAGGTGACGAGGCTCAAGTGGAAGCTCGGTACAGTCTATTTGGAGATAGTGCTACTCTTATGCATGATTGGTGCACGATTTGCGTCGAACATACCGTAGGCTCAGAAATAGTATTGGAGGCACTCGATGGAACTCCTAGGTTACGTGGGTCATGTGGAATCTTGTTTCGATCTGTTTTTAAACAGTGTTAGCGTGGGTGCAAGATAGGTGTTCTGTTTGCGTCAAACGTACCATAGGTTAATAAATTATTTTAGAAGCACCCATGGTACTCCAAGGTGATGAGGGTCTGGTGGAGATCTGTTCGATCCGTTTGGAGATAGTGCTACAGAAGATAGGTGCACGGTTTGCATTGAACGTACCATAGGTCATAAATAGTTTTGGACGCACCCGATGGAACTCGTAAGTAACATGGGTCGTGTGGAATCTCATTTTAGTCCATTTGGAGATAGTGTTAGTGTCAGTGCAAGGTTCGAGCACGGTTTGCACCGAACATACCATAGGCATAGAAATCGTTTTGGATGAACTCGATCCGACTCCTAGGTGACGAGGCTCAAGGGGAAGCTCGGTTCGGTCTGTTTGGGGATAGTGCTTCTCTTGATGCAAGATTGGTGCTTGGTTTGCACCAAATGTAGCATAGGCATAGAAATCGTTTTGGACGCACTCGAGGGGACTCCTAGGTGACGAGGCTCAAGTGGAAGCTCGATTTGGTACATTTGGAGATAGTGCTACTCTTGATGCAAGATTGGTGCTCGGCTTACGTCAAATGTGCCATAGGCTCGGAAATAGTATTGGAGGCACCCGATGGGACTCCTAGGTGACGTGAGTCATGTGGAATCTCGTTTTGATCTATTTTGAGATAGTGTTAGCGTCAGTGCAAGATAGGTGCACGGTTTGCACTAGACGTACTATAGGCATAGAAATTGTTTTGGACACACTCGATGGGACTCCTAGGTGACGAGGCTCAAGTGGAAGCTCGGTACAGTCTATTTGGAGATCGTGCTACTCTTATGCATGATTGGTGCACGATTTGCGTCGAACATACCGTAGGCTCAGAAATAGTATTGGAGGCACTCGATGGAACTCCTAGGTTACGTGGGTCATGTGGAATCTTGTTTCGATCTGTTTTGAAATAGTGTTCGCGTGGGTGCAAGATAGGTGTTCTGTTTGCGTCAAACGTACCATAGGTTAATAAATTGTTTTAGAAGCACCCATGGTACTCCAAGGTGATGAGGGTCTGGTGGAGATCTGTTCGATCCGTTTGGAGATAGTGCTACAGAAGATAGGTGCACGGTTTGCATTGAACGTACCATAGGTCATAAATAGTTTTGGACGCACCCGATGGAACTCGTAAGTAACATGGGTCGTGTGGAATCTCATTTTAGTCCATTTGGAGATAGTGTTAGTGTCAGTGCAAGGTTGGAGCACGGTTTGCACCGAACATACCATAGGCATAGAAATCGTTTTGGATGAACTCGATCCGACTCCTAGGTGACGAGGCTCAAGGGGAAGCTCGGTTCGGTCTGTTTGGGGATAGTGCTTCTCTTGATGCAAGATTGGTGCTTGGTTTGCACCAAATGTAGCATAGGCATAGAAATCGTTTTGGACGCACTCGAGGGGACTCCTAGGTGACGAGGCTCAAGTGGAAGCTCGATTTGGTACATTTGGAGATAGTGCTACTCTTGATGCAAGATTGGTGCTCGGCTTACGTCGAATGTGCCATAGGCTCGGAAATAGTATTGAAGGCACCCGATGGGACTCCTAGGTGACGTGAGTCATGTGGAATCTCGTTTTGATCTATTTTGAGATAGTGTTAGCGTCAGTGCAAGATAGGTGCACGGTTTGCACTAGACGTACTATAGGCATAGAAATTGTTTTGGACACACTCGATGGGACTCCTAGGTGACGAGGCTCAAGTGGAAGCTCGGTACAGTCTATTTGGAGATCGTGCTACTCTTATGCATGATTGGTGCACGATTTGCGTCGAACATACCGTAGGCTCAGAAATAGTATTGGAGGCACTCGATGGAACTCCTAGGTTACGTGGGTCAAGTGGAATCTTGTTTCGATCTGTTTTGAAATAGTGTTCACGTGGGTGCAAGATAGGTGTTCGGTTTGCGTCAAACGTACCATAGGTTAATAAATTGTTTTAGAAGCACCCATGGTACTCCAAGGTGATGAGGGTCTGGTGGAGATCTGTTCGATCCGTTTGGAGATAGTGCTACAGAAGATAGGTGCACGGTTTGCATTGAACGTACCATAGGTCATAAATAGTTTTGGACGCACCCGATGGAACTCGTAAGTAACATGGGTCGTGTGGAATCTCATTTTAGTCCATTTGGAGATAGTGTTAGTGTCAGTGCAAGGTTGGAGCACGGTTTGCACCGAACATACCATAGGCATAGAAATCGTTTTGGACGAACTCGATCCGACTCCTAGGTGACGAGGCTCAAGGGGAAGCTCGGTTCGGTCTGTTTGGGGATAGTGCTTCTCTTGATGCAAGATTGGTGCTTGGTTTGCACCAGATGCAGCATTGGCATAGAAATCGTTTTGGACGCACTCGAGGGGACTCCTAGGTGACGAGGCTCAAGTGGAAGCTCGATTCAGTACATTTGGAGATAGTGCTACTCTTGATGCAAGATTGGTGCTCGGTTTACGTCGAATGTGCCATGGGCTCGGAAATAGTATTGGAGGCACCCGATGGGACTCCTAGGTGACGTGAGTCATGTGGAATCTCGTTTTGATCTATTTTGAGATAGTGTTAGCGTCGGTGCAAGATAGGTGCACGGTTTGCACTGGACGTACTATAGGCATAGAAATTGTTTTGGACACACTCGATGGGACTCCTAGGTGATGAGGCTCAAGTGGAAGCTCGGTACAGTCTATTTGGAGATAGTGCTACTCTTATGCATGATTGGTGCACGATTTGCGTCGAACATACCGTAGGCTCAGAAATAGTATTGGAGGCACTCGATGGAACTCCTAGGTTACGTGGGTCATGTGGAATCTTGTTTCGATCTGTTTTTAAACAGTGTTAGCGTGGGTGCAAGATAGGTGTTCTGTTTGCGTCAAACGTACCATAGGTTAATAAATTATTTTAGAAGCACCCATGGTACTCCAAGGTGATGAGGGTCTGGTGGAGATCTGTTCGATCCGTTTGGAGATAGTGCTACAGAAGATAGGTGCACGGTTTGCATTGAACGTACCATAGGTCATAAATAGTTTTGGACGCACCCGATGGAACTCGTAAGTAACATGGGTCGTGTGGAATCTCATTTTAGTCCATTTGGAGATAGTGTTAGTGTCAGTGCAAGGTTCGAGCACGGTTTGCACCGAACATACCATAGGCATAGAAATCGTTTTGGATGAACTCGATCCGACTCCTAGGTGACGAGGCTCAAGGGGAAGCTCGGTTCGGTCTGTTTGGGGATAGTGCTTCTCTTGATGCAAGATTGGTGCTTGGTTTGCACCAAATGTAGCATAGGCATAGAAATCGTTTTGGACGCACTCGAGGGGACTCCTAGGTGACGAGGCTCAAGTGGAAGCTCGATTTGGTACATTTGGAGATAGTGCTACTCTTGATGCAAGATTGGTGCTCGGCTTACGTCAAATGTGCCATAGGCTCGGAAATAGTATTGGAGGCACCCGATGGGACTCCTAGGTGACGTGAGTCATGTGGAATCTCGTTTTGATCTATTTTGAGATAGTGTTAGCGTCAGTGCAAGATAGGTGCACGGTTTGCACTAGACGTACTATAGGCATAGAAATTGTTTTGGACACACTCGATGGGACTCCTAGGTGACGAGGCTCAAGTGGAAGCTCGGTACAGTCTATTTGGAGATCGTGCTACTCTTATGCATGATTGGTGCACGATTTGCGTCGAACATACCGTAGGCTCAGAAATAGTATTGGAGGCACTCGATGGAACTCCTAGGTTACGTGGGTCATGTGGAATCTTGTTTCGATCTGTTTTGAAATAGTGTTCGCGTGGGTGCAAGATAGGTGTTCTGTTTGCGTCAAACGTACCATAGGTTAATAAATTGTTTTAGAAGCACCCATGGTACTCCAAGGTGATGAGGGTCTGGTGGAGATCTGTTCGATCCGTTTGGAGATAGTGCTACAGAAGATAGGTGCACGGTTTGCATTGAACGTACCATAGGTCATAAATAGTTTTGGACGCACCCGATGGAACTCGTAAGTAACATGGGTCGTGTGGAATCTCATTTTAGTCCATTTGGAGATAGTGTTAGTGTCAGTGCAAGGTTGGAGCACGGTTTGCACCGAACATACCATAGGCATAGAAATCGTTTTGGATGAACTCGATCCGACTCCTAGGTGACGAGGCTCAAGGGGAAGCTCGGTTCGGTCTGTTTGGGGATAGTGCTTCTCTTGATGCAAGATTGGTGCTTGGTTTGCACCAAATGTAGCATAGGCATAGAAATCGTTTTGGACGCACTCGAGGGGACTCCTAGGTGACGAGGCTCAAGTGGAAGCTCGATTTGGTACATTTGGAGATAGTGCTACTCTTGATGCAAGATTGGTGCTCGGCTTACGTCAAATGTGCCATAGGCTCGCAAATAGTATTGGAGGCACCCGATGGGACTCCTAGGTGACGTGAGTCATGTGGAATCTCGTTTTGATCTATTTTGAGATAGTGTTAGCGTCAGTGCAAGATAGGTGCACGGTTTGCACTAGACGTACTATAGGCATAGAAATTGTTTTGGACACACTCGATGGGACTCCTAGGTGACGAGGCTCAAGTGGAAGCTCGGTACAGTCTATTTGGAGATCGTGCTACTCTTATGCATGATTGGTGCACGATTTGCGTCGAACATACCGTAGGCTCAGAAATAGTATTGGAGGCACTCGATGGAACTCCTAGGTTACGTGGGTCATGTGGAATCTTGTTTCGATCTGTTTTGAAATAGTGTTCGCGTGGGTGCAAGATAGGTGTTCTGTTTGCGTCAAACGTACCATAGGTTAATAAATTGTTTTAGAAGCACCCATGGTACTCCAAGGTGATGAGGGTCTGGTGGAGATCTGTTCGATCTGTTTGGAGATAGTGCTACAGAAGATAGGTGCACGGTTTGCATTGAACGTACCATAGGTCATAAATAGTTTTGGACGCACCCGATGGAACTCGTAAGTAACATGGGTCGTGTGGAATCTCATTTTAGTCCATTTGGAGATAGTGTTAGTGTCAGTGCAAGGTTGGAGCACGGTTTGCACCGAACATACCATAGGCATAGAAATCGTTTTGGACGAACTCGATCCGACTCCTAGGTGACGAGGCTCAAGGGGAAGCTCGGTTCGGTCTGTTTGGGGATAGTGCTTCTCTTGATGCAAGATTGGTGCTTGGTTTGCACCAAATGTAGCATTGGCATAGAAATCGTTTTGGACGCACTCGAGGGGACTCCTAGGTGACGAGGCTCAAGTGGAAGCTCGATTCAGTACATTTGGAGATAGTGCTACTCTTGATGCAAGATTGGTGCTCGGCTTACGTCGAATGTGCCATAGGCTCGGAAATAGTATTGGAGGCACCCGATTGGACTCCTAGGTGACGTGAGTCATGTGGGATCTCGTTTTGATCTATTTTGAGATAGTGTTAGCGTCGGTGCAAGATAGGTGCACGGTTTGCACTGGACGTACTATAGGCATACAAATTGTTTTGGACACACTCGATGGGACTCCTAGGTGACGAGGCTCAAGTGGAAGCTCGGTACAGTCTATTTGGAGATAGTGCTACTCTTATGCATGATTGGTGCATGATTTGCGTCGAACATACCGTAGGCTCAGAAATAGTATTGGAGGCACTCGATGGAACTCCTAGGTTACGTGGGTCATGTGGAATCTTGTTTCGATCTGTTTTGAAACAGTGTTCGTGTGGGTGCAAGATAGGTGTTCTGTTTGCGTCAAACGTACCATAGGTTAATAAATTGTTTTAGAAGCACCCATGGTACTCCAAGGTGATGAGGGTCTGGTGGAGATCTGTTCGATCCGTTTGGAGATAGTGCTACAGAAGATAGGTGCACGGTTTGCATTGAACGTACCATAGGTCATAAATAGTTTTGGACGCACCCGATGGAACTCGTAAGTAACATGGGTCGTGTGGAATCTCATTTTAGTCCATTTGGAGATAGTGTTAGTGTCAGTGCAAGGTTGGAGCACGGTTTGCACCGAACATACCATAGGCATAGAAATCGTTTTGGATGAACTCGATCCGACTCCTAGGTGACGAGGCTCAAGGGGAAGCTCGGTTCGGTCTGTTTGGGGATAGTGCTTCTCTTGATGCAAGATTGGTGCTTGGTTTGCACCAAATGTAGCATTGGCATAGAAATCGTTTTGGACGCACTCGAGGGGACTCCTAGGTGACGAGGCTCAAGTGGAAGCTCGATTCAGTACATTTGGAGATAGTGCTACTCTTGATGCAAGATTGGTGCTCGGTTTACGTCGAATCTGCCATAGGCTCGGAAATAGTATTGGAGGCACCCGATGGGACTCCTAGGTGACGTGAGTCATGTGGAATCTCGTTTTGATCTATTTTGAGATAGTGTTAGCGTCGGTGCAAGATAGGTGGACGGTTTGCACTGGACGTACTATAGGCATAGAAATTGTTTTGGACACACTCGATGGGACTCCTAGGTGACGAGGCTCAAGTGGAAGCTCGGTACAGTCTATTTGGAGATAGTGCTACTCTTATGCATGATTGGTGCACGATTTGCGTCGAACATACCGTAGGCTCAGAAATAGTATTGGAGGCACTCGATGGAACTCCTAGGTTACGTGGGTCATGTGGAATCTTGTTTCGATCTGTTTTTAAACAGTGTTAGCGTGGGTGCAAGATAGGTGTTCTGTTTGCGTCAAACGTACCATAGGTTAATAAATTGTTTTAGAAGCACCCTGGTACTCCAAGGTGATGAGGGTCTGGTGGAGATCTGTTCGATCCGTTTGGAGATAGTGCTACAGAAGATAGGTGCACGGTTTGCATTGAACGTACCATAGGTCATAAATAGTTTTGGACGCACCCGATGGAACTCGTAAGTAACATGGGTCGTGTGTAATCTCATTTTAGTCCATTTCGAGATAGTGTTAGTGTCAGTGCAAGTTTGGAGCACGGTTTGCACCGAACATACCATAGGCATAGAAATCGTTTTGGATGAACTCGATCCGACTCCTAGGTGACTAGGCTCAAGGGGAAGCTCGGTTCGGTCTGTTTGGGGATAGTGCTTCTCTTGATGCAAGATTGGTGCTTGGTTTGCACCAAATGTAGCATAGGCATAGAAATCGTTTTGGACGCACTCGAGGGGACTCCTAGGTGACGAGGCTCAAGTGGAAGCTTGATTCGGTACATTTGGAGATAGTGCTACTCTTGATGCAAGATTGGTGCTTGGTTTACGTCGAATGTGCCATAGGCTCGGAAATAGTATTGGAGGCACCCGATTGGACTCCTAGGTGACGTGAGTCATGTGGGATCTCGTTTTGATCTATTTTGAGATAGTGTTAGCGTCGGTGCAAGATAGGTGCACGGTTTGCACTGGACGTACTATAGGCATACAAATTGTTTTGGACACACTCGATGGGACTCCTAGGTGACGAGGCTCAAGTGGAAGCTCGGTACAGTCTATTTGGAGATAGTGCTACTCTTATGCATGATTGGTGCACGATTTGCGTCGAACATACCGTAGGCTCAGAAATAGTATTGGAGGCACTCGATGGAACTCCTAGGTTACGTGGGTCATGTGGAATCTTGTTTCGATCTGTTTTGAAACAGTGTTCGTGTGGGTGCAAGATAGGTGTTCTGTTTGCGTCAAACGTACCATAGGTTAATAAATTGTTTTAGAAGCACCCATGGTACTCCAAGGTGATGAGGGTCTGGTGGAGATCTGTTCGATCCGTTTGGAGATAGTGCTACAGAAGATAGGTGCACGGTTTGCATTGAACGTACCATAGGTCATAAATAGTTTTGGACGCACCCGATGGAACTCGTAAGTAACATGGGTCGTGTGGAATCTCATTTTAGTCCATTTGGAGATAGTGTTAGTGTCAGTGCAAGGTTGGAGCACGGTTTGCACCGAACATACCATAGGCATAGAAATCGTTTTGGATGAACTCGATCCGACTCCTAGGTGACGAGGCTCAAGGGGAAGCTCGGTTCGGTCTGTTTGGGGATAGTGCTTCTCTTGATGCAAGATTGGTGCTTGGTTGGCACCAAATGTAGCATTGGCACAGAAATCGTTTTGGACGCACTCGAGGGGACTCCTAGGTGACGAGGCTCAAGTGGAAGCTCGATTCAGTACATTTGGAGATAGTGCTACTCTTGATGCAAGATTGGTGCTCGGTTTACGTCGAATGTGCCATAGGCTCGGAAATAGTATTGGAGGCACCCGATGGGACTCCTAGGTGACGTGAGTCATGTGGAATCTCGTTTTGATCTATTTTGAGATAGTGTTAGCGTCGGTGCAAGATAGGTGCACGGTTTGCACTGGACGTACTATAGGCATAGAAATTGTTTTGGACACACTCGATGGGACTCCTAGGTGACGAGGCTCAAGTGGAAGCTCGGTACAGTCTATTTGGAGATAGTGCTACTCTTATGCATGATTGGTGCACGATTTGCGTCGAACATACCGTAGGCTCAGAAATAGTATTGGAGGCACTCGATGGAACTCCTAGGTTACGTGGGTCATGTGGAATCTTGTTTCGATCTGTTTTTAAACAGTGTTAGCGTGGGTGCAAGATAGGTGTTCGGTTTGCGTCAAACGTACCATAGGTTAATAAATTGTTTTAGAAGCACCCATGGTACTCCAAGGTGATGAGGGTCTGGTGGAGATCTGTTCGATCCGTTTGGAGATAGTGCTAAAGAAGATAGGTGCACGGTTTGCATTGAACGTACCATAGGTCATAAATAGTTTTGGATGCACCCGATGGAACTCGTAAGTAACATGGGTCGTGTGGAATCTCATTTTAGTCCATTTCGAGATAGTGTTAGTGTCAGTGCAAGTTTGGAGCACGGTTTGCACCGAACATACCATAGGCATAGAAATCGTTTTGGATGAACTCGATCCGACTCCTAGGTGACTAGGCTCAAGGGGAAGCTCGGTTCGGTCTGTTTGGGGATAGTGCTTCTCTTGATGCAAGATTGGTGCTTGGTTTGCACCAAATGTAGCATAGGCATAGAAATCGTTTTGGACGCACTCGAGGGGACTCCTAGGTGACGAGGCTCAAGTGGAAGCTCGATTCGGTACATTTGGAGATAGTGCTACTCTTGATGCAAGATTGGTGCTCGGTTTACGTCGAATGTGCCATAGGCTCGGAAATAGTATTGGAGGCACCCGATGGGACTCCTAGGTGACGTGAGTCATGTGGGATCTCGTTTTGATCTATTTTGAGATAGTGTTAGCGTCGGTGCAAGATAGGTGCACGGTTTGCACTGGACGTACTATAGGCATAGAAATTGTTTTGGACACACTCGATGGGACTCCTAGGTGACGAGGCTCAAGTGGAAGCTCGGTACAGTCTATTTGGAGATAGTGCTACTCTTATGCATGATTGGTGCACGATTTGCGTCGAACATACCGTAGGCTCAGAAATAGTATTGGAGGCACTCGATGGAACTCCTAGGTTACGTGGGTCATGTGGAATCTTGTTTCGATCTGTTTTTAAACAGTGTTAGCGTGGGTGCAAGATAGGTGTTCGGTTTGCGTCAAACGTACCATAGGTTAATAAATTGTTTTAGAAGCACCCATGGTACTCCAAGGTGATGAGGGTCTGGTGGAGATCTGTTCGATCCGTTTGGAGATAGTGCTACAGAAGATAGGTGCACGGTTTGCATTGAACGTACCATAGGTCATAAATAGTTTTGGACGCACCCGATGGAACTCGTAAGTAACATGGGTCGTGTGGAATCTCATTTTAGTCCATTTCGAGATAGTGTTAGTGTCAGTGCAAGTTTGGAGCACGGTTTGCACCGAACATACCATAGGCATAGAAATCGTTTTGGATGAACTCGATCCGACTCCTAGGTGACTAGGCTCAAGGGGAAGCTCGGTTCGGTCTGTTTGGGGATAGTGCTTCTCTTGATGCAAGATTGGTGCTTGGTTTGCACCAAATGTAGCATAGGCATAGAAATCGTTTTGGACGCACTCCAGGGGACTCCTAGGTGACGAGGCTCAAGTGGAAGCTCGATTCGGTACATTTGGAGATAGTGCTACTCTTGATGCAAGATTGGTGCTCGGTTTACGTCGAATGTGCCATAGGCTCGGAAATAGTATTGGAGGCACCCGATGGGACTCCTAGGTGACGTGAGTCATGTGGGATCTCGTTTTGATCTATTTTGAGATAGTGTTAGCGTCGGTGCAAGATAGGTGCACGGTTTGCACTGGACGTACTATAGGCATACAAATTGTTTTGGACACACTCGATGGGACTCCTAGGTGACGAGGCTCAAGTGGAAGCTCGGTACAGTCTATTTGGAGATAGTGCTACTCTTATGCATGATTGGTGCACGATTTGCGTCGAACATACCGTAGGCTCAGAAATAGTATTGGAGGCACTCGATGGAACTCCTAGGTTACGTGGGTCATGTGGAATCTTGTTTCGATCTGTTTTGATATAGTGTTAGCGTGGGTGCAAGATAGGTGTTCGGTTTGCGTCAAACGTACCATAGGTTAATAAATTGTTTTAGAAGCACACATGGTACTCCAAGGTGATGAGGGTCTGGTGGAGATCTGTTCGATCCGTTTGGAGATAGTGCTAAAGAAGATAGGTGCACGGTTTGCATTGAACGTACCATAGGTCAGAAATAGTTTTGGACGCACCCGATGGAACTCGTAAGTAGGGTTTGAATCCAAGTAGGGTTCTATCATATAGTCTCTCTGTTGGTCGAATCCAAGTAGGGTTTGAAGTTTGAATCGGACAAGGAATCGGCTGTTCCTCTCTGTTGGCCGAATCCAAGTAGGTTTTCAAGTTTGAGTCGGATCAAGGAATCAGGTATTCCTCGCTGTTGGCCAAGTCCGAGTAGAATTGGAAGTTCCAATCAGACGAGGAATCAGTTCACCCTGTGCTACAAATATCAAACGAACCACGCAGCAAGTATTCATATCTTTTTTTTACCGGAATACCCCTGCCCTTTTGGAAAAAGTGTGTGTGCTGAGTTGTTCTTTGGGAGTGTTCTTGTTCATATAATCAGTTTTGAGTGCCCCTAAAAAAATATTCAAAAAAAAAGAAAAAAAAGAAAAAGAAAAAAAAAGAAAAAAAAAGAAAAAGAAAGAAGCAAAAGAAAAGAAGAGAAAGGGGCTGATCTTAGAGATTCTTCGTTCACTTTCGGTGGTGTGTTGTGCTCTCCTTTGTGTCCAGGCTCGCGTCTCTAGCACGGTCTAGACTAGGACCAGCACAGTACCGCCGGTTGAACGATTATTCAGCTTGCTTTTTGTAACTAACGTGGTGCTAGTTCGTTCCTTGTTTCAGCCCACCTATAGCTCCACATATTCTACAGCTTGACAGGTTTCGTGCTGCGGCACCGATACACTTCATCCATTGCTGCAGACTTGTTGGTAGATGACCCCTCCTGTCGAGCAAGGTAAGAACTGGTAAGAACTTGTGTAATAGGTGGAGAGTGAGCGACTTGCTGTAGCTACATCCTAGTAGTTGTAGGGCTTTTATTTCTTCACTTGTCTTCTTGTTGTCTTTGTCTTTGAACTATGTCAGGGACCGACGAAGATAACCAAATTCCACATTCGCCTCGCACAAAGGGCATCATACAACATTTTGAAAGGAAAGTGAAGTTGCACACGGAGGGACTTGATAATGACTTGCAGGTGACAAATGACAAACTTGGGCAGTTGGAGGCTACTCAGATTGCCGCAAACAACAAGCTTGCAGGTTTGGAGCAGTCCATTGCTAGTGTGGACAAAAGCCTTGCTGCTCTACTGAGGCGTTTTGATGACCTCCACAACAATGATCAAGACCAGCATAAAAAAGAAAAGAAGGAGGAAGATCGAGAGGATGGTAGTTATGATGAAGAATACACAGGTGATACTGAACATGATGATCGAGACACTCGTGATCGACGTCGCCTACGTCACAACCGTAGTGGTATGGGTGGCCGCCGCCGACGCGAGGTACACAATAATGATGATGCTTTCAGTAAGATTAAATTTAAAATACCTCCTTTTGATGGTAAATATGACCCTGATGCATACATTACTTGGGAGATTGCTGTTGATCAAAAGTTTGCATGCCATGAATTTCCTGAGAACACGCGTGTTAGGGCTGCTACTAGTGAGTTCACAGATTTTGCTTCTGTTTGGTGGATCGAATATGGCAAGAAAAATCCTAATAACATACCTAGAACTTGGAATGCACTGAAACGAGCCATGAGAGCTAGATTTGTTCCATCTTACTATGCCCGTGATATGATAAATAAGTTGCAGCAATTGAGACAAGGTTCTAAATGTGTAGAAGAATACTATCAGGAATTACAAACGGGTATGTTGCGTTGTAATTTAGAGGAGGATGAGGAACCTGCTATGGCTAGATTTTTAGGTGGATTAAATCGGGAAATTCAGGATATCCTCGCTTACAAAGAATACAATAACGTAACCAAACTGTTTCATCTTGCTTGTAAAGCTGAACGGGAAGTGCAGGGACGACGTGCTAGCGCAAGGACTAATGTTTCTGCAGGGAAAGCTAGTTCATGGCAGCCGCGCCCATCTACAACTCCGTCTACACGTACTCCTACGCCATCATCTAGTGACAAGACTCGAGCTGCCCCCACCAATTTAGTAGTGAAGACAGCGCAAAAGCCGGCTGCGAGTACTTCATCCGTGGCATCGACAGGTAGAACAAGCAACATACAATGTCATCGGTGCAAGGGATATGGCCATATGATGCGTGACTGCCCAAACAAGCGTGTTATGATTGTCAAAGATGATGGTGAGTGTTCATCTGCTAGTGATTTTGATGAAGATACACTTGCATTGCTTGCGGCTGACTATGCAGGTAGTGAGGAACACATAGAAGAACACATCAATGCAGGTGACGCGGAGCACTATGAGAGCTTGATTGTACAGCGAGTGCTTAGTGCACAAATGGAGAAGGCTGAGTAAAATCAGCGACACACTTTATTCCAAACAAAGTGTGTCATCAAGGAGCGTTCGTGTCGCATGATCATTGATGGAGGTAGCTGCAACAACTTGGCAAGTAGCGACATGGTACAGAAGCTCGCCCTCACCACCAAACCACATCCCCATCCCTACTACATCCAATGGCTGAACAACAGTGGTAAGGCAAAGGTAACGAGACTGGTGCGAATCAATTTTGCCATCGGATCATACAAAGATATTGTTGAATGTGATGTTGTGCCTATGCAAGCTTGCAATATTCTGCTAGGTAGACCATGGCAATTTGATAGAGATTCGATGCATCATGGTAGATCAAATCAATATTCGTTTCTATACCATGATCGAAAAATTGTGTTGCATCCTATGTCTCCTGAAGCTATTATGCAATCTGATGTTACTAAGGCTGCAAAAGCAAAGAGCGAGAGTGACAAATCTGTTGTTGATGACAAAGATGAGATAACATTGAAAGGACGTTGTATGCTTGCTACAAAATCTGATATTAATGAGTTCAATGCATCCACCTCTGTTGCTTATGCTTTGGTATGCAAGGATGCTTTGATTTCATTTGAGGATATGCAACGTTCTTTGCCCCCTGCTGTTGCTAACATTTTGCAGGAGTATTCTGATGTGTTTCCCATTGAGATACCAGCGGGGCTGCCACCAATACGAGGGATTGAGCACCAAATTGATCTTATCCCTGGAGCATCTTTGCCAAACCGTGCGCCATACAGGACAAATCCGGAGGAAACGAAGGAAATTCAGCGACAAGTGCAAGAACTACTAGACAAAGGTTATGTGCGTGAGTCTCTTAGTCCTTGTGCTGTTCCAGTGATTTTAGTGCCTAAGAAAGATGGAACATGGCGCATGTGTGTTGATTGTATGGCTATTAATAATATCACCATTCGATATCGACACCCTATTCCACGATTAGATGATATGCTTGATGAATTGAGTGGTGCTGTTGTGTTTTCAAAGGTTGATTTGCGTAGTGGGTACCACCAGATTCGTATGAAATTGGGAGATGAATGGAAAACTGCTTTCAAAACCAAGTTCGGTCTATATGAGTGGTTAGTCATGCCTTTTGGGTTAACTAATGCACCTAGTACTTTCATGAGATTAATGAACGAGGTTTTGCGTGCTTTCATTGGGAAATTTGTTGTCGTCTACTTTGATGATATACTGATTTATAGCAAATCCATTGATGAACACCTTGATCACTTACGTGCTGTTTTCAATGCTCTACGTGATGCACGTTTGTTTGGTAACCTTGAGAAGTGCACTTTCTGCACCGATCGAGTATCGTTTCTTGGCTATGTTGTCACTCCACAGGGAATTGAGGTTGATAAAGCCAAGGTGGAAGCTATACAAGGATGGCCTGTACCCACGACGGTCACACAAGTGCGGAGTTTCCTAGGACTTGCTGGTTTCTATCGCCGTTTTGTGAAGGACTTCAGCACCATTGCTGCACCATTGAATGAGCTTACAAAGAAGGGAGTGTCCTTTTCTTGGGGCAAAGCACAAGAGCACGCCTTCCATGTGCTGAAAGATAAGTTAACACATGCACCTCTACTCCAACTCCCTGATTTTAATAAGACTTTCGAGCTTGAATGTGATGCGAGTGGAATTGGATTGGGTGGTGTTTTGTTACAAGAAGGAAAACCTGTTGCATACTTTAGTGAGAAATTGAGCGGGCCTATTCTTAATTATTCTACATATGATAAGGAATTATATGCTCTAGTGCGGACATTAGAAACATGGCAGCATTATTTGTCGCCCAAAGAATTTGTTATACATTCTGATCATGAATCTTTGAAGCATATTCGTAGTCAAGGAAAACTAAATCGTAGACATGCAAAATGGGTTGAATTTATTGAATCTTTTCCTTATGTTATCAAACACAAGAAAGGGAAGGATAATATCATTGCAGATGCATTGTCTAGGAGATATACTTTGCTGAATCAACTTGATTACAAGATCTTTGGGTTAGAAACAATTAAAGAACGATATGCTCATGATGCTGATTTTAAAGAAGTGCTGCTGCATTGTAAAGATGGGAAAACATGGAACAAATTCATCCTCAATGATGGGTTTGTGTTTAGAGCTAACAAGCTATGCATTCCAGCTAGCTCCGTTCGCTTATTGTTGCTGCAGGAAGCGCATGGAGGTGGATTGATGGGGCATTTTGGAGCGAAGAAGACGGAGGACATTCTTGCTGGTCATTTCTTTTGGCCCAAGATGCGACGAGATGTGGAGAGATTTGTTGCTCGCTGCACAACATGTCAAAAGGCTAAGTCCCGGTTGAATCCACACGGTTTGTATATGCATCTTCCTGTTCCTAGTGCTCCTTGGGAGGATATTTCTATGGATTTTGTGTTGGGATTGCCACGGACTAGGAAAGGGCGAGATAGTGTTTTTGTGGTTGTGGATCGATTCTCTAAAATGGCACATTTCATACCATGTCATAAAACTGATGATGCTACAAATATTGCTGATTTGTTCTTTCGAGAAGTTGTTCGCTTGCATGGTGTGCCAAATACAATTGTTTCTGATCGTGATGCTAAATTTCTTAGCCATTTTTGGAGAACTTTATGGGCCAAATTGGGGACTAAGCTTTTATTTTCCACCACTTGTCACCCCCAAACTGATGGTCAAACTGAAGTTGTGAATAGAACTTTGTCTACTATGTTAAGGACTGTTTTAAAGAAGAATGTTAAGATGTGGGAAGATTGTTTGCCTCATATTGAGTTTGCTTATAATCGTTCGCTGCATTCTACTACGAAGATGTGTCCCTTTGAGATTGTTTATGGCTTGTTACCACGTGCTCCTATTGATTTAATGCCATTGCCAAGTTCTGAAAAGTTGAATTTTGATGCTAAGCAACGTGCTGAATTGATGCTAAAACTACATGAAACCACTAAAGAAAACATAGAGCGCATGAATGCTAAGTACAAATTTGCTGTAGATAAAGGTAGAAGGGAATTGATTCTTGAACCTGGAGATTGGGTTTGGTTGCATTTGTGAAAGGATAGGTTTCCTGAATTAAGAAAATCTAAATTGATGCCTAGAGCGGATGGTCCTTTTAAAGTGATGCAACGAATAAATGAGAATGCATATAAGCTTGATCTTCCTGCAGAATTTGGGGTTAGTCCCCACATTTAACATTGCAGATTTGAAGCCTTATTTGGGTGAGGAAGATGAGCTTGAGTCGAGGACGACTCAAATTCAAGAAAGGAAGGATGATGAGGACATCAACACCGATCATACATCCACGCCGTCCACGCCGACACCTGCTGGTCCTATTACCCGTGCTCGTGCTCGAACACTTAATCATCAAGTGAGTTCCTTCTTGAGCTCTTGTCCATCCTGTTTAGATCTTGGAGACACGTGCACTCTTGTTTTGATTAGGAATCAAGGAGAAGACCAAAAGGGAAAAGGACTCGCGTAGGCTGGATTCGGACTGTAGCACACCTCCAACTTGTGACGGTCGCCACGGTTACATACGGAGTCGGATTGAGGTGATTCTGGACTTGTTGGAAAGCAAATAAAGTCTACTTTCATAGGGATCTGACCTCATACTCATACCTGCTCAGAAACGGCATCAACAGTCCAAAAATCACCGAGAGGTCTATTCTGTCCAGGGTGCTGCGCCACCTTAAGTTAGCCCAATGGGCTTGTATCTTTTAGAGTCCAGTAGGGACGCGTCCTAGGGTTGGAGCACGACCCAAACTCTCTTGTGGTCGTCCTCCACACATCATATACCCCTTAGCCACCACCAGGAACACTTGGGTTTTGTTTAGATCAAGTTTAGCCTTTGCTACTTGCTTGTAGGCGCGTGTGCTGATCCAGCCACCCGTCTCCTTGTCTTTAAAACTCCACTCATAATAAGATTCAGTTTGAGGCTTTCAATTTCATCTTGCAAATTCAGTGGTTGTTTCCTTGTTCTTGCTAGTTCTTCGATTGCTTGCGGGACGGAAGCCCTAGTGGCTGGTTGTCGCGCTCCACAAGATCGTGACAGCCTTTGGAGGTGGTGTATCGGTTGCTAAGGCGCGGTCTTGGAAGGCTGTAGTCGGGCCATGAACGTCATCTCCATCCACCAAATCAAGTGATCTCCGCCTCTCATCGAAAGATCGTCCATAAACCCTAGCGGGTTCATATCACTCGGAAATAGTATTGGAGGCACACGATGGAACTCCTAGGTGATGTGAGTCATGTGGAATCTCGTTTTGATCTATTTTGAGACAGTGTTAGCGTCGGTGCAAGATAGGTGCACGGTTTGCAATGAACATACCATAGGCATAGAAATCGTTTTGGACGAACTCGATCTGACTCCTAGGTGACGAGGCTCAAGTGGAAGCTCGGTTCAGTCCGTTTGGGGACAGTGCTTCTCTTGATGCAAGATTGGTGCTTGGTTTGCACCAAATGTAGCATAGGCATAGAAATCGTTTTGGACGCACTCGAGGGGACTCTAAGGTGACGAGGCTCAGGTGGAAGCTCGATTCGGTACGTTTGCAGATAGTGCTACTCTTGATGCAAGATTGGTGCTCGGTTTACGTTGAATGTGCCATAGGCTCGGAAATAGTATTGGAGGCACACGATGGAACTCCTAGGTGATGTGAGTCATGTGGAATCTTGTTTTCATCTATTTTGAGACAGTGTTAGTGCCGGTGCAAGATAGGTGCACGGTTTGCACTGAACATACTATAGGCATAGAAATTATTTTGGACACACTCGATGGGACTCCTAGGTGACGAGGCTCAAGTGGAAGCTCGGTACGGTCCATTTGGAGATAGTGCTACTCTTGTTGCATGATTGGTGCACGGTTTGCGTCGAACGTACCGTAGGCTCGGAAATAGTATTGGAGGCACCCAATGGAACTCCTAGGCTACGTGGGTCATGTGGAATCTTGTTTCGGTCTGTTTTGAAATAGTGTTATCGTTGGTGCAAGGTAGGTGCTCAGTTTGCTTCAAACGTGCCATAGGTTCATAAATCATTTTAGAAGCACCGACGGTAATCCTAGGTGATGAGGGTCTAGTGGAGATCTGTTCGGTCCCTTTAGAGATAGTGCTATAGAAGATAGGTGCACGGTTTGCATTGAACGTACCATAGGTCATAAATAGTTTTGGACGCACCCGATGGAACTCGTAAGTGATGTGGGTCGTGTGGAATCTCATTTTAGTCCATTTGGACATAGTGTTAGTGTCAGTGCAAGGTTGGAGCATGGTTTGCAACGAACATACCATAGGCATAGAAATCGTTTTGGACGAACTCGATCCGACTCCTAGGTGACGAGGCTCAAGTGGAAGCTCGGTTCGGTCCGTATGGGGATAGTGCTTCTCTTGATGCAAGATTGGTGCTTGGTTTGCACCAAATGTAGCATAGGCATAGAAATCATTTTGGACGCACTCGAGGGGACTCCTAGGTGACGAGGCTCATGTGGAAGCTCGATTCATTACGTTTGGAGATAGTGCTACTCTTGATGCAAGATTGGTGCTCGGTTTGCGTCAAATGTGTCGTAGGATCGGAAATAGTATTGGAGGCACCCGATGGAACTCCTAGGTGACGTGGGTCATGTGGAATCTCGTTTTGATCTATTTTGAGACAGTCTTAGCGACGATGCAAGATGGTGCACGGTTTGAACTAAACGTACCATAGGCATAGAAATTGTTTTAGACACAATCGATGGGACTCCTAGGTGACGAGGCTCAAGTGGAAGCTCGGTATGGTCCATTTGGAGATAGTGCTACTCTTGATGCATGATTGGTGCATGGTTTGCGTCGAATGTACCGTAGGCTCAGAAATAGTATTGGAGGCACCCGATGGAACTCCTAGCTTACGTGGGTCATGTGGAATCTTGTTTCGATCTGTTTTGAAACAGTGTTAACATCGGTGCAAGATAGGTGCTCGGTTTGCATCAAACGTACCATAGGTTCATAAATCGTTTTAGAAGCACCCGCGGTACTCCTAGGTGATGAGGGTCTGGTGGGGATCTGTTCGGTAAGTTTGGAGATAGTGCTACAGAAGATAGGTGCACGGTTTGCATTGAACGTACCATAGGTCATAAATAGTTTTGGGCGCACCCGATGGAACTCGTAAGTGACGTGGGTCGTGAGCAATCTCATTTTACTCCATTTGGAGATAGTGTTAGTGTCATTGCAAGGTTGGAGCACAGTTTGCCCCGAACATACCATAGGCATAGAAATCGTTTTGGATGAACTCGATCCGACTCCTAGGTGACGAGGCTCAAGTGAAAGCTTGGTTCGATCTATTTGGGGATAGTGCTTCTTTTGATGCAAGATTGGTGCTTGGTTTGCACCAAAGTAGCATAGGCATAGAAATCATTTTGGACGTACTCCAGCGGACTCCTAGGTGACGAGGCTCAAGTGGAAGCTTGATTCGGTACGTTTGGAGATAGTGCTACTCTTGATGCAGATTGGTGCTCGGTTTGTGTCGAATGTGTCATAGGTTCGGAAATAGTATTGAAGGCACCCGATGGAACTCCTAGGTGACGTTGGTCATGTGGAATCTCGTTTTGATCTATTTTGAGACAGTGTTAGCGACGGTGCAAGATAGGTGTACGGTTTGAATTTAACGTACCATAGACATAGAAATCGTTTTGGACACAATCGATGGGACTCCTAGGTGACGAGGCTCAAGTGGAAGCTCGGTACGGTCCATTTAGAGATAGTGCTACTCAAGATGCAAGATTGGTGCATGGTTTGCGTCGAATGTACCGTAGGCTCAGAATAGTATTAGAGGCACCCGATGGAACTCCTAGGTTACGTGGGTCATGTGGAATCTTGTTTCGATCTGTTTTGAAACAGTGTTGGCGTCGGTGCAAGATAGGTGCTTGGTTTGCATCAAACGTACCATAGGTTCATAAATCGTTTTAGAAGCACCCGTGGTACTCCTAGGTGATGAGGATCTGGTGGAGATCTGTTCGGTCCGTTTTGGGATAGTGCTACAGAAGATAAGTGCTCGGTTTGCATTGAACGTACCATAGGTCAAATAGTTTTGGACGCACCCGATGGAAATCGTAAGTGACGTGGGTCGTGTGGAATCTCGTTTTAGTCCATTTGGAGATAGTGTTAGTGTTAGTGCAAGGTTGGAGCACGGTTTGCACCGAACATACCATAGGCATAGAAATCGTTTTGGATGAACTCGATCCGACTCCTAGGTGACGAGGCTCAAGTGGAAGCTCGGTTCAGTCCGTTTGGGGATAGTGCTACTCTTGATGCAAGATTGGTGCTTGGTTTGCACCAAATGTAGCATAGGCATAGAAATCGTTTTGGACGCACTCGAGGGGACTCCTAGGTGACGAGGCTCAAGTAGAAGCTCGATTCGGTACATTTGGAGATAGTGCTACTCTTGATGCTAGATTGGTGCTCGGTTTATTTCGAATATGCCATAGGCTCAGAAATAGTATTGGAGGCACACGATGGAACTCCTAGGTGACGTGAGTCATGTGGAATCTCGTTTTGATCTATTTTGAGACAGTGTTAGCGCCGGTGCAAGATAGGTGCACGGTTTGCACTGAACGTACTATAGGCATAGAAATTATTTTGGACACACTCGATGGGACTCCTAGGTGACGAGGCTCAAGTGGAAGCTCGGTACGGTCCATTTGGAGATAGTGCTACTCTTGATGCATGATTGGAGCACGGTTTGCGTCGAACGTACCGTAGGCTCGGAAATAGTATTGGAGGCACCCAATGGAACTCCTAGGTTACGTGGGTCATGTGGAATCTTGTTTCGATCTGTTTTGAAATAGTGTTAGCATCGGTGCAAGGTAGGTGCTCGGTTTGCGTCAAACGTGCCATAGGTTCATAAATCATTTTAGAAGCACTCGCGGTAATCCTAGGTGATGAGGGTCTAGTGGAGATCTGTTCGGTCCCTTTAGAGATAGTGCTATAGAAGATAGGTGCACAGTTTGCATTGAACGTACCATAGGTCATAAATAGTTTTGGACGCACCCGATGGAACTCGTAAGTGACGTGGGTCGTGTGGAATCTCATTTTAGTCCATTTGGAGATAGTGTTAGTGTCAGTGCAAGGTTGGAGCACGGTTTGCCCCGAACATACCATAGGCATAGAAATTGTTTTGGACGAACTCGATCTGACTCCTACGTGATGAGGCTCAAGTGGAAGCTCAGTTCGAGCTGTTTGGGGATAGTGCTTCTCTTGATGCAAGATTGGTGCTTGGTTTGCACCAAATGTAGCATAGGCATAGAAATCATTTTGGACGCACTCGAGGGGACTCCTAGGTGACGAGGCTCATGTGGAAGCTCGATTCATTACGTTGGGAGATAGTGCTACTCTTGATGCAAGATTGGTGCTCGGTTTGCGTCAAATGTGTCGTAGGATCGGAAATAGTATTGGAGGCACCCGATGGAACTCCTAGGTGACGTGGGTCATGTGGAATCTCGTTTTGATCTATTTTGAGACAGTCTTAGCTACGATGCAAGATGGTGCACGGTTTGAACTAAACGTACCATAGGCATAGAAATTGTTTTAGACACAATCGATGGGACTCCTAGGTGACGAGGCTCAAGTGGAAGCTCGGTATGGTCCATTTGGAGATAGTGCTACTCTTGATGCATGATTGGTGCATGGTTTGCGTCGAATGTACCGTAGGCTCAGAAATAGTATTGGAGGCACCCGATGGAACTCCTAGGTTACGTGTGTCATGTGGAATCTTGTTTCGATCGGTTTTGAAACAGTGTTAACGTCGGTGCAAGATAGGTGCTCGGTTTGCATCAAACGTACCATAGGTTCATAAATCGTTTTAGAAGCACCCGCGGTACTCCTAGGTGATGAGGGTCTGGTGGGGATCTGTTTGGTAAGTTTGGAGATAGTGCTACAGAAGATAGGTGCACGGTTTGCATTGAACATACCATAGGTCATAAATAGTTTTGGACGCACCCGATGGAACTCGTAAGTGACGTGGGTCGTGAGGAATCTCATTTTACTCCATTTGGAGATAGTGTTAGTGTCATTGCAAGGTTGGAGCACGGTTTGCCCCGAGCACACCATAGGCATAGAAATCGTTTTGGATGAACTCGATCCGACTCCTAGGTGACGAGGCTCAAGTGAAAGCTTGGTTCGATCTATTTGGGGATAGTGCTTCTTTTGATGCAAGATTGGTGCTTGGTTTGCACCAAAGTAGCATAGGCATAGAAATCATTTTGGACGTACTCGAGCGGACTCCTAGGTGACGAGGCTCAAGTGGAAGCTCGATTCGGTACGTTTGGAGATAGTGCTACTCTTGATGCAGATTGGTGCTCGGTTTGTGTCGAATGTGTCATAGGTTCGGAAATAGTATTGAAGGCACCCGATGGAACTCCTAGGTGACGTTGGTCATGTGGAATCTCGTTTTGATCTATTTTGAGACAATGTTAGCGACGGTGCAAGATAGGTGTACGGTTTGAACTTAACGTACCATAGACATAGAAATCGTTTTGGACACAATCGATGGGACTCCTAGGTGACGAGGCTCAAGTGGAAGCTCGGTACGGTCCATTTAGAGATAGTGCTACTCAAGATGCAAGATTGGTGCATGGTTTGCGTCGAATGTACCGTAGGCTCAGAATAGTATTAGAGGCACCCGATGGAACTCCTAGGTTACGTGGGTCATGTGGAATCTTGTTTCGATCTGTTTTGAAATAGTGTTGGCGTCGGTGCAAGATAGGTGCTTGGTTTGCATCAAACGTACCATAGGTTCATAAATCGTTTTAGAAGCACCCGTGGTACTCCTAGGTGATGAGGATCTGGTGGAGATCTGTTCGGTCCATTTTGGGATAGTGCTACAGAAGATAAGTGCTCGGTTTGCATTGAACGTACCATAGGTCAAATAGTTTTGGACGCACCCGATGGAAATCGTAAGTGACGTGGGTCGTGTGGAATCTCGTTTTAGTCCATTTGGAGATAGTGTTAGTGTTAGTGCAAGGTTGGAGCACGGTTTGCACCGAACATACCATAGGCATAGAAATCGTTTTGGATGAACTCGATCCGACTCCTAGGTGACGAGGCTCAAGTGGAAGCTCGGTTCAATCCGTTTGGGGATAGTGCTTCTCTTGATGCAAGATTGGTGCTTGGTTTGCACCAAATGTAGCATAGGCATAGAAATCATTTTGGACGCACTCGAGGGGACTCCTAGGTGACGAGGCTCAAGTAGAAGCTCGATTCGGTACATTTGGAGATAGTGCTACTCTTGATGCTAGATTGGTGCTCGGTTTATTTCGAATATGCCATAGGCTCGGAAATAGTATTGGAGGCACACGATGGAACTCCTAGGTGACGTGAGTCATGTGGAATCTCGTTTTGATCTATTTTGAGACAGTGTTAGCGCCGGTGCAAGATAGGTGCACGGTTTGCACTGAACGTACTATAGGCATAGAAATTATTTTGGACACACTCGATGGGACTCCTAGGTGACGAGGCTCAAGTGGAAGCTCGGTACGGTCCATTTGGAGATAGTGCTACTCTTGATGCATGATTGGTGCACGGTTTGCGTCGAACGTACCGTAGGCTCGGAAATAGTATTGGAGGCACCCAATGGAACTCCTAGGTTACGTGGGTCATGTGGAATCTTGTTTCGATCTGTTTTGAAACAGTGTTAGCGTCGGTGCAAGGTAGGTGCTCGGTTTGCGTCAAACGTGCCATAGGTTCATAAATCATTTTAGAAGCACTCGCGGTAATCCTAGGTGATGAGGGTCTAGTGGAGATCTGTTCGGTCCCTTTAGAGATAGTGCTATAGAAGATAGGTGCACAGTTTGCATTGAACGTACCATAGGTCATAAATAGTTTTGGACGCACCCGATGGAACTCGTAAGTGACGTGGGTCGTGTGGAATCTCATTTTAGTCCATTTGGAGATAGTGTTAGTGTCAGTGCAAGGTTGGAGCACGGTTTGCCCCGAACATACCATAGGCATAGAAATTGTTTTGGACGAACTCGATCTGACTCCTACGTGATGAGGCTCAAGTGGAAGCTCAGTTCGAGCTGTTTGGGGATAGTGCTTCTCTTGATGCAAGATTGGTGCTTGGTTTGCACCAAATGTAGCATAGGCATAGAAATCATTTTGGACGCACTCGAGGGGACTCCTAGGTGACGAGGCTCAAGTGGAAGCTCGGTATGGTCCATTTGGAGATAGTGCTACTCTTGATGCATGATTGGTGCATGGTTTGCGTCGAATGTACCGTAGGCTCAGAAATAGTATTGGAGGCACCCGATGGAACTCCTAGGTTACGTGTGTCATGTGGAATCTTGTTTCGATCTGTTTTGAAACAGTGTTAACGTCGGTGCAAGATAGGTGCTCGGTTTGCATCAAACGTACCATAGGTTCATAAATCGTTTTAGAAGCACCCGCGGTACTCCTAGGTGATGAGGGTCTGGTGGGGATCTGTTTGGTAAGTTTGGAGATAGTGCTACAGAAGATAGGTGCACGGTTTGCATTGAACGTACCATAGGTCATAAATAGTTTTGGACGCACCCGATGGAACTCGTAAGTGACGTGGGTCGTGAGGAATCTCATTTTACTCCATTTGGAGATAGTGTTAGTGTCATTGCAAGGTTGGAGCATGGTTTGCCCCGAACATACCATAGGCATAGAAATCGTTTTGGATGAACTCGATCCGACTCCTAGGTGACGAGGCTCAAGTGAAAGCTTGGTTCGATCTATTTGGGGATAGTGCTTCTTTTGATGCAAGATTGGTGCTTGGTTTGCACCAAAGTAGCATAGGCATAGAAATCATTTTGGACGTACTCGAGCGGACTCCTAGGTGACGAGGCTCAAGTGGAAGCTCGATTCGGTACGTTTGGAGATAGTGCTACTCTTGATGCAGATTGGTGCTCGGTTTGTGTCGAATGTGTCATAGGTTCGGAAATAGTATTGAAGGCACCCGATGGAACTCCTAGGTGACGTTGGTCATGTGGAATCTCGTTTTGATCTATTTTGAGACAATGTTAGCGACGGTGCAAGATAGGTGTACGGTTTGAACTTAACGTACCATAGACATAGAAATCGTTTTGGACACAATCGATGGGACTCCTAGGTGACGAGGCTCAAGTGGAAGCTCGGTACGGTCCATTTAGAGATAGTGCTACTCAAGATGCAAGATTGGTGCATGGTTTGCGTCGAATGTACCGTAGGCTCAGAATAGTATTAGAGGCACCCGATGGAACTCCTAGGTTACGTGGGTCATGTGGAATCTTGTTTCGATCTGTTTTGAAACAGTGTTGGCGTCGGTGCAAGATAGGTGCTTGGTTTGCATCAAACGTACCATAGGTTCATAAATCGTTTTAGAAGCACCCGTGGTACTCCTAGGTGATGAGGATCTGGTGGAGATCTGTTCGGTCCATTTTGGGATAGTGCTACAGAAGATAAGTGCTCGGTTTGCATTGAACGTACCATAGGTCAAATAGTTTTGGACGCACCCGATGGAAATCGTAAGTGACGTGGGTCGTGTGGAATCTCGTTTTAGTCCATTTGGTGATAGTGTTAGTGTTAGTGCAAGGTTGGAGCACGGTTTGCACCGAACATACCATAGGCATAGAAATCGTTTTGGATGAACTCGATCCGACTCCTAGGTGACGAGGCTCAAGTGGAAGCTCGGTTCAATCCGTTTGGGGATAGTGCTTCTCTTGATGCAAGATTGGTGCTTGGTTTGCACCAAATGTAGCATAGGCATAGAAATCATTTTGGACGCACTCGAGGGGACTCCTAGGTGACGAGGCTCAAGTAGAAGCTCGATTCGGTACATTTGGAGATAGTGCTACTCTTGATGCTAGATTGGTGCTCGGTTTATTTCGAATATGCCATTGGCTCGGAAATAGTATTGGAGGCACACGATGGAACTCCTAGGTGACGTGAGTCATGTGGAATCTCGTTTTGATCTATTTTGAGACAGTGTTAGCGCCGGTGCAAGATAGGTGCACGGTTTGCACTGAACGTACTATAGGCATAGAAATTATTTTGGACACACTCGATGGGACTCCTAGGTGACGAGGCTCAAGTGGAAGCTCGGTACGGTCCATTTGGAGATAGTGCTACTCTTGATGCATGATTGGTGCACGGTTTGCGTCGAACGTACCGTAGGCTCGGAAATAGTATTGGAGGCACCCAATGGAACTCCTAGGTTACGTGGGTCATGTGGAATCTTGTTTCGATCTGTTTTGAAACAGTGTTAGCGTCGGTGCAAGGTAGGTGCTCGGTTTGCGTCAAACGTGCCATAGGTTCATAAATCATTTTAGAAGCACTCGCGGTAATCCTAGGTGATGAGGGTCTAGTGGAGATCTGTTCGGTCCCTTTAGAGATAGTGCTATAGAAGATAGGTGCACAGTTTGCATTGAACGTACCATAGGTCATAAATAGTTTTGGACGCACCCGATGGAACTCGTAAGTGACGTGGGTCGTGTGGAATCTCATTTTAGTCCATTTGGAGATAGTGTTAGTGTCAGTGCAAGGTTGGAGCACGGTTTGCCCCGAACATACCATAGGCATAGAAATTGTTTTGGACGAACTCGATCTGACTCCTACGTGATGAGGCTCAAGTGGAAGCTCAGTTCGAGCTGTTTGGGGATAGTGCTTCTCTTGATGCAAGATTGGTGCTTGGTTTGCACCAAATGTAGCATAGGCATAGAAATCATTTTGGACGCACTCGAGGGGACTCCTAGGTGACGAGGCTCATGTGGAAGCTCGATTCATTACGTTTGGAGATAGTGCTACTCTTGATGCAAGATTGGTGCTCGGTTTGCGTCAAATGTGTCGTAGGATCGGAAATAGTATTGGAGGCACCCGATGGAACTCCTAGGTGACGTGGGTCATGTGGAATCTCGTTTTGATCTATTTTGAGACAGTCTTAGCGACGATGCAAGATGGTGCACGGTTTGAACTAAACGTACCATAGGCATAGAAATTGTTTTAGACACAATCGATGGGACTCCTAGGTGACGAGGCTCAAGTGGAAGCTCGGTATGGTCCATTTGGAGATAGTGCTACTCTTGATGCATGATTGGTGCATGGTTTGCGTCGAATGTACCATAGGCTCAGAAATAGTATTGGAGGCACCCGATGGAACTCCTAGGTTACGTGGGTCATGTGGAATCTTGTTTCGATCTATTTTGAAACAGTGTTAACGTCGGTGCAAGATAGGTGCTCGGTTTGCATCAAACGTACCATAGGTTCATAAATCGTTTTAGAAGCACCCGAGGTACTCCTAGGTGATGAGGGTCTGGTGGGGATCTGTTTGGTAAGTTTGGAGATAGTGCTACAGAAGATAGGTGCACGGTTTGCATTGAACGTACCATAGGTCATAAATAGTTTTGGACGCACCCGATGGAACTCGTAAGTGACGTGGGTCGTGAGGAATCTCATTTTACTCCATTTGGAGATAGTGTTAGTGTCATTGCAAGGTTGGAGCACGGTTTGCCCCGAACATACCATAGGCATAGAAATCGTTTTAAATGAACTCGATCCGACTCCTAGGTGACGAGGCTCAAGTGAAAGCTTGGTTCGATCTATTTGGGGATAGTGCTTCTTTTGATGCTAGATTGGTGCTTGGTTTGCACCAAAGTAGCATAGGCATAGAAATCATTTTGGACGTACTCGAGCGGACTCCTAGGTGACGAGGCTCAAGTGGAAGCTCGATTCGGTACGTTTGGAGATAGTGCTACTCTTGATGCAGATTGGTGCTCGGTTTGTGTCGAATGTGTCATAGGTTCAGAAATAGTATTGAAGGCACCCGATGGAACTCCTAGGTGACGTTGGTCATGTGGAATCTCGTTTTGATCTATTTTGAGACAGTGTTAGCGACGGTGCAAGATAGGTGTACGGTTTGAACTTAACGTACCATAGACATAGAAATCGTTTTGGACACAATCGATGGGACTCCTAGGTGACGAGGCTCAAGTGGAAGCTCGGTACAGTCCATTTAGAGATAGTGCTACTCAAGATGCAAGATTGGTGCATGGTTTGCGTCGAATGTACCGTAGGCTCAGAATAGTATTAGAGGCACCCGATGGAACTCCTAGGTTACGTGGGTCATGTGGAATCTTGTTTCGATCTGTTTTGAAACAGTGTTGGCGTCGGTGCAAGATAGGTGCTTGGTTTGCATCAAACGTACCATAGGTTCATAAATCGTTTTAGAAGCACCCGTGGTACTCCTAGGTGATGAGGATCTGGTGGAGATCTGTTCGGTCCGTTTTGGGATAGTGCTACAGAAGATAAGTGCTCGGTTTGCATTGAACGTACCATAGGTCAAATAGTTTTGGACGCACCCGATGGAAATCGTAAGTGACGTGGGTCGTGTGGAATCTCGTTTTAGTCCATTTGGAGATAGTGTTAGTGTTAGTGCAAGGTTGGAGCACGGTTTGCACCGAACATACCATAGGCATAGAAATCGTTTTGGATGAACTCGATCCGACTCCTAGGTGACGAGGCTCAAGTGGAAGCTCGGTTCAGTCCGTTTGGGGATAGTGCTTCTCTTGATGCAAGATTGGTGCTTGGTTTGCACCAAATGTAGCATAGGCATAGAAATCATTTTGGACGCACTCGAGGGGACTCCTAGGTGACGAGGCTCAAGTAGAAGCTCGATTCGGTACATTTGGAGATAGTGCTACTCTTGATGCTAGATTGGTGCTCGGTTTATTTCGAATATGCCATAGGCTCGGAAATAGTATTGGAGGCACACGATGGAACTCCTAGGTGACGTGAGTCATGTGGAATCTCGTTTTGATCTATTTTGAGACAGTGTTAGCGCCGGTGCAAGATAGGTGCACGGTTTGCACTGAACGTACTATAGGCATAGAAATTATTTTGGACACACTCGATGGGACTCCTAGGTGACGAGGCTCAAGTGGAAGCTCGGTACGGTCCATTTGGAGATAGTGCTACTCTTGATGCATGATTGGTGCACGGTTTGCGTCGAACGTACCGTAGGCTCGGAAATAGTATTGGAGGCACCCAATGGAACTCCTAGGTTACGTGGGTCATGTGGAATCTTGTTTCGATCTGTTTTGAAACAGTGTTAGCGTCGGTGCAAGGTAGGTGCTCGGTTTGCGTCAAACGTGCCATAGGTTCATAAATCATTTTAGAAGCACTCGCGGTAATCCTAGGTGATGAGGGTCTAGTGGAGATCTGTTCGGTCCCTTTAGAGATAGTGCTATAGAAGATAGCTGCACAGTTTGCATTGAACGTACCATAGGTCATAAATAGTTTTGGACGCACCCGATGGAACTCGTAAGTGACGTGGGTCGTGTGGAATCTCATTTTAGTCCATTTGGAGATAGTGTTAGTGTCAGTGCAAGGTTGGAGCACGGTTTGCCCCGAACATACCATAGGCATAGAAATTGTTTTGGACGAACTCGATCTGACTCCTACGTGATGAGGCTCAAGTGGAAGCTCAGTTCGAGCTGTTTGGGGGTAGTGCTTCTCTTGATGCAAGATTGGTGCTTGGTTTGCACCAAATGTAGCATAGGCATAGAAATCGTTTTGGACGCACTCGAGGGGACTCCTAGGTGATGAGGCTCATGTGGAAGCTCAATTCGGTACGTTTGGAGATAGTGCTACTCATGATGCAAGATTGGTGCTCGGTTTGCGTCAAATGTGTCGTAGGTTCGGAAATAGTATTGGAGGCACCCGATGGAACTCCTAGGTGACGTGGGTCTTGTGGAATCTCGTTTTGATCTATTTTGAGACAGTGTTAGCGACGGTGCAAGATAGGTGCACGGTTTGAACTAAACGTACCATAGGCATAGAAATCGTTGTAGACACAATCGATAGAACTCCTAGGTGACGAGGCTCAAGTGGAAGCTCGGTACGGTCCATTTGAAGATAGTGCTACTCTTGATGCATGATTGGTGCATGGTTTGCGTCGAATGTACCGTAGGCTCAGAAATAGTATTGGAGGCACCCGATGGAACTCCTAGGTTACATGGGTCAAGTGGAATCTTGTTTCGATCTGTTTTGAAACAGTGTTAACGTCGGTGCAAGATAGGTGCTCGGTTTGCATCAAACGTACCATAGGTTCATAAATCGTTTTAGAAGCACCCGCGGTACTCCTAGGTGATGAGGGTCTGGTGGGGATCTGTTCGGTAAGTTTGGAGATAGTGCTACAGAAGATAGGTGCACGGTTTGCATTGAACGTACCATAGGTCATAAATAGTTTTGGACGCACCCGATGGAACTCATAAGTGACGTGGGTCGTGAGGAATCTCATTTTACTCCATTTGGAGATAGTGTTAGTGTCATTGCAAGGTTGGAGCACGGTTTGCCCCGAACATACCATAGGCATAGAAATCATTTTGGATGAACTCAATCCGACTCCTAGGTGACGAGGCTCAAGTGAAAGCTTGGTTCGATCTATTTGGGGATAGTGCTTCTTTTGATGCAAGATTGGTGCTTGGTTTGCACCAAAGTAGCATAGGCATAGAAATCATTTTGGACGCACTCGAGCGGACTCCTAGGTGACGAGGCTCAAGTGGAAGCTCGATTCGGTACGTTTGGAGATAGTGCTACTCTTGATGCAGATTGGTGCTCGGTTTGTGTCGAATGTGTCATAGGTTCGGAAATAGTATTGAAGGCACCCGATGGAACTCCTAGGTGACGTTGGTCATGTGGAATCTCGTTTTGATCTATTTTGAGACAGTGTTAGCGACGGTGCAAGATGGGTGTACGGTTTGAACTTAACGTACCATAGACATAGAAATCGTTTTGGACACAATCGATGGGACTCCTAGGTGACGAGGCTCAAGTGGAAGCTCGGTACGGTCCATTTAGAGATAGTGCTACTCAAGATGCAAGATTGGTGCATGGTTTGCGTCGAATGTACCGTAGGCTCAGAATAGTATTAGAGGCACCCGATGGAACTCCTAGGTTACGTGGGTCATGTGGAATCTTGTTTCGATCTGTTTTGAAACAGTGTTGGCGTCGGTGCAAGATAGGTGCTTGGTTTGCATCAAACGTACCGTAGGTTCATAAATCGTTTTAGAAGCACCCGTGGTACTCCTAGGTGATGAGGATCTGGTGGAGATCTGTTCGGTCCGTTTTGGGATAGTGCTACAGAAGATAAGTGCTCGGTTTGCATTGAACGTACCATAGGTCAAATAGTTTTGGACGCACCCGATGGAAATCGTAAGTGACGTGGGTCGTGTGGAATCTCATTTTAGTCCATTTGGAGATAGTGTTAGTGTTAGTGCAAGGTTGGAGCACGGTTTGCACCGAACATACCATAGGCATAGAAATCGTTTTGGATGAACTCGATCCGACTCCTAGGTGACGAGGCTCAAGTGGAAGCTCGGTTCAGTCCGTTTGGGGATAGTGCTTCTCTTGATGCAAGATTGGTGCTTGGTTTGCACCAAATGTAGCATAGGCATAGAAATCATTTTGGACGCACTCGAGGGGACTCCTAGGTGACGAGGCTCAAGTAGAAGCTCGATTCGGTACATTTGGAGATAGTGCTACTCTTGATGCTAGATTGGTGCTCGGTTTATTTCGAATATGCCATAGGCTCGGAAATAGTATTGGAGGCACACGATGGAACTCCTAGGTGACGTGAGTCATGTGGAATCTCGTTTTGATCTATTTTGAGACAGTGTTAGCGCCAGTGCAAGATAGGTGCACGGTTTGCACTGAACGTACTATAGGCATAGAAATTATTTTGGACACACTCGATGGGACTCCTAGGTGACGAGGCTCAAGTGGAAGCTCGGTACGGTCCATTTGGAGATAGTGCTACTCTTGATGCATGATTGGTGCACGGTTTGCGTCGAACGTACCGTAGGCTCGGAAATAGTATTGGAGGCACCCAATGGAACTCCTAGGTTACGTGGGTCATGTGGAATCTTGTTTCGATCTGTTTTGAAACAGTGTTAGCGTCGGTGCAAGGTAGGTGCTCGGTTTGCGTCAAACGTGCCATAGGTTCATAAATCATTTTAGAAGCACTCGCGGTAATCCTAGGTGATGAGGGTCTAGTGGAGATCTATTCGGTCCCTTTAGAGATAGTGCTATAGAAGATAGGTGCACAGTTTGCATTGAACGTACCATAGGTCATAAATAGTTTTGGACGCACCCGATGGAACTCGTAAGTGACGTGGGTCGTGTGGAATCTCATTTTAGTCCATTTGGAGATAGTGTTAGTGTCAGTGCAAGGTTGGAGCACGGTTTGCCCCGAACATACCATAGGCATAGAAATTGTTTTGGACGAACTCGATCTGACTCCTACGTGATGAGGCTCAAGTGGAAGCTCAGTTCGAGCTGTTTGGGGATAGTGCTTCTCTTGATGCAAGATTGGTGCTTGGTTTGCACCAAATGTAGCATAGGCATAGAAATCGTTTTGGACGCACTCGAGGGGACTCCTAGGTGACGAGGCTCATGTGGAAGCTCGATTCGGTACGTTTGGAGATAGTGCTACTCTTGATGCAAGATTGGTGCTCGGTTTGCGTCAAATGTGTCGTAGGTTCGGAAATAGTATTGGAGGCACCCGATGGAACTCCTAGGTGACGTGGGTCTTGTGGAATCTCGTTTTGATCTATTTTGAGACAGTGTTAGCGACGGTGCAAGATAGGTGCACGGTTTGAACTAAATGTACCATAGGCATAGAAATCGTTGTAGACACAATCGATAGAACTCCTAGGTGACGAGGCTCAAGTGGAAGCTCGGTACGGTCCATTTGAAGATAGTGCTACTCTTGATGCATGATTGGTGCATGGTTTGCGTCGAATGTACCGTAGGCTCAGAAATAGTATTGGAGGCACCCGATGGAACTCCTAGGTTACATGGGTCAAGTGGAATCTTGTTTCGATCTGTTTTGAAACAGTGTTAGCGTCGGTGCAAGATAGGTGCTCGGATTGCATCAAACGTGCCATAGGTTCATAAATCGTTTTAGAAGCACCCGCGGTACTCCAAGGTGATGAGGGTCTGGTGGAGATCTGTTTGGTCCGTTTGGAGATAGTGCTACAGAAGATAGGTGCACGGTTTGCATTCAACGTACCATTGGTCATAAATAGTTTTGGACACACCCGATGGAACTCGTAAGTGACGTGGGTTGTGTGGAATCTCATTTTAGTCCATTTGGACATAGTGTTAGTGTCAGTGCAAGGTTGGAGCACGGTTTGCACCGAACATACTATAGGCATAGAAATCGTTTTGGACGAACTCGATCCGACTCCTAGGTGACGAGGCTCAAGTGAAATCTCGGTGCGATCTGTTTGGGGATAGTGCTTCTCTTGATGCAAGATTGGTGCTTGGTTTGCACCAAATGTAGCATAGGCATAGAAATCGTTTTGGACGCACTCGAGCGGACTTCTAGGTGACGAGGTTCAAGTGGAAGCTCGATTCGGTACGTTTGGAGATAGTGCTACTCTTGATGCAAGATTGGTGCTCGGTTTGCGTCGAATGTGTCATGGGTTCAGAAATAGTATTGGAGGCACCCGATGGAACTCCTAGGTGTCGTGTTTCATGTGGAATCTCGTTTTGATCTATTTTGAGACAGTGTTAAAGACGGTGCAAGATAGGTGCACGGTTTGAACTGAACGTACCATAGGCATAGAAATCGTTTTGGACACAATCGATGGGACTCCTAGGTGACGAGGCTCAAGTGGAAGCTCGGTACGGTCCATTTGGAGATAGTGCTACACTTGATGCATGATTGGTGCATGGTTTGCGTCGAATGTACCGTAGGCTCAGAAATAGTATTGGAGGCACCCGATGGAACTCCTAGGTTACGTGAGTCATGTGGAATCTTGTTTCGATCTGTTTTGAAATAGTGTTAGCGTCGGTGCAAGATAGGTGCTCGGATTGCATCAAACGTACCATAGGTTCATAAATCGTTTTAGAAGCACCCGCGGTACTCCTAGTTGATGAGGGTCTGGAGGAGATCTGTTCGGTCTGTTTCGGGATAGTGCTACAGAAGATAGGTGCTCAGTTTGCATTGAACGTACCATAGGTCACAAATAGTTTTGGACGCACCCGATGGAATTCGTAAGTGACGTGAGTCGTGTGGAATCTCATTTTAGTCCATTTGGAGATAGTGTTAGTGTCAATGCAAGGTTGGATCACGGTTTGCACCGAACATACCATAGGCATAGAAATCGTTTTGGACGAACTCGATCCGACTCCTAGGTGACGAGGCTCAAGTGGAAGCTCGGTTCGGTCCGTTTGGGGATAGTGCTTCTCTTGATGCAAGATTGGTGCTTGGTTTGCACCAAATGTAGCATAGGCATAGAAATCATTTTGGACGCACTCGAGGGGACTCCTAGGTGACGAGGCTCTTGTGGAAGCTCGATTCGGTACGTTTGGAGATAGTGCTACTCTTGATGCAAGATTGGTGCTCGGTTTGCGTCAAATGTGTCGTAGGTTCGGAAATAGTATTGGAGGCACCCGATGGAACTCCTAGGTGACATGGGTCATGTGGAATCTCGTTTTAATCTATTTTGAGACAGTGTTAGCGACGATGCAAGATAGGTGCACGGTTTGAATTAAACGTACCATAGGCATAGAAATCGTTGTAGACACAATCGATAGAACTCCTAGGTGACGAGGCTCAAGTGGAAGCTCGGTACGGTCCATTTGAAGATAGTGCTACTCTTGATGCATGATTGGTGCATGGTTTGCGTCGAATGTACCGTAGGCTCAGAAATAGTATTGGAGGCACCCGATGGAACTCCTAGGTTACATGGGTCAAGTGGAATCTTGTTTCGATCTGTTTTGAAACAGTGTTAGCGTCGGTGCAAGATAGGTGCTCGGATTGCATCAAACGTACCATAGGTTCATAAATCGTTTTAGAAGCACCCGCGGTACTCCAAGGTGATGAGGGTCTGGTGGAGATCTGTTTGGTCCGTTTGGAGATAGTGCTACAGAAGATAGGTGCACGGTTTGCATTGAACGTACCATTGGTCATAAATAGTTTTGGACGCACCCGATGGAACTCGTAAGTGACGTGGGTTGTGTGGAATCTCATTTTAGTCCATTTGGACATAGTGTTAGTGTCAGTGCAAGGTTGGAGCACGGTTTGCACCGAACATACTATAGGCATAGAAATCGTTTTGGATGAACTCGATCCGACTCCTAGGTGACGAGG
Source organism: Saccharum spontaneum (assembly GCA_022457205.1). Classification (NCBI taxonomy): domain Eukaryota; kingdom Viridiplantae; phylum Streptophyta; class Magnoliopsida; order Poales; family Poaceae; genus Saccharum; species Saccharum spontaneum. The sequence goes on from CM039594.1 coordinate 32,283,748, forward strand.
CTCAAGTGAAATCTCGGTGCGATCTGTTTGGGGATAGTGCTTCTCTTGATGCAAGATTGGTGCTTGGTTTGCACCAAATGTAGCATAGGCATAGAAATCGTTTTGGACGCACTCGAGCGGACTTCTAGGTGACGAGGTTCAAGTGGAAGCTCGATTCGGTACGTTTGGAGATAGTGCTACTCTTGATGCAAGATTGGTGCTCGGTTTGCGTCGAATGTGTCATGGGTTCAGAAATAGTATTGGAGGCACCCGATGGAACTCCTAGGTGTCGTGTTTCATGTGGAATCTCGTTTTGATCTCTTTTGAGACAGTGTTAACGACGGTGCAAGATAGGTGCACGGTTTGAACTGAACGTACCATAGGCATAGAAATCGTTTTGGACACAATCGATGGGACTCCTAGGTGACGAGGCTCAAGTGGAAGCTCGGTACGGTCCATTTGGAGATAGTGCTACACTTGATGCATGATTGGTGCATGGTTTGCGTCAAATGTACCGTAGGCTCAGAAATAGTATTGGAGGCACCCGATGGAACTCCTAGGTTACGTGAGTCATGTGGAATCTTGTTTCGATCTGTTTTGAAATAGTGTTAGCGTCGGTGCAAGATAGGTGCTCGTATTGCATCAAACGTACCATAGGTTCATAAATCGTTTTAGAAGCACCCGCGGTACTCCTAGTTGATGAGGGTCTGGAGGAGATCTGTTCGGTCTGTTCGGGATAGTGCTACAGAAGATAGGTGCTCAGTTTGCATTGAACGTACCATAGGTCACAAATAGTTTTGGACGCACCCGATGGAATTCGTAAGTGACGTGAGTCGTGTGGAATCTCATTTTAGTCCATTTGGAGATAGTGTTAGTGTCAATGCAAGGTTGGAGCACGGTTTGCACCGAACATACCATAGGCATAGAAATCGTTTTGGACGAACTCGATCCGACTCCTAGGTGACGAGGCTCAAGTGGAAGCTCGGTTCGGTCCGTTTGGGGATAGTGCTTCTCTTGATGCAAGATTGGTGCTTGGTTTGCACCAAATGTAGCATAGGCATAGAAATCGTTTTGGACGCACTCGAGGGGACTCCTAGGTGACGAGGCTCATGTGGAAGCTCGATTCGGTACGTTTGGAGATAGTGCTACTCTTGATGCAAGATTGGTGCTCGGTTTGCGTCAAATGTGTCGTAGGTTCGGAAATAGTATTGGAGGCACCCGATGGAACTCCTAGGTGACGTGGGTCATGTGGAATCTCGTTTTAATCTATTTTGAGACAGTGTTAGCGACGATGCAAGATAGGTGCACGGTTTGAATTAAGCGTACCATAGGCATAGAAATCGTTGTAGACACAATCGATGGGACTCCTAGGTGACGAGGCTCAAGTGGAAGCTCGGTACGGTCCATTTGGAGATAGTGCTACTCTTGATGCATGATTGGTGCATGGTTTTGCGTCAAATGTACCGTAGGCTCAGAAATAGTATTGGAGGCACCCGATGGAACTCCTAGGTTACGTGGGTCAAGTCGAATCTTGTTTCGATCTGTTTTGAAACAGTGTTAGCGTCGGTGCAAGATAGGTGCTCGGATTGCATCAAACGTACCATAGGTTCATAAATCGTTTTAGAAGCACCCGCGGTACTCCAAGGTGATGAGGGTCTGGTGGAGATCTGTTCGGTCCGTTTGGAGATAGTGCTACAGAAGATAGGTGCACGGTTTGCAATGAATGTACCATTGGTCATAAATAGTTTTGGACGCACCCGATGGAACTCGTAAGTGACGTGGGTTGTGTGGAATCTCATTTTAGTCCATTTGGACATAGTGTTAGTGTCAGTGCAAGGTTGGAGCACGGTTTGCACCGAACATACCATAGGCATAGAAATCGTTTTGGATGAACTCGATCCGACTCCTAGGTGACGAGGCTCAAGTGAAAGCACGGTTCGATTTGTTTGGGGATAGTGCTTCTCTTGATGCAAGATTGGTGCTTGGTTTGCACCAAATGTAGCATAGGCATAGAAATCGTTTTGGACGCACTCGAGCGGACTTCTAGGTGACGAGGTTCAAGTGGAAGCTCGATTCGGTACGTTTGGAGATAGTGCTACTCTTGATGCAAGATTGGTGCTCGGTTTGCGTCGAATGTGTCATAGGTTCAGAAATAGTATTGGAGGCACCCGATGGAACTCCTAGGTGTCGTGTTTCATGTGGAATCTCATTTTGATCTATTTTGAGACAGTGTTAACGATGGTGCAAGATAGGTGCACGGTTTGAACTGAACGTACCATAGGCATAGAAATCGTTTTGGACACAATCGATGGGACTCCTAGGTGACGAGGCTCAAGTGGAAGCTCGGTACGGTCCATTTGGAGATAGTGCTACTCAAGATGCATGATTGGTGCATGGTTTGCATCGAATGTACCGTAGGCTCAGAAATAGTATTGGAGGCACCCGATGGAACTCCTAGGTTACGTGGGTCAAGTGGAATCTTGTTTCGATCTATTTTGAAACAGTGTTAGCGTCGGTGCAAGATAGGTGCTCGGATTGCATCAAACGTACCATAGGTTCATAAATCGTTTTAGAAGCACCCGCGGTACTCCAAGGTGATGAGGGTCTGGTGGAGATCTGTTCGGTCCGTTTGGAGATAGTGCTACAGAAGATAGGTGCACGGTTTGCAATGAACGTACCATTGGTCATAAATAGTTTTGGACGCACCCGATGGAACTCGTAAGTGACGTGGGTTGTGTGGAATCTCATTTTAGTCCATTTGGACATAGTGTTAGTGTCAGTGCAAGGTTGGAGCACGGTTTGCACCGAACGTACCATAGGCATAGAAATCATTTTGGATGAACTCCATCCGACTCCTAGGTGACGAGGCTCAAGTGAAAGCACGGTTCGATCTGTTTGGGGATAGTGCTTCTCTTGATGCAAGATTGGTGCTAGGTTTGCACCAAATGTAGCATAGGCATAGAAATCGTTTTGGACGCACTCGAGCGGACTTCTAGGTGATGAGGTTCAAGTGGAAGCTCGATTCGGTACGTTTGGAGATAGTGCTACTCTTGATGCAAGATTGGTGCTCGGTTTGCGTCGAATGTGTCATAGGTTCAGAAATAGTATTGGAGGCACCCGATGGAACTCCTAGGTGTCGTGTTTCATGTGGAATCTCATTTTGATCTATTTTGAGACAGTGTTAACGATGGTGCAAGATAGGTGCACGGTTTGAACTGAACGTACCATAGGCATAGAAATCGTTTTGGACACAATCGATGGGACTCCTAGGTGACGAGGCTCAAGTGGAAGCTCGGTACGGTCCATTTGTTGATATTGCTACACTTGATGCATGATTGGTGCATGGTTTACGTCGAATGTACCGTAGGCTCAGAAATAGTATTGGAGGCACCCGATGGAACTCCTAGGTTACGTGAGTCATATGGAATCTTGTTTCGATCTGTTTTGAAATAGCGTTAGCGTCGGTGCAAGATAGGTGCTCGGATTGCATCAAACGTACCATAGGTTCATAAATCGTTTTAGAAGCACCCACGGTACTCCTAGTTGATGAGGGTCTGGAGGAGATCTGTTCGGTCTGTTTCAGGATAGTGCTACAGATGATAGGTGCTCGGTTTGCATTGAACGTACCATAGGTCACAAATAGTTTTGGATGCACCCGATGGAACTCGTAAGTGACGTGAGTCGTGTGGAATCTCATTTTAGTCCATTTGGAGATAGTGTTAGAGCCAGTGCAAGGTTGGAGCACGGCTTGCACCGAACATACCATAGGCATAGAAATCATTTTGGACGAACTCGATCCGACTCCTAGGTTGATATGAACCCGCTAGGGTTTATGGACGATCTTTCGATGAGAGGCGTGAGATCACTCGATTTGGTGGATGGAGATGACGTTCACGGCCCGACTACAGCCTTCCAAGACCGCGCCTTAGCAACCGATACACCACCTCCAAAGGCTGTCACGATCTTGGGGAGCGCGACAACCAGCCACTAGGGCTCCCGTCCTGCAAGCAATCGAAGAACTAGCAAGAACAAGGAAACAAGCACTGAATTTGCAAGATGAAATTGAAATCCTCAAACTGAATCTTATTATGAGTGGAGTTCTGAAGACAAGGAGACGGGTGGCTGGATCAGCACACGCGCCTACAAGCAAGTAGCAAAGGCTAAACTTGATCTAAACAAAACCCAAGTGTTCCTGGTGGCGGCTAAGGGGTATATAATGTGTGGAGGACGACCACAAGAGAGTTTGGGTCGTGCTCCAACCCTAGGACGCGTCCCTACTGGACTCTAAAAGATACAAGCCCATTGGGCTAACTTAAGGTGGCGCAGCACCCTGGACAGAATAGACCTCTCGGTGATTTTTGGACTGTTGACGCCGTTTCTGAGCAGGTATGAGTATGAGGTCAGATCCGTATGAAAGTAGACTTTATTAGCTTTCCAACAAGTCCAGAATCACCCCAATCCGACTCCGTATGTAACCGTGGCGGCCATCACAATTTGGAGGTGTGCTGCAGTCCGAATCCAGCCTACGCGAGTCCTTTTCCCTTTCGGTCTTCTCCTTGATTCCTAATCAAAACAAGAGTGCACGTGTCTCTAAGATCTAAATAGGATGGACAAGAGCTCAAGAAGGAACTCACTTGATGATTAAGTGTTCGAGCACGAGCACGGGTAATAGGACCAGCAGGTGTCGGCGTGGACGGCGTGGATGTATGATCGGTGTTGATGTCCTCATCATCCTCCCTTTCTTGAATTTGAGTCGTCCTCGACTCAAGCTCATCTTCCTCACCCAAATAAGGCTTCAAATCTACAATGTTAAATGTGGGACTAACCCCAAAATCTGCAGGAAGATCAAGCTTATATGCATTCTCATTTATTCGTTGCATCACTTTAAAAGGACCATCCGCTCTAGGCATCAATTTAGATTTTCTTAATTCAGGAAACCTATCCTTTCGCAAATGCAACCAAACCCAATCTCTAGGTTCAAGAATCAATTCCCTTCTACCTTTATCTATAGCAAATTTGTACTTAGCATTCATGCGCTCTATGTTTTCTTTAGTGGTTTCATGTAGTTTTAGCATCAATTCAGCACGTTGCTTAGCATCAAAATTCAACTTTTCAGAACTTGGCAATGGCATTAAATCAATAGGAGCACGTGGTAACAAGCCATAAACAATCTCAAAGGGACACATCTTCATAGTAGAATGCAGCGAACGATTATAAGCAAACTCAATATGAGGCAAACAATCTTCCCACATCTTAATATTCTTCTTTAAAACAGTCCTTAACATAGTAGACAAAGTTCTATTCACAACTTCAGTTTGACCATCAGTTTGGGGGTGACAAGTGGTGGAAAATAAAAGCTTAGTCCCCAATTTGGCCCATAAAGTTCTCCAAAAATGGCTAAGAAATTTAGCATCACGATCAGAAACAATTGTATTTGGCACACCATGCAAGCGAACAACTTCTCGAAAGAACAAATCAGCAATATTTGTAGCATCATCAGTTTTATGACATGGTATGAAATGTGCCATTTTAGAGAATCGATCCACAACCACAAAAACACTATCTCGCCCTTTCCTAGTCCGTGGCAATCCCAACACAAAATCCATAGAAATATCCTCCCAAGGAGCACTAGGAACAGGAAGAGGCATATACAAACCGTGTGGATTCAACTGGGACTTAGCCTTTTGACATGTTGTGCAGCGAGCAACAAATCTTTCCACGTCTCGTCGCATCTTTGGCCAAAAGAAATGACCAGCAAGAATGTCCTCCGTCTTCTTCGCCCCAAAATGCCCCATCAAGCCACCTCCATGCGCTTCCTGCAGCAACAACAAGCGAACGGAGCTAGCTGGAATGCATAGCTGTTAGCTCTAAACACAAACCCATCATTGAGGATGAATTTGTTCCATGTTTTCCCATCTTTACAATGCAGCAGCAATTCTTTAAAATCAGCATCATGAGCATATCGGTCTTTAATTGTTTCTAACCCAAAGATCTTGTAATCAAGTTGATTCAGCAAAGTATATCTCCTAGACAATGCATCTGCAATGATATTATCCTTCCCTTTCTTGTGTTTGATAACATAAGGAAAAGATTCAATAAATTCAACCCATTTTGCATGTCTACGATTCAGTTTTCCTTGACTACGAATATGCTTCAAAGATTCATGATCAGAATGTATAACAAATTCTTTGGGCCACAAATAATGCTGCCATGTTTCTAATGTCCGCACTAGAGCATATAATTCCTTATCATATGTAGAGTAATTAAGAATAGGTCCGCTCAATTTCTCACTAAAGTATGCAACAGGTTTTCCTTCTTGTAACAAAACACCACCCAATCCAATTCCACTCGCATCACATTCAAGCTCGAAAGTCTTATTAAAATCAGAGAGTTGGAGTAGAGGTGCATGTGTTAACTTATCTTTCAGCACATGGAAGGCGTGCTCTTGTGCTTTGCCCCAAGAAAAGGGCACTCCCTTCTTTGTAAGCTCATTCAATGGTGCAGCAATGGTGCTGAAGTCCTTCACAAAACGGCGATAGAAACCAGCAAGTCCTAGGAAACTCCGCACTTGTGTGACCGTCGTGGGTACAGGCCATCCTTGTATAGCTTCCACCTTGGCTTTATCAACCTCAATTCCCTGTGGAGTGACAACATAGCCAAGAAACGATACTCGATCGGTGCAGAAAGTGCACTTCTCAAGGTTACCAAACAAACGTGCATCACGTAGAGCATTGAAAACAGCACGTAAGTGATCAAGGTGTTCATCAATGGATTTGCTATAAATCAGTATATCATCAAAGTAGACGACAACAAATTTCCCAATGAAAGCACGCAAAACCTCGTTCATTAATCTCATGAAAGTACTAGGTGCATTAGTTAACCCAAAAGGCATGACTAACCACTCATATAGACCAAACTTGGTTTTGAAAGCAGTTTTCCATTCATCTCCCAATTTCATACGAATCTGATGGTACCCACTACGCAAATCAACCTTTGAAAACACAACAGCACCACTCAATTCATCAAGCATATCATCTAATCGTGGAATAGGGTGTCGATATCGAATGGTGATATTATTAATAGCCCTACAATCAATACACATGCGCCATGTTCCATCTTTCTTAGGGACTAAAATCACTGGAACAGCACAAGGACTAAGAGACTCACGGACATAACCTTTGTCTAGTAGTTCTTGCACTTGTCGCTGAATTTCCTTCGTTTCCTCCGGATTGGTCCTGTATGGCGCACGGTTTGGCAAAGATGCTCCAGGGATAAGATCAATTTGGTGCTCAATCCCTCGTATTGGTGGCAGCCCCGCTGGTATCTCAATGGGGAACACATCAGAATACTCCTGCAAAATGTTAGCAACAGCAGGGGGCAAAGAACGTTGCATATCCTCAAATGAAATCAAAGCATCCTTGCATACCAAAGCATAAGCAACAGAGGTGGATGCATTGAACTCATTAATATCAGATTTTGTAGCAAGCATACAACGTCCTTTCAATGTTATCTCATCTTTGTCATCAACAACACATTTGTCACTCTCGCTCTTTGCTTTTGCAGCCTTAGTAACATCAGATTGCATAATATCTTCAGGAGACATAGGATGCAACACAATTTTTCGATCATGGTATAGAAATGAATATTGATTTGATCTACCATGATGCATCGAATCTCTATCAAATTGCCATGGTCTACCTAGCAGAATATTGCAAGCTTGCATAGGCACAACATCACATTCAACAATATCTTTGTATGATCCGATGGCAAAATTGATTCGCACCAGTCTCGTTACCTTTGCCTTACCACTGTTGTTCAGCCATTGGATGTAGTAGGGATGGGGATGTGGTTTGGTGGTGATGGTGAGCTTCTGTACCATGTCGCTACTTGCCAAGTTGTTGCAGCTACCTCCATCAATGATCATGCGGCACGAACGCTCCTTGATGACACACTTTGTTTGGAATAAAGTGTGTCGCTGATTTTGCTCCGCCTTCTCCATTTGTGCACTAAGCACTCGCTGTACAATCAAGCTCTCATAGTGCTCCGCGTCACCTGCATTGATGTGTTCTTCTATGTGTTCCTCACTACCTGCATAGTCAGCCGCAAGCAATGCAAGTGTATCTTCATCAAATTCACTAGCAGATGAACACTCACCATCATCTTTGACAATCATAACACGCTTGTTTGGGCAGTAACGCATCATATGGCCATATCCCTTACACCGATGACATTGTATGTTGCTTGTTCTACCTGTCGATGCCACGGATGAAGTACTCGCAGCCGGCTTTTGCGCTGTCTTCACTACTGAATTGGTGGGGGCAGCTCGAGTCTTGTCACTAGATGATGGCGTAGGAGTACGTGTAGACGGAGTTGTAGATGGGCGCGGCTGCCATGAACTAGCTTTCCCTGCAGAAACATTAGTCCTTGCGCTAGCACGTCGTCCCTGCACTTCCCGTTCAGCTTTACAAGCAAGATGAAACAGTTTGGTTACGTTATTGTATTCTTTGTAAGCGAGGATATCCTGAATTTCCCGATTTAATCCACCTAAAAATCTAGCCATAGCAGGTTCCTCATCCTCCTCTAATTTACAACGCAACATACCCGTTTGTAATTCCTGATAGTATTCTTCTACACATTTAGATCCTTGTCTCAATTGCTGCAACTTATTTATCATATCACGGGCATAGTAAGATGGAACAAATCTAGCTCTCATGGCTCGTTTCAGCGCATCCCAAGTTCTAGGTATGTTATGAGGATTTTTCTTGCCATATTCGATCCACCAAACAGAAGCAAAATCTGTGAACTCACTAGTAGCAGCCCTAACACGTGTGTTCTTAGGAAATTCATGGCATGCAAACTTTTGATCAACAGCAATCTCCCAAGAAATATATGCATCAGGGTCATATTTACCATCAAAAGGAGGTATTTTAAATTTAATCTTACTGAAAGCATCATCATTATTGTGTACCTCGCGTCGGCGGCGGCCACCCATACCTCTACGGTTGTGACGTAGGCGACGTCGATCACGAGTGTCTCGATCATCATGTTCAGTATCACCTATGTATTCTTCATCATAACTACCATCCTCTCGATCTTCCTCCTTCTTTTCTTCTTTATGCTGGTCTTTATCATTGTTGTGGAGGTCATCAAAACGCCTCAGCAGAGCAGCAAGGCTTTTGTCCACACTAGCAATGGACTGCTCCAAACCTGCAAGCTTGTTGTTTGCGGCAATCTGAGTAGCCTCCAACTGCCCAAGTTTGTCATTTGTCACCTGCAAGTCATTATCAAGTCCCTCCGTGTGCAACTTCACTTTCCTTTCAAAATGTTGTATGATGCCCTCTGTGCGAGGCGAATGTGGAATTTGGTTATCTTCGTCGGTCCCTGACATGGTTCAAAGACAAAGACAACAAGAAGACAAGTGAAGAAATAAAAGCCCTACAACTATTAGGATGTAGCTACAGCAAGTCGCAAACTCTCCACCTATTACACAAGTTCTTACCAGTTCTTACCTTGCTCGACAGGAGGGGTCATCTACCAACAAGTCTGCAGCAATGGATGAAGTGTATCGGTGCCGCAGCATGAGACCTGTCAAGCTGTAGAATATGGGAGCTATAGGTGGGCTGAAACAAGGAACGAACTAGCACCACGTTAGTTACAAAAAGCAAGCTGAATAATCGTTCAACCGGCGGTACTGTGCTGGTCCTAGTCTAGACCGTGATAGAGACGCGAGCCTGGACACAAAGGAGAGCACAACACACCACCCAAAGTGAACGAAGAATCTCTAAGATCAGCCCCTTTCTCTTCTTTTCTTTTGCTTCTTTCTTTTTCTTTTTTTCTTTTTCTTTTTTTTGAATATTTTTTTTTCAGGGGCACTCAAAACTGATTATATGAACAAGAACACTCCCAAAGAGCAACTCAGCACACACACTTTTTCTGAAAGAGCAGGGGTATTCCGGTAAAAAAAAGATTCTCTCTCTCTCTAGAGTAAGCCACTCGTTTAGATATGAATACTTGCTGCGTGGTTCGTTTGATATTTGTAGCACAGGGTGAACTGATTCCTCGTGTGATTGGAACTTCCAATTCTACTCGGACTTGGCCAACAGCGAGGAATACCCGATTCCTTGATCCGACTCAAACTTGAAAACCTACTTGGATTCGGCCAACAGAGAGGAACAGCCGATTCCTTGTCCGATTCAAACTTTAAACCCTACTTGGATTCGGCCAACAGAGAGACTATATGATAGCGTGTGTTGTGATAGAACGTGACAAGAACTCGAAACTCTAAAGGACTAAAACTAAGACCAGCAACTTGACACAACCGATGCAACCGACGACTCAACAAGCCCTAACTAGGTAGCACTAGCCACGACCCAAAAGTCTAGGATTGTAGGAAACTAATCTACTTTTTTTTGGCTTTTTTTTGGACTGTAGGAAAAATAAAAACAGCGAAGAATTACAAGTCTCTCACCGATAAACCTTGCTCTGATTACCAATTGATATGAACCCGCTAGGGTTTATGGACGATCTTTCGATGAGAGGCGTGAGATCACTCGATTTGGTGGATGGAGATGATGTTCACGGCCCGACTACAGCCTTCCAAGACCGTGCCTTAGCAACCGATACACCACCTCCAAAGGCTGTCACGATCTTGTGGAGCGCGACAACCAGCCACTAGGGCTCCCGTCCTGCAAGCAATCGAAGAACTAGCAAGAACAAGGAAACAAGCACTGAATTTGCAAGATGAAATTGAAATCCTTAAACTGAATCTTATTATGAGTGGAGTTCTGAAGACAAGGAGACGGGTGGCTGGATCAGCACACGCGCCTACAAGCAAGTAGCAAAGGCTAACCTTGATCTAAACAAAACCCAAGTGTTCCTGGTGGCGGCTAAGGGGTATATAATGTGTGGAAGATGACCACAAGAGAGTTTGGGTCGTGCTCCAACCCTAGGACCCGTCCCTACTGGACTCTAAAAGATACAAGCCCATTGGGCTAACTTAAGGTGGCGCAGCACCCTGGACAGAATAGACCTCTCGGTGATTTTTGGACTGTTGACGCCGTTTCTGAGCAGGTATAAGTATGAGGTCAGATCCGTATGAAAGTAGACTTTATTAGCTTTCCAACAAGTCCAGAATCACCCCAATCCGACTCCGTATGTTACCGTGGCGGCCGTCACAATTTGGAGGTGTGCTGCAGTCCGAATCCAGCCTACGCGAGTCCTTTTCCCTTTCGGTCTTCTCCTTGATTCCTAATCAAAACAAGAGTGCACGTGTCTCCAAGATCTAAATAGGATAGACAAGAGCTCAAGAAGGAACTCACTTGATGATTAAGTGTTCGAGCACGAGCACGGGTAATAGGACCAGCAGGTGTCGGCGTGGACGGCGTGGATGTATGATCGGTGTTGATGTCCTCATCATAGGTGACGAGGCTCAAGTGGAAGCTTGGTTCGGTCCGTTTGGGGATAGTGCTTCTCTTGATGCAAGATTGGTGCTTGGTTTGCACCAAATGTAGCATAGGCATAGAAATCGTTTTGGACGCACTCGAGGGGACACCTAGGTGACGAGGCTCATGTGGAAGCTCGATTCGGTACGTTTGGAGATAGTGCTACTCTTGATGCAAGATTGGTGCTCGGTTTGCGTCAAATGTGTCGTAGGTTCGGAAATAGTATTGGAGGCACCCGATGGAACTCCTAGGTGATGTGGGTCATGTGGAATCTCGTTTTAATCTATTTTGAGACAGTGTTAGCGACGATGCAAGATAGGTGCACGGTTTGAACTAAACGTACCATAGGCATAGAAATCGTTTTAGACACAATCGATGGGACTCCTAGGTGACGAGGCTCAAGTGGAAGCTCGGTACGGTCCATTTGGAGATAGTGCTACTCTTGATGCATGATTGGTGCATGGTTTGCGTCGAATGTACCGTAGGCTCAGAAATAGTATTGGAGGCACCTGATGGAATTCCTAGGTTACGTGGGTCAAGTGGAATCTTGTTTCGATCTGTTTTGAAACAGTGTTAGCGTCGGTGCAAGATAGGTGCTCGGATTGCATCAAACGTACCATAGGTTCATAAATCGTTTTAGAAGCACCCGCGGTACTCCAAGGTGATGAGGGTCTAGTGGAGATATGTTCGGTCCGTTTGGAGATAGTGCTACGGAAGATAGGTGCACGGTTTGCATTGAACGTACCATTGGTCATAAATAGTTTTGGACACACCCGATGGAACTCGTAAGTGACGTGGGTTGTGTGGAATCTCATTTTAGTCCATTTGGACATAGTGTTAGTGTCAGTGCAAGGTTGGAGCACGGTTTGCACCGAACGTACCATAGGCATAGAAATCGTTTTGGATGAACTCGATCCGACTCCTAGGTGACGAGGCTCAAGTGAAAGCTCGGTTCGATCTGTTTGGGGATAGTGCTTCTCTTGATGCAAGATTGGTGCTTGGTTTGCACCAAATGTAGCATAGGCATAGAAATCGTTTTGGACGCACTCGAGCGGACTTCTAGGTGACGAGGTTCAAGTGGAAGCTCGATTCGGTACGTTTGGAGATAGTGCTACTCTTGATGCAAGATTGGTGCTCGGTTTGCGTCAAATGTGTCATAGATTCAGAAATAGTATTGGAGGCACCCGATGGAACTCCTAGGTGTCGTGTTTCATGTGGAATCTCATTTTGATCTATTTTGAGACAGTGTTAACGATGTTGCAAGATAGGTGCACGGTTTGAACTGAACGGACCATAGGCATAGAAATCGTTTTGGACACAATCGATGGGACTCCTAGGTGACGAGGCTCAAGTGGAAGCTCGGTACGTTGCATTTGGAGATAGTGCTACACTTGATGCATGATTGGTGCATGGTTTGCGTCGAATGTACCGTAGGCTCAGAAATAGTATTAGAGGCACCCGATGGAACTCCTAGGTTACGTGAGTCATGTGGAATCTTGTTTCGATCTGTTTTGAAATAGTGTTAGCGTCGGTGCAAGATAGGTGCTCGGATTGCATCAAACGTACCATAGGTTCATAAATCGTTTTAGAAGCACCCGCGGTACTCCTAGTTGATGAGGGTCGGGAGGAGATCTGTTCGGTCTGTTTCGGGATAGTGCTACAGAAGATAGGTGCTCGGTTTGCATTGAACGTACCATAGGTCACAAATAGTTTTGGATGCACCCGATGGAACTCGTAAGTGACGTGAGTCGTGTGGAATCTCATTTTAGTCCATTTGGAGATAGTGTTAGTGTCAGTGCAAGGTTGGAGCACGGCTTGCACCGAACATACCATAGGCATAGAAATCATTTTGGACGAACTCGATCCGACTCCTAAGTGACGAGGCTCAAGTGGAAGCTCGTTTCGGTCCGTTTGGGGATAGTGCTTCTCTTGATGCAAGATTGGTGCTTGGTTTGCACCAAATGTTGCATAGGCATAGAAAATCATTTTGGACGCACTCGAGGGGACTCCTATGTGATGAGGCTCAAGTGGAAGCTCGATTCAGTACGTTTGGGGATAGTGCTATTCTTGATGCAAGATTGTTGATCGGTTTGCGTCAAATGTGCTGTAGGTTCGGAAATAGTATTGGAGGCACCCGATGGAACTCCTAGTTGACGTGGGTCATGTGGAATCTCGTTTTGATCTATTTTGAGACAGTGTTAGCGACGGTGCAAGATAGGTGCACGGTTTGAACTGAACGTACCATAGGCATAGAAATCGTTTTGGACACAATCGATGGGACTCCTAGGTGACGAGGTTCATGTGGAATCGTTTGGCATAGAAATCGTTTTGGAACCTTGGTTTGCGGAAATAGTGCTACTCTTCAAAGGTTTGGAAATAGTATTGGAGGCACCCGATGGAACTCCTAGGTGACGTGGTTCATGTGGAATCTCGTTTTGATCTATTTTGAGACACTGTTAACGACGGTGCAGATAGGTGCATGGTTTGAACTGAACGTACCATAGGCATAGAAATCGTTCTGGACACAATCGATGGGACTCCTAGGTGACGAGGCTCAAGTGGAAGCTCGGTACGGTCCATTTGGAGATAGTGCTACTCAAGATGCATGATTAGTGGATGGTTTGCGTCGAATGTACCGTAGGCTCAGAAATAGTATTGGAGGCACCCGATGGAACTCCTAGGTTACGTGGGTCATGTGGAATCTTGTTTCGATCTATTTTGAAACAATGTTTGCGTCGGTGCAAGATAGGTGCTCGGTTTGCGTCAAATGTGCCGTAGGTTCGGAAATAGTATTGGAGGCACTCGATGGAACTCCTAGGTGACGTGGGTCATGTGGAATCTCGTTTTGATCTATTTTGAGACAGTGTTAGCGACGGTGCAATATTGGTGCACGGTTTGAACTAAACGTACCATAGGCATAGAAATTGTTTTAGACACAATCGATGGGACTCCTAGGTGACGAGGCTCAAGTGGAAGCTCGGTATGGTCCATTTGGAGATAGTGCTACTCTTGATGCATGAATGGTGCATGGTTTGCGTCGAATGTACCGTAGGCTCAGAAATAGTATTGGAGGCACCCGATGGAACTCCTAGGTTACGTGGGTCATGTGGAATCTTGTTTCGATCTGTTTTGAAACAGTGTTAGCGTTGGTGCAAGATAGGTGCTTGGGTTGCATCAAACGTACCACAGGTTCATAAATCGTTTTAGAAGCACCCGCGGTACTCCTAGGTGATGAGGGTCTGGTGGAGATCTGTTCGGTCCGTTTCGGGATAGTGCTACAGAAGATAGTTGCTCGGTTTGCATTGAACGTACCATAGGTCATAAATAGATTGGGACGCACCCGATGGAACTCGTAAGTGACGTGGGTCATGTGGAATCTCATTTTAGTCCATTTAGAGATAGTGTTAGTGTCAGTGCAAGGTTGGAGCATGGTTTGCACCGAACGTACCATAGGCATAGAAATCGTTTTGGAGGAACTCGATCCGACTCCTAGGTGACGAGGCTCAAGTGGAAGCTCGGTTCGGTCCGTTTGGGGATAGTGCTTCTCTTGATGCAAGATTGGTGCTTGGTTTGCACCAAATGTAGCATAGGCATAGAAATCGTTTTGGACGCACTCGAGGGGACTCCTAGGTGACGAGGCTCATGTGGAAGCTCGATTCGGTACGTTTGGAGATAGTGCTACTCTTGATGCAAGATTGGTGCTCGGTTTGCGTCAAATGTGTCGTAGGTTCGGAAATAGTATTAGAGGCACCCGATGGAACTCCTAGGTGATGTGGGTCATGTGGAATCTCGTTTTGATCTATTTTGAGATAGTGTTAGCAATGGTGCAAGATAGGTTCACAGTTTGAACTAAACGTACCATAGGCATAGAAATCATTTTAGACACAATTGATGGGACTCCTAGGTGACGAGGCTCAAGTGGAAGCTCGGTACGGTCCATTTGGAGATAGTGCTACTCTTGATGCATGATTGGTGCATCGTTTGCGTTGAATGTACCGTAGGCTCAGAAATGGTATTGGAGGCACCCGATGGAACTCCTAGGTTACGTGGGTCATGTGGAATCTTGTTTCGATCTATTTTGAAACAGTGTTAGCATCGGTGCAAGATAGGTGCTCGGTTTGCATCAAACGTACCATAGGTTCATAAATCATTTTAGAAGCACCCGCGGTACTCCTAGGTCATGAGGGTCTGGTGGAGATCTGTTCGGTCCGTTTGGAGATAGTGCTACAGAAGATAGGTGCACGGTTTGCATTGAACGTACCATAGGTCATAAATAGTTTTGGACACACCCGATGGAACTCGTAAGTGACGTGGGTCGTGTGGAATCTCATTTTAGTCCATTTGGAGATAGTTTTAGTGTTAGTGCAAGGTTGGAGCACGGTTTGCACCGAACATACCATAGGCATAGAAATCATTTTGGACGAACTCGATCCGACTCCTAGGTGACGAGGCTAAAGTGGAAGCTCGGTTCGGTTCGTTTGGGGATAGTGCTTCTCTTGATGCAAGATTGGTGCTTGGTTTGCACGAAATGTAGCATAGGCATAGAAATCGTTTTGGACGCACTCGAGGGGACTCCTAGGTGATGAGGCTCAAGTGGAAGCTCGATTCGGTACATTTGGAGATAGTGCTACACTTGATGCAAGATTGGTGCTCGGTTTGCGTCGAATGTGCCGTAGGTTCGGAAATATTATTGGAGGCACCCGATGGAACTCCTAGGTGACGTGGGTCATGTGGAATCTTGTTTTGATCTATTTTGAGACAGTGTTAGCGACGGTGCAAGATAGGTGCACGGTTTGAACTGAACGTACCATAGGCATAGAAATCGTTTTGGACACAATCGATGGGACTCCTAGGTGACGAGGCTCAAGTGGAAGCTCGGTACGGTCCATTTGGAGATAGTGCTACACTTGATGCATGATTGGTGCATGGTTTGCGTCGAATGTACCGTAGGCTCAGAAATAGTATTGGAGGCACCCGATGGAACTCCTAGGTTACGTGGGACATGTGGAATCTTGTTTCGATCTGTTTTGAAACAGTGTTCGCGTCGGTGCAAGATAGGTGCTCGGTTTGCATCAAACGTACCATAGGTTCATAAATCGTTTTAGAAGCACCCGCGGTACTCCAAGGTGATGAGGGTCTGGTGGAGATCTGTTCGGTCTGTTTTGGGATAGTGCTACAGAAGATAGGTGCTCGGTTTGCATTGAACGTACCATAGGTCATAAATAGTTTTGGACGCACCCGATGGAAGTCGTAAGTGACGTGGGTTGTGTGGAATCTCAATTTAGTCCATTTGGACATAGTGTTAGTGTCAGTGCAAGGTTGGAGCACGGTTTGCACCGAACATACCATAGGCATAGAAATCGTTTTGGACGAACTCGATCCGACTCCTAGGTGACGAGGCTCAAGTGAAAGCTTGGTTCGATCTGTTTGGGGATAGTGCTTCTCTTGATGCAAGATTGGTGCTTGGTTTGCACCAAATGTAGCATAGGCATAGAAATCGTTTTGGACACACTCGAGCGGACTCCTAGGTGACGAGGTTCAAGTGGAAGCTCGATTCGGTACGTTTGGAGATAGTGCTACTCTTGATGCAAGATTGGTGCTCGGTTTGCGTCGAATGTGTCATAGGTTCGGAATGGTGTTGGAGGCACCCGATGGAACTCCTAGGTGTCGTGTTTCATGTGGAATCTCGTTTTGATCTATTTTGAGACAGTGTTAATGACGGTGCAAGATAGGTGCACGGTTTGAACTGAACGTACCATAGGCATAGAAATCGTTTTGGACACAATCGATGGGACTCCTAGGTGACGAGGCTCAAGTGGAAGCTCGGTACGGTCCATTTGGATATAGTGCTAGACTTGATGTATGATTGGTGCATGGTTTGCGTCGAATGTAGCGTAGGCTCAGAAATAGTATTAGATGCACCCGATGGAACTCCTAGGTTACGTGGGACATGTGGAATCTTGTTTCGATCTGTTTTGAAACAGTGTTAGCGTCGGTGCAAGATAGGTGCTCGGTTTGCATCAAACGTACCATAGGTTCATAAATCGTTTTAGAAGCACCCGCGGTACTCCAAGGTGATGAGGGTCTGGTGGAGATCTGTTCGGTCCATTTGGAGATAGTGCTACAGAAGATAGGTGCATGGTTTGCATTGAACGTACCATAGGTCATAAATAGTTTTGGACGCACCCGATGGAAGTCGTAAGTGACGTGGGTTGTGTGGAATCTCAATTTAGTCCATTTGGACATAGTGTTAGTGTCAGTGCAAGGTTGGAGCACGGTTTGCACCGAACATACCATAGGCATAGAAATCGTTTTGGACGAACTCGATCCGACTCCTAGGTGACGAGGCTCAAGTGAAAGCTTGGTTCAATCTGTTTGGGGATAGTGCTTCTCTTGATGCAAGATTGGTGCTTGGTTTGCACCAAATGTAGCAAAGGCATAGAAATAATTTTGGACACACTCGAGCGGACTCCTAGGTGACGAGGTTCAAGTGGAAGCTCGATTCGGTACGTTTGGAGATAGTGCTACTCTTGATGCAAGATTGGTGCTCGGTTTGCGTCGAATGTGTCATAGGTTCGGAATGGTATTGGAGGCACCCGATGGAACTCCTAGGTGTCGTGTTTCATGTGGAATCTTGTTTTGATCTATTTTGAGACAGTGTTAACGACGGTGCAAGATAGGTGCACGGTTTGAACTGAACGTACCATAGGCATAGAAATCGTTTTGGACACAATCGATGGGACTCCTAGGTGACGAGGCTCAAGTGGAAGCTCGGTACGGTCCATTTGGATATAGTGCTACACTTGATGCATGATTAGTGCATGGTTTGCGTCGAATGTGCCGTAGGTTCAGAAATATTATTGGAGGCACCCGATGGAACTCCTAGGTGACGTGGGTCATGTGGAATCTCGTTTTGATCCATTTTGAGACAGTGGTAGCAACGCTGCAAGATAGGTGCACGGTTTGAACTGAACGTACCATAGGCATAGAAATCGTTTTGGACACAATCGATGGGACTCCTAGGTGACGAGGCTCAAGTGGAAGCTCGGTACGGTCCATTTGGAGATAGTGCTACTCAAGATGCAAGATTGGTGCATGGTTTGCGTCGAATGTACTGTAGGCTCAGAAATAGTATTGGAGGCACCCGATGGAACTCCTAGGTTACGTGGGTCATGTGGAATCTTGTTTCGATCTGTTTTGAAACAGTGTTAGCGTCGGTGCAAGATAGGTGCTCGGATTGCATCAAACGTACCATAGGTTCATAAATCGTTTTAGAAGCACCCGCGGTACTCCTAGGTGATGAGGGTCTGGTGGAGATCTGTTCGGTCTGTTTCGGGATAGGTGCTCGGTTTGCATTGAAAGTACCATAGGTCATAAATAGTTTTGGATGCACCCGATGGAACTTGTAAGTGACGTGGGTCGTGCGGAATCTCATTTTAGTCCATTTGGAGATAGTGTTAGTGTCAGTGCAAGGTTGGAGCACGGTTTGCACCGAACATACCATAGGCATAGAAATCGTTTTGGATGAACTCGATCCGACTCCTAGGTGACGAGGCTCAAGTGGAAGCTCGGTTCGGTCTGTTTGGGGATAGTGCTTCTCTTGATGCAAGATTGGTGCTTGGTTTGCACCAAATGTAGCATAGGCATAGAAATCGTTTTGGACGCACTCGAGGGGACTCCTAGGTGACGAGGCTCATGTGGAAGCTCAATTCGGTACGTTTGGAGATAGTGCTACTGTTGATGCAAGATTGGTGCTCGGTTTGCGTCAAATGTGTCGTAGGTTCAGAAATAGTATTGGAGGCACCCGATGGAACTCATAGGTGACGTGGGTCATGTGGAATCTCGTTTTAATCTATTTTGAGACAGTGTTAGCGACGATGCAAGATAGGTGCACGGTTTGAACTAAACGTACCATAGGCATAGAAATCGTTTTAGACACAATCGATGGGACTCCTAGGTGACGAGGCTCAAGTGGAAGCTCGGTACGGTCCATTTGGAGATAGTGCTACTCTTGATGCATGATTAGTGCTTGGTTTGCGTCGAATGTACCGTAGGCTCAAAAATAGTATTGGAGGCACCCGATGGAACTCCTAGGTTACGTGGGACATGTGGAATCTTGTTTCGATCTGTTTTGAAACAGTGTTAGCGTCGGTGCAAGATAGGTGCTCGGTTTGCATCAAACGTACCATAGGTTCATAAATCGTTTTAGAAGCACCCGCGGTACTCCAAGGTGATGAGGGTCTGGTGGAGATCTGTTCGGTCCGTTTGGAGATAGTGCTATAGAAGATAGGTGCATGGTTTGCATTGAACGTACCATAGGTCATAAATAGTTTTGGACACACCCGATGGAACTCGTAAGTGACGTGGGTTGTGTGGAATCTCAATTTAGTCCATTTGGACATAGTGTTAGTGTCAGTGCAAGGTTGGAGCACGGTTTGCACCGAACATACCATAGGCATAGAAATCATTTTGGACGAACTCGATCCGACTCCTAGGTGACGAGGCTCAAGTGAAAGCTTGGTTCGATCTGTTTGGGGATAGTGCTTCTCTTGATGCAAGATTGGTGCTTGGTTTGCACCAAATGTAGCATAGGCATAGAAATCGTTTTGGACACACTCGAGCAGACTCCTAGGTGACGAGGTTCAAGTGGAAGCTTGATTCGGTATGTTTGGAGATAGTGCTACTCTTGATGCAAGATTGGTGCTTGGTTTGTGTCGAATGTGTCATAGGTTCGGAAATAGTATTGGAGGCACCCGATGGAACTCCTAGGTGTCGTGTTTCGTGTGGAATCTCGTTTTGATCTATTTTGAGACAGTGTTAACGATGGTGCAAGATAGGTGCATGGTTTGAACTGAACGTACCATAGGCATAGAAATCGTTTTGGACACAATCGATGGGACTCCTAGGTGACGAGGCTCAAGTGGAAGCTCGGTACGGTCCATTTGGATATAGTGCTACACTTGATGCATGATTGGTGCATGGTTTGCGTCGAATGTACCGTAGGCTCAGAAATAGTATTGGAGGCACCCGATGGAACTCCTAGGTTACGTGAGTCATGTGGAATCTTGTTTCAATCTGTTTTGAAATAGTGTTAGCGTCGGTGCAAGATAGGTGCTCGGATTGCATCAAACGTACCAAAGGTTCATAAATCGTTTTAGAAGCACCCGAGGTACTCCTAGGTGATGAGGGTCTGGTGGAGATCGGTTCGGTCTGTTTCAGGATAGTGCTACAGAAGATAGGTGCTCGGTTTGCATTGAACGTACCATAGGTCACAAATAGTTTTGGACGCACCCGATGGAACTCATAAGTGACGTGGGTCGTGTGGAATCTCATTTTATTCCATTTGGAGATAGTGTTAGTGTCAGTGCAAGGTTGGAGCACGGTTTGCACCGAACATACCATAGGCATAGAAATCTTTTTGGTCGAACTCGATCCGACTCCTAGGTGACGAGGCTCGAGTGGAAGCTCGGTTCAGTCCGTTTGGGGATAG
This sequence comes from Saccharum spontaneum, assembly GCA_022457205.1. Taxonomy (NCBI): domain Eukaryota; kingdom Viridiplantae; phylum Streptophyta; class Magnoliopsida; order Poales; family Poaceae; genus Saccharum; species Saccharum spontaneum. The sequence goes on from CM039594.1 coordinate 32,304,658, forward strand.
TGCTTCTCTTGATGCAAGATTGGTGCTTGGTTTGCACCAAATGTCGCATAGGCATAGAAATCGTTTTGGACGCACTCGAGAGGACTCCTAGGTGACGAGGCTCAAGTGGAAGCTCGATTCGGTACGTTTGGGGATAGTGCTACTCTTGTGCAAGATTGGTGCTCGGTTTGCGTCAAATGTGCTGTAGGTTCAGAAATAGTATTGGAGGCACCCGATGGAACTCCTAGGTGACATGGGTCATCTGGAATCTCGTTTTGATCTATTTAGAGACAGTGTTAGTGACGGTGCAAGATAGGTGCACGGTTTGAACTAAACGTACCATAGGCATAGAAATCATTTTAGACACAATCGATGGGACTCCTAGGTGACGAGGCTCAAGTGGAAGCTCGGTACGGTCCATTTGGAGATAGTGCTACTCTTGATGCATGATTGGTGCATGGTTTGCGTCGAATGTATCGTAGGCTCAGAAATAGTATTGGAGGCACCCGATGGAACTCCTAGGTTACGTGGGTCATGTGGAATCTTGTTTCGATCTGTTTTGAAACAGTGTTAGCGTCGGTGCAAGATAGGTGCTCGGTTTGCATCAAACGTATCATAGGTTCATAAATTGTTTTAGAAGTACCCGCGGTACTCCTAGGTGATGAGGGTCTGGTGGAGATCTGTTCGGTCCGTTTGGAGATAGTGCTACAGAAGATAGGTGCACGGTTTGCATTGAACATATCGTAGGTCATAAATAGTTTTGGACGCACCCGATGGAACTCGTAAGTGACGTGGGTCGTGTGGAATCTCATTTTAGTCCATTTGTAGATAGTGTTAGTGTCAGTGCAAGGTTGGAGCACGGTTTGCACCGAACATACTGATAAGAACCCGCTAGGGTTTGATGGCTGATCTTTCGGTGAGAGATCGCGGTGAACTCGGTTGGTGGAAAAGATGACGTTCTTGATCCGACTACAATGATCTAGGGACATTGCACCTTGGCAACTGATACACCACCTCTAATGGTTGTCGTGATCTTGCGGCGCGACAACCAGCCACTAGGGCACCCGTCCTGCAAGCAATCGAAGAACTCGCAAGAACAAGAGAACAAGTACTGAATTACTAGATGTAAATGAAGGTTTCAAACTCAATCTCCAATGACGTGGGGTTCTGAAAACAAGTAGACGGGCGGCTGTTCCAGCACACACGTTTACAGGCAAGTAGCGAAGGCTATCTTGATCTAAACAAAACCCCATCTGTTCTGGCAGCTCTAGAGACATATAAGTAGATGAGAGGACGACTAAGGTTGTGTTTGGGTCGTCCTCCAGCCCTAGGACGTGTCCCTAATGGACCCAACTTGATACTTGGGCCAACAGCCCAAAAATTAGGTGACGCAGCACCGCAGATAGAGAAGGATGTGACAATAAAACAATGACTGCAAGCGCCTCGGACGTGATATGGATATGAGGTTGGATCTATTGGAAAGTAGACCTGATAAGCTTTCCAACAAGTGCTAGAACGTCCCAATCGGAGTCTGTATGAAGTCATGGCGGCCATCACAAGTTGATGTTGTGCTGCAGTCCGAATCCAGCCAACGCGAGTCCTTTTCCCTTTCGGTCTTCTCCCTGATTCCTAATCAAAATAAGAGTGCACGTGTCTCCAAGATCTAAACATGATGGATAGGAGCTCAAGAAGGAACTCACTTGATGATTAAGTTGACGAACGCGAGCATGAGTAAGAGGACCAGCAAGAGGTACTGGTATCGGTATGGATGCATCGTTGGTGTTGAAGTCCTCATCACATACCATAGGCATAGAAATCATTTTGGACGAACTCGATCCGACTCCTAGGTGACGAGGCTCAAGTGGAAGCTTGGTTCGATCTGTTTGGGGATAGTGCTTCTCTTGATGCAAGATTGGTGTTTGGTTTGCACCAAATGTAGCATAGGCATATAAATCATTTTGGACGCACTCGAGCGGACTCCTAGGTGACGAGGCTCAAGTAGATGCTCGATTCGGTACGTTTGGAGATAGTGCTACTCTTGATGCAAGATTGGTGCTTGGTTTGCGTCGAATGTGTCAAAGGTTTGGAAATAGTATTGGAGGCACCCGATAGAACTCCTAAGTGACGTGGGTCATGTGGAATCTCGTTTTGATCTATTTTGAGACAGTGTTAACGACGGTGCAGATAGGTGCACGGTTTGAACTGAACGTACCATAGGCATAGAAATCGTTCTGGACACAATCGATGGGACTCCTAGGTGACGAGGCTCAAGTGGAAGCTCGGTACGGTCCATTTGGAGATAGTGCTACTCAAGATGCATGATTGGTGGATGGTTTGCGTCGAATGTACCGTAGGCTCAGAAATAGTATTGGAGGCACCCGATGGAACTCCTAGGTTACGTGGGTCATGTGGAATCTTGTTTCGATCTATTTTGAAACAATGTTTGCGTCGGTGCAAGATAGGTGCTCGGTTTGCGTCAAATGTGCCGTAGGTTCGGAAATAGTATTGGAGGCACTCGATGGAACTCCTAGGTGACGTGGGTCATGTGGAATCTCGTTTTGATCTATTTTGAGACAGTGTTAGCGATGGTGCAAGATTGGTGCACGGTTTGAACTAAACGTACCATAGGCACAGAAATCGTTTTAGACACAATCGATGGGACTCCTAGGTGACGAGGGTCAAGTGGAAGCTCGGTACGGTCCATTTGGAGATAGTGCTACTCTTGATGCATGATTGGTGCATGGTTTGCGTCGAATGTACCGTAGGCTCAGAAATAGTATTGGAGGCACCCGATGGAACTCCTAGGTTACGTGGGTCATGTGGAATCTTGTTTCGATCTGTTTTGAAACAGTGTTAGCGTCGGTGCAAGATAGGTGCTCGGTTTGCATCAAATGTACCATAGGTTCATAAATCATTTTAGAAGCACCCGTGGTACTCCTAGGTGATGAGGGTCTGGTGGAGATCTGTTCGGTCTGTTTGGAGATAGTGCTATAGAAGATAGGTGCACGGTTTGCATTGAACGTACCATAGGTCATAAATAGTTTTGGACACACCCGATGGAACTCGTAAGTGACGTGGGTCGTGTGGAATCTCATTTTAGTCCATTTGGAGATAGTGTTAGTGTCAGTGCAAGGTTGGAGCACGGTTTGCACCGAACATACCATAGGAATAGAAATCGTTTTGGACGAACTCGATCCGACTCCTAGGTGACGAGGCTCAAGTGGAAGCTCGGTTCGATCTGTTTGGGGATAGTGCTTCTCTTGATGCAAGATTGGTGCTTGGTTTGCACGAAATGTAGCATAGGCATAGAAATCGTTTTGGACGCACTCGAGAGGACTCCTAGGTGACGAGGCTCAAGTGGAAGCTCGATTCGGTACGTTTGGGGATAGTGCTACTCTTGTGCAAGATTGGTGCTCGGTTTGCGTCAAATGTGCTGTAGGTTCAGAAATAGTATTGGAGGCACCCGATGGAACTCCTAGGTGACGTGGGTCATCTGGAATCTCGTTTTGATCTATTTAGAGACAGTGTTAGTGACGGTGCAAGATAGGTGCACGGTTTGAACTAAACGTACCATAGGCATAGAAATCATTTTAGACACAATCGATGGGACTCCTAGGTGACGAGGCTCAAGTGGAAGCTCGGTACGGTCCATTTGGAGATAGTGCTACTCTTGATGCATGATTGGTGCATGGTTTGCGTCGAATGTATCGTAGGCTCAGAAATAGTATTGGAGGCACCCGATGGAACTCCTAGGTTACGTGGGTCATGTGGAATCTTGTTTCGATCTGTTTTGAAACAGTGTTAGCGTCGGTGCAAGATAGGTGCTCGGTTTGCATCAAACATATCATAGGTTCATAAATCGTTTTAGAAGTACCCGCGGTACTCCTATGTGATGAGGGTCTGGTGGAGATCTGTTCGGTCCGTTTGGAGATAGTGCTACAGAAGATAGGTGCACGGTTTGCATTGAACGTATCGTAGGTCATAAATAGTTTTGGACGCACCCGATGGAACTCGTAAGTGACGTGGGTCGTGTGGAATCTCATTTTAGTCCATTTGTAGATAGTGTTAGTGTCAGTGCAAGGTTGGAGCACGGTTTGCACCGAACATACTGATAAGAACCCGCTAGGGTTTGATGGCTGATCTTTCGGTGAGAGATCGCGGTGAACTTGGTTGGTGGAAAAGATGACGTTCTTGGTCCGACTACAATGATCTAGGGACATTGCACCTTGGCAACTGATACACCACCTCTAATGGTTGTCGTGATCTTGCGGCGCGCAACCAGCCACTAGGGCACCCGTCCTGCAAGCAATCGAAGAACTCGCAAGAACAAGAGAACAAGTACTGAATTACTAGATGTAAATGAAGGTTTCAAACTCAATCTCCAATGACGTGGGGTTCTGAAAACAAGTAGACGGGCGGCTGTTCCAGCACACACGTTTACAGGCAAGTAGCGAAGGCTATCTTGATCTAAACAAAACCCCATCTGTTCTGGCAGCTCTAGAGACATATAAGTAGATGAGAGGACGACTAAGGTTGTGTTTGGGTCGTCCTCCAGCCCTAGGACGTGTCCCTAATGGACCCAACTTGATACTTGGGCCAACAGCCCAAAAATTAGGTGACGCAGCACCGCAGATAGAGAAGGATGTGACAATAAAACAATGACTGCAAGCGCCTCGGACGTGATATGGATATGAGGTTGGATCTATTGGAAAGTAGACTTGATAAGCTTTCCAACAAGTGCTAGAACGTCCCAATCGGAGTCTGTATGAAGTCATGGCGGCCATCACAAGTTGATGTTGTGCTGCAGTCCGAATCCAGCCAACGCGAGTCCTTTTCCCTTTCGGTCTTCTCCCTGATTCCTAATCAAAATAAGAGTGCACGTGTCTCCAAGATCTAAACATGATGGATAGGAGCTCAAGAAGGAACTCACTTGATGATTAAGTTGACGAACGCGAGCACGAGTAAGAGGACCAGCAAGAGGTACTGGTATCGGTATGGATGCATCGTTGGTGTTGAAGTCCACATCACATACCATAGGCATAGAAATCATTTTGGACGAACTCGATCCGACTCCTAGGTGACGAGGCTCAAGTGGAAGCTTGGTTCGATCTGTTTGGGGATAGTGCTTCTCTTGATGCAAGATTGGTGTTTGGTTTGCACCAAATGTAGCATAGGCATAGAAATCATTTTGGACGCACTCGAGCGGACTCCTAGGTGACGAGGCTCAAGTGGAAGCTCGATTCGGTACGTTTGGAGATAGTGCTACTCTTGATGCAAGATTGGTGCTTGGTTTGCGTCGAATGTGTCAAAGGTTTGGAAATAGTATTGGAGGCACCCGATAGAACTCCTAGGTGACGTGAGTCATGTGGAATCTCGTTTTGATCTATTTTGAGACAGTGTTAACGACGGTGCAGATAGGTGCACGGTTTGAACTGAACGTACCATAGGCATAGAAATAGTTCTGGACACAATCGATGGGACTCCTAGGTGACGAGGCTCAAGTGGAAGCTCGGTACGGTCCATTTGGAGATAGTGCTACTCAAGATGCATGATTGGTGGATGGTTTGCGTCGAATGTACCGTAGGCTCAGAAATAGTATTGGAGGCACCCGATGGAACTCCTAGGTTACGTGGGTCATGTGGAATCTTGTTTCGATCTATTTTGAAACAATGTTTGCGTCGGTGCAAGATAGGTGCTCGGTTTGCGTCAAATGTGCCGTAGGTTCAGAAATAGTATTGGAGGCACTCGATGGAACTCCTAGGTGACGTGGGTCATGTGGAATCTCGTTTTGATCTATTTTGAGACAGTGTTAGCGATGGTGCAAGATTGGTGCACGGTTTGAACTAAACGTACCATAGGCACAGAAATCGTTTTAGACACAATCGATGGGACTCCTAGGTGACGAGGGTCAAGTGGAAGCTCGGTACGGTCCATTTGGAGATAGTGCTACTCTTGATGCATGATTGGTGCATGGTTTGCGTCGAATGTCCCGTAGGCTCAGAAATAGTATTGGAGGCACCCGATGGAACTCCTAGGTTACGTGGGTCATGTGGAATCTTGTTTCGATCTGTTTTGAAACAGTGTTAGCGTCGGTGCAAGATAGGTGCTCGGTTTGCATCAAATGTACCATAGGTTCATAAATCATTTTAGAAGCACCCGTGGTACTCCTAGGTGATGAGGGTCTGGTGGAGATCTGTTCGGTCCGCTTCGGGATAGTGCTACAGAAGATAGGTGCTCTGTTTGCATTGAACGTACCATAGGTCATAAATAGATTGGGACGCACCCGATGGAACTCGTAAGTGACGTGGGTCGTGTGGAATCTCATTTTAGTCCATTTAGAGATAGTGTTAGTGTCAGTGCAAGGTTGGAGCACGGTTTGCACTGAACGTACCATAGGCATAGAAATCGTTTTGGAGGAACTCGATCCGACTCCTAGGTGACGAGGCTCAAGTGGAAGCTTGGTTCGGTCCGTTTGGGGATAGTGCTTCTCTTAATGCAAGATTGGTGCTTGGTTTGCACCAAATGTAGCATAGGCATAGAAATCGTTTTGGACGCACTCGAGGGGACTCCTAGGTGACGAGGCTCAAGTGGAAGCTCGATTCGGTACGTTTAGAGATAGTGGTACTCTTGGTGCAAGATTGGTGCTCCGTTTGCGTCAAATGTGCCGTAGGTTCGGAAATAGTATTAGAGGCACCCGATGGAACTCCTAGGTGATGTGGGTCATGTGGAATCTCGTTTTGATCTATTTTGAGATAGTGTTAGCAATGGTGCAAGATAGGTGCACGGTTTGAACTAAACATACCATAGGCATAGAAATCGTTTTAGACACAATTGATGGGACTCCTAGGTGACGAGGCTCAAGTGGAAGCTCGGTACGGTCCATTTGGAGATAGTGCTACTCTTGATGCATGATTGGTGCATGGTTTGCGTTGAATGTACCCTAGGCTCAGAAATAGTATTGGAGGCACCCGATGGAACTCCTAGGTTACGTGGGTCATGTGGAATCTTGTTTCGATCTATTTTGAAACAGTGTTAGCATCGGTGCAAGATAGGTGCTCGGTTTGCATCAAACGTACCATAGGTTCTTAAAATCATTTTAGAAGCACCCGCGGTACTCCTAGATCATGAGGGTCTGGTGGAGATCTGTTCGGTCCGTTTGGAGATAGTGCTACAGAAGATAGGTGCACGGTTTGCATTGAACATACCATAGGTCATAAATAGTTTTGGACACACCCGTTGGAACTCGTAAGTGACGTGGGTCGTGTGGAATCTCATTTTAGTCCATTTGGAGATAGTTTTAGTGTCAGTGCAAGGTTGGAGCACGGTTTGCACCGAACATACCATAGGCATAGAAATCGTTTTGGACGAACTCGATCCGACTCCTAGGTGACGAGGCTCAAGTGGAAGCTCGGTTCGGTCCGTTTGGGGATAGTGCTTCTCTTGATGCAAGATTGGTGCTTGGTTTGCACGAAATGTAGCATAGGCATAGAAATCGTTTTGGACGCACTCGAGGGGACTCCTAGGTGATGAGGCTCAAGTGGAAGCTCGATTCGGTACGTTTGGAGATAGTGCTACACTTGATGCAAGATTGGTGCTCGGTTTGCGTCGAATGTGCCGTAGGTTCAGAAATAGTATTGGAGGCACCCGATGGAACTCCTAGGTGACGTGGGTCATGTGGAATCTCGTTTTGATCCATTTTGAGACAGTGTTAGCAACGCTGCAAGAAAGGTGCACGGTTTGAACTGAACGTACCATAGGCATAGAAATCGTTTTGGACACAATCGATGGGACTCCTAGGTGACGAGGCTCAAGTGGAAGCTCGGTACGGTCCATTTGGAGATAGTGCTACTCAAGATGCATGATTGGTGCATGGTTTGCGTCGAATGTACCGTAGGATCAGAAATAGTATTGGAGGCACCCGATGGAACTCCTAGGTTACGTGGGTCATGTGGAATCTTGTTTCGATCTGTTATGAAATAGTGTTAGTGTCGGTGCAAGATAGGTGCTTGGTTTGCATCAAACGTACCATAGGTTCATAAATCGTTTTAGAAGCACCCGCGGTACTCCTAGGTGATGAGGGTCTGGTGGAGATCTGTTCGGTCTGTTTCGGGATACTGCTACAGAAGATAGTTTTGGACGCACCCGATGGAAATCGTAAGTGACATGGGTCATGTGGAATCTCGTTTTAGTCCATTTGGAGATAGTGTTAGTGCAAGGTTGGAGCACGGTTTGCACCGAACATACCATAAGCATAGAAATCGTTTTGGACGAACTCGATCCGACTACTAGGGGACAAGGCTCAAGTGGAAGCTCGGTTCAATCCGTTTGGGGATAGTGCTTCTCTAGATGCAAGATTGGTGCTTGGTTTGCACCAAATGTAGCATAGGCATAGAAATCGTTTTGGACGCACTCGAGGGGACTCCTAGGTGACGAGGCTCAAGTGGAAGCTTGATTCGGTACGTTTGGAGATAGTGCTACTCTTGATACTAGATTGGTGCTCGGTTTACGTCGAATGTGTCAAAGGTTTGGAAATAGTATTGGAGGCACCCGATGGAACTCCTAGGTGACGTGGGTCATGTGGAATCTCGTTTTGATCTATTTTGAGACAGTGTTAACGACGGTGCAGATAGGTGCACGGTTTGAACTGAACGTACCATAGGCATAGAAATCGTTCTGGACACAATCGATGGGACTCCTAGGTGACGAGGCTCAAGTGGAAGCTCGGTACGGTCCATTTGGAGATAGTGCTACTCAAGATGCATGATTGGTGGATGGTTTGCGTCGAATGTACCGTAGGCTCAGAAATAGTATTGGAGGCACCCGATGGAACTCCTAGGTTACGTGGGTCATGTGGAATCTTGTTTCGATCTATTTTGAAACAATGTTTGCGTCGGTGCAAGATAGGTGCTCGGTTTGCGTCAAATGTGCCGTAGGTTCGGAAATAGTATTGGAGGCACTCGATGGAACTCCTAGGTGACGTGGGTCATGTGGAATCTTGTTTTGATCTATTTTGAGACAGTGTTAGCGATGGTGCAAGATTGGTGCACGGTTTGAACTAAACGTACCATAGGCATAGAAATCGTTTTACACACAATCGATGGGACTTCTAGGTGACGAGGCTCAAGTGGAAGCTCGATTCGGTACGTTTGGAGATAGTGCTACTCTTGATGCAAGATTGGTGCTCGGTTTGCGTCAAATGTGCCGTAGGTTCAGAAATAGTATTGGAGGCACCCGGTGGAACTCCTAGGTGACGTGGGGCATGTGGAATCTTGTTTTGATCTATTTTGAGACAGTGTTAGCGATGGTGCAAGATAGGTGCACGGTTTGAACTAAACGTACCATAGGCATAGAAATCGTTTTAGACACAATCGATGGGGCTCCTAGGTGACGAGGCTCAAGTGGAAGCTCCGTACGGTCCATTTGGAGATAGTGCTACTCTTGATGCATGATTGGTGCATGGTTTGCGTCGAATGTACCGTAGGCTCAGAAATAGTATTGGAGGCACCCGATGGAACTCCTAGGTTACGTGGGTCATGTGGAATCTTGTTTCGATCTGTTTTGAAACAGTGTTAGCGTCGGTGCAAGATAGTTGCTCGGTTTGCATCAAATGTACCGTAGGTTCATAAATCATTTTAGAAGCACCCGTGGTACTCCTAGGTGATGAGGGTCTGGTGGAGATCTGTTCGGTCCGTTTGGAGATAGTGCTATAGAAGATAGGTGCACGGTTTGCATTGAACGTACCATAGGTCATAAATAGTTTTGGACACACCCGATGGAACTCGTAAGTGACGTGGGTCGTGTGGAATCTCATTTTAGTCCATTTGGAGATAGTGTTAGTGTCAGTGCAAGGTTGGAGCACGGTTTGCACCGAACATACCATAGGCATAGAAATCGTTTTGGATGAACTCGATCCGACTCCTAGGTGACGAGGCTCAAGTGGAAGCTCGGTTCGATCTGTTTGGGGATAGTGCTTTTCTTGATGCAAGATTGGTGCTTGGTTTGCACCAAATGTAGCATAGGCATAGAAATCGTTTTGGACGCACTCGAGTGGACTCCTAGGTGACGAGGCTCAAGTGGAAGCTCGATTCGGTACGTTTGGAGATAGTGCTACTCTTGATGCAAGATTGGTGCTCGGTTTGCGTCGAATGTGTCGTAGGTTCAGAAATAGTATTGGAGGCACCCGCTGGAACTCCTAGGTGATGTGGGCCATGTGGAATCTCGTTTTGATCTATTTTGAGACAGTGGTAACGACGGTGCAAGATAGGTGCACGGTTTGAACTGAACGTACCATAGGCATAGAAATCGTTTTAGACACAATCGATGGGACTCCTAGGTGACGAGGCTCAAGTGGAAGCTCGATACGGTCCATTTGGATATAGTGCTACTCAAGATGCATGATTGGTGCATGGTTTGCGTCGAATGTACCGTCGGCTCAGAAATAGTATTGGAGGCACCTGATGGAACTCCTAGGTTACGTGGGTCATGTGGAATCTTGTTTCGATATGTTTTGAAACAGTGTTAGCGTTGGTGCAAGATAGGTGCTTGGTTTGCATCAAACGTAGGATAGGTTCATAAATCATTTTAGAAGCACCCGTGGTACTCCTAGGTGATGAGGGTCTGGTGGACATCTGTTCGGTCCGTTTCGGGATAGTGCTACAGAAGATAGGTGCTCTGTTTGCATTGAACGTACCATATGTCATAAATAGTTTTGGACGCACCCGATGGAAATCCTAAGTGACGTGGATCATGTGGAATCTCGTTTTAGTCTATTTGGAGATAGTGTTAGTGTTAGTGCAAGGTTGGAGCACGGTTTGCACCGATCATAGCATAGGCATAGAAGTCGTTTTGGACGATCTCGATCCGACTCCTAGGTGACGGGGCTCAAGTGGAAGCTCGGTTCAGTCCGTTTGGGGATAGTGCTTCTCTTGATGCAAGATTGGTGCTTGGTTTGCACGAAATGTAGCATAGGCATAGAAATCATTTTGGATGCACTCGAGGGGACTCCTAGGTGACGAGGCTCAAGTGGAAGCTCGATTCGGTACGTTTGGAGATAGTGCTACTCTTGATGCTAGATTGGTGCTCGGTTTACGTTGAATGTGCCATAGGCTCAGAAATACTATTGGAGGCACCCGGTGGAACACCTAGGTGACGTGAGTCATGTGGAATCTCGTTTTGATCTATTTTGAGACAGTGTTAGCGACGGTGCAAGATAGGTGCACGGTTTGAACTAAATGTACCATAGGCATAGAAATCGTTTTAGACACAATCGATGGGACTCCTAGGTGACGAGGCTCAAGTGGAAGCTCGGTACGGTCCATTTGGAGATAGTGCTACTCAAGATGCATGATTGGTGCATGGTTTACGTCGAATGTACCGTAGGCTCAGAAATATTATTGGAGGCACCCGATGGAACTCCTAGGTTACGTGGGTCATGTGGAATCTTGTTTCGATCTGTTTTGAAACAGTGTTAGCGTTGGTGCAAGATAGGTGCTCGGGTTGCATCAAACGTACCATAGGTTCATAAATCGTTTTAGAAGCACCCGCGGAACTCCTAGGTGATGAGGGTCTGGTGGAGATCTGTTCGGTCCACTTCGGGATAGTGCTACAGAAGATAGGTGCTCTGTTTGCATTGAACGTACCATAGGTCATAAATAGATTGGGACGCACCCGATGGAACTCGTAACTGACGTGGGTCGTGTGGAATCTCATTTTAGTCCATTTAGAGATAGTGTTAGTGTCAGTGCAAGGTTGGAGCAAGGTTTGCACCGAACGTACCATAGGCATAGAAATCGTTTTGGAGGAACTCGATCCGACTCCTAGGTGACGAGGCTCAAGTGGAAGCTCGGTTCGGTCCGTTTGGGGATAGTGCTTCTCTTAATGCAAGATTGGTGCTTGGTTTGCACCAAATGTAGCATAGGCATAGAAATCATTTTGGACGCACTCGAGGGGACTCCTAGGTGACGAGGCTCAAGTGGAAGCTCGATTCGGTACGTTTGGAGATAGTGGTACTCTTGGTGCAAGATTGGTGCTCCGTTTGCGTCAAATGTGCCGTAGGTTCGGAAATAGTATTAGAGGCACCTGATGGAACTCCTAGGTGATGTGGGTCATGTGGAATCTCGTTTTGATCTATTTTGAGATAGTGTTAGCAATGGTGCAAGATAGGTGCACGGTTTGAACTAAACATACCATAGGCATAGAAATCGTTTTAGACACAATTGATGGGACTCCTAGGTGACGAGGCTCAAGTGGAAGCTCGGTACGGTCCATTTGGAGATAGTGCTACTCTTGATGCATGATTGGTGCATGGTTTGCGTTGAATGTACCCTAGGCTCAGAAATAGTATTGGAGGCACCCGATGGAACTCCTAGGTTACGTGGGTCATGTGGAATCTTGTTTCGATCTATTTTGAAACAGTGTTAGCATCGGTGCAAGATAGGTGCTCGGTTTGCATCAAACGTACCATAGGTTCTTAAAATCATTTTAGAAGCACCCGCGGTACTCCTAGATCATGAGGGTCTGGTGGAGATCTGTTCGGTCCGTTTGGAGATAGTGCTACAGAAGATAGGTGCACGGTTTGCATTGAACGTACCATAGGTCATAAATAGTTTTGGACACACCCGATGGAACTCGTAAGTGACGTGGGTCGTGTGGAATCTCATTTTAGTCCATTTGGAGATAGTTTTAGTGTCAGTGCAAGGTTGGAGCACGGTTTGCACCGAACATACCATAGGCATAGAAATCGTTTTGGACGAACTCGATCCGACTCCTAGGTGACGTGGCTCAAGTGGAAGCTCGGTTCGGTCCGTTTGGGGATAGTGCTTCTCTTGATGCAAGATTGGTGCTTGGTTTGCACGAAATGTAGCATAGGCATAGAAATCATTTTGGACGCACTCGAGGGGACTCCTAGGTGTGAGGCTCAAGTGGAAGCTCGATTCGGTACGTTTGGAGATAGTGCTACACTTGATGCAAGATTGGTGCTCGGTTTGCGTCGAATGTGCCGTAGGTTTGGAAATATTATTGGAGGCACCCGATGGAACTCCTAGGTGACGTGGGTCATGTGGAATCTCGTTTTGATCCATTTTGAGACAGTGTTAGCAACGCTGCAAGATAGGTGCACGGTTTGAACTGAACGTACCATAGGCATAGAAATCGTTTTGGACACAATCGATGGGACTCCTAGGTGACAAGGCTCAAGTGGAAGCTCGGTACGGTCCATTTGGAGATAGTGCTACTCAAGATGCATGATTGGTGCATGGTTTGCGTCGAATGTACCGTAGGATCAGAAATAGTATTGGAGGCACCCGATGGAACTCCTAGGTTACGTGGGTCATGTGGAATCTTGTTTCGATCTGTTATGAAATAGTGTTAGTGTCGGTGCAAGATAGGTGCTTGGTTGGCATCAAACGTACCATAGGTTCATAAATCATTTTAGAAGAACCCACGGTACTCCTAGGTGATGAGGGTCTGGTGGAGATCTGTTCGGTCTGTTTCAGGATAGTGCTACAGAAGATAGTTTTGGACGCACCCGATGGAAATCGTAAGTGACATGGGTCGTGTGGAATCTCGTTTTAGTCCATTTGGAGATAGTGTTAGTGCAAGGTTGGAGCACGGTTTGCACCGAACATACCATAAGCATAGAAATCGTTTTGGACGAACTCGATCCGACTCCTAGGTGACAAGGCTCAAGTGGAAGCTCGGTTCAATCCGTTTGGGGATAGCGCTTCTCTTGATGCAAGATTGGTGCTTGGTTTGCACCAAATGTAGCATAGGCATAGAAATCGTTTTGGACGCACTCGAGGGGACTCCTAGGTGACGAGGCTCAAGTGGAAGCTCGATTCGGTACGTTTGGAGATAGTGCTACTCTTGATACTAGATTGGTGCTCGGTTTACGTCGAATGTGCCATAGGCTCAGAAATAGTATTGGAGGCACCCGATGGAACTCCTAGGTGACGTGAGTCATGTGGAATCTCGTTTTGATCTATTTTGAGACAGTGTTAGCGCCGGTGCAAGATAGGTGCACGGTTTGCACTGAACGTACTATAGGCATAGAAATTGTTTTGGACACACTCGATGGGACTCCGAGGTGACGAGGCTTAAGTGCAAGCTCGGTACGGTCCATTTGGAGATAGTGCTACTCTTGATGCATGATTGGTGCATGATTTGCATCGAACGTACCATAGGACAAAAATAGTTTTGGACGCACCCGATGGAACTCGTAAGTGATGTGGGTCGTGTGGAATCGCATTTTAGTCCATTTGGAGATAGTGTTAGTGTCAGTGCAAGGTTGGAGCACGGTTTGCACCGAACATACCATAGGCATAGAAATAGTTTTGGATGAACTCGATCCGACTCCTATGTGATGAGGCTCAAGTGGAAGCTCGGTTCGATCTGTTTGGGGATAGTGCTTCTCTTGATGCAAGATTGGTGCTTGGTTTGCACCAAATGTAGCATAGGCATAGAAATCGTTTTGGACGCACTCGAGCGGACTCCTAGGTGATGAGGCTCAAGTGGAAGCTCGATTAGGTACGTTTGGAGATAGTGCTACTCTTGATGCAAGATTGGTGCTCGGTTTGCGTTGAATGTGTCATAGGTTCGGAAATAGTATTGGAGGCACCCGCTGGAACTCCTAGGTGACGTGGGTCATGTGGAATCTCGTTTTGATCTATTTTGAGACAGTGTTAACGACGGCGCAAGATAGGTGCACGGTTTGAACTGAACGTACCATAGGCATAGAAATCGTTTTAGACACAATCGATGGGACTCCTAGGTGACGAGGCTCAAGTGGAAGCTCGGTACGGTCCATTTGGAGATAGTGCTACTCAAGATGCATGATTGGTGCATGGTATGCGTCGAATGTACCGTAGGCTCAGAAATAGTATTGGAGGCACCCGATGGAACTCCTAGGTTACGTGGGTCATGTGGAATCTTGTTTCGATCTATTTTGAAACAGTGTTAGCGTCGGTGCAAGATATGTGCTCGGATTGCATCAAACGTACCATAGGTTCATAAATCGTTTTAGAAGCACCCGCGGTACTCCTAGGTGATGAGGGTCTGGTGGAGATCTGTTCGGTCCGTTTCGGGATAGTGCTACAGAAGATAGGTGCTCGGTTTGCATTGAACGTACCATAGGTCATAAATAGATTTGGACGCACCCGATGGAACTCGTAAGTGACGTGGGTCGTGTGGAATCTCATTTTAATCCATTTAGTGATATTGTTAGTGTCTGTGCAAGGTTGGAGCATGGTTTGCACCGAACATACCATAGGCATAGAAATCATTTTGGACGAACTCGATCCGACTCCTAGGTGACGAGGCTCAAGTGGAAGCTCGGTTCAGTCCGTTTGGGGATAGTGCTTCTCTTGATGCAAGATTGGTGCTTGGTTTGCACCAAATGTAGCATAGGCATAGAAATCGTTTTGGACACACTCGAGGGGACTCCTAGGTGACGAGGCTCAAGTGGAAGCTCGATTCGGTACGTTTGGAGATAGTGCTACTCTTGATGCAAGATTGGTGCTCGGTTTGCGTCAAATGTGCCGTAGGTTCAGAAATAGTATTGGAGGCACCCGGTGGAACTCCTAGGTGACGTGGGACATGTGGAATCTTGTTTTGATCTATTTTGAGACAGTGTTAGCGACGTTGCAAGATAGGTGCACGGTTTGAACTAAACGTACCATAGGCATAGAAATCGTTTTAGACACAATCGATGGGGCTCCTAGGTGACGAGGCTCAAGTGGAAGCTCCATACGGTCCATTTGGAGATAGTGCTACTCTTGATGCATGATTGGTGCATGGTTTGCGTCGAATGTACCGTAGGCTCAGAAATAGTATTGGAGCACCCGATGGAACTCCTAGGTTACGTGGGTCATGTGGAATCTTGTTTCGTTCTGTTTTGAAACAGTGTTAGCGTCGATGCAAGATAGGTGCTCGGTTTGCATCAAATGTACCATAGGTTCATAAATCATTTTAGAAGCACCCGCGGTACTCCTAGGTGATGAGGGTCTGGTGGAGATCTGTTCGGACCGTTTGGAGATAGTGCTACAGAAGATAGGTGCACGGTTTGCATTGAACGTACTATAGGTCATAAATAGTTTTGGACACACCCGATGGAACTCGTAAGTGACGTGGGTCGTGTGGAATCTCATTTTAGTTCATTTGGAGATAGTTTTAGTGTCAGTGCAATGTTGGAGCACGGTTTGCACCGAACATACCATAGGCATAGAAATCGTTTTGGACGAACTCGATCCGACTCCTAGGTGACAAGGCTCAATTGGAAGCTCAGTTCAATCCGTTTGGGGATAGTGCTTCTCTTGATGCAAGATTGGTGCTTGGTTTGCACCAATGTAGCATAGGCATAGAAATCGTTTTGGACGCACTCGAGGGGACTCCTAGGTGACGAGGCTCAAGTGGAAGCTCGATTCAGTACGTTTGGAGATAGTGCTACTCTTGATACTAGATTGGTACTCGGTTTACGTCGAATGTGCCATAGGCTCGGAAATAGTATTGGAGGCACCCGATGGAACTCCTAGGTGACGTGAGTCATGTGGAATCTCGTTTTGATCTATTTTGAGACAGTGTTAGCGCCGGTGCAAGATAGGTGCATGGTTTGCACTGAACGTACTATAGGCACAGAAATTTTTTTGGACACACTCGTTGGGACTCCTAGGTGATGAGGCTCAAGTGCAAGCTCGATACGGTCCATTTGGAGATAGTGCTACTCTTGATGCATGATTGGTGCACGGTTTGCGTCGAACGTACCGTAGGCTCAGAAATAGTATTGGAGGCACTCGATCAAACTCCTAGGTTACGTGGGTCATGTGGAATCTTGTTTCGATCTATTTTGAAACAGTGTTAGCGTGGGTGCAAGATAGGTGTTCGGTTTGTGTCAAACGTACCATAGGTTAATAAATCGTTTTAGAAGCACCCACGGTACTCCTAGGTGATGAGGGTCTGGTGGAGATCTGTTCGGTCCGTTTGGGGATAGTGCTACAGAAGATAGGTGCACGGTTTGCCTTGAACGTACCATAGGATCAAGTGGAAGCTCGGTTCAGTCCGTTTGGGGATAGTGCTCCTCTTGATGCAAGATTGGTGCTTGGTTTGCACCAAATGTAGAATAGGCATAGAAATAATTTTGGACGCACTCGAGGGGACGCCTAGGTGACGAGGCTCAAGTGGAAGCTCGATTTGGTACGTTTGGAAATAGTGCTACTTTTGATGCAAGATTACTGCTTGGTTTGCGTCGAATGTGCCATAGGCTCGGAAGTAGTATTGGAGGCACCCGATGGAACTCCTAGGTGACGTGGGTCATGTGGAATCTCGTTTTGATCTATTTTGCGACAGTGCTAGCGTCGGTCCAAGATAGGTGCACGGTTTGCACAGAACTAACCGTAGGCATAGAAATCGCTTTGGACACACTCGATGGGACTCCTAGGTGACGAGGCTCAAGTGGAAGCTCGGTACAGTCCATTTGGAGATAGTGCTACTCTTGATGCATGATTGGTGTACGGTTTGCGTCGAACGTACCGTAGGCTCGGAAATAGTATTGGAGGCACTCGATGGAACTCCTAGGTTATGTGGGTCATGTGGAATTTTGTTTCGATCTGTTTTGAAACAGTGTTAGCGTCGGTGCAAGATAGGTGCTCGGTTTTCGTGAAACGTACCATAGGTTAATAAATCATTTTAGAAGCACCGACGGTACTCCTAGGTGATGAGGGTCTGGTGGAGATCTATTCTCTCCGTTTGGACATACTGCTACAGAAGATAGGTGCATGGTTTGCATTGAACATACCATAGGTCATAAATAGTTTTGGACGCACCCGATAGAACTCGTAAGTGACGTGGGTCGTGTGGAATATCGTTTTAGTCCATTTGGAGATAGTGTTAGTGTCAGTGCAAGGTTGGAGCACGGTTTGCTCCAAACATACCATAGGCATAGTAATCATTTTGGACGAACTCGATCAGACTCCTAGGTGACAAGGCTCAAGTGGAAGCTCGGTTCAGTCCGTTTGGAGATAGTGCTTCTCTTGATGCAAGATTGGTGCTTGGTTTGCACCAAATGTAGAATAGGCATAGAAATCATTTTGGACGCACTCGAGGGGGCTCCTAGGTGACGAGGTTCAAGTGGAAGCTCGGTCTGGTACGTTTGGAGATAGTGCTACTCTTGATGCAAGATTACTGCTTGGTTTGCGTTGAATGTGCCATAGGCTCGGAAATAGTATTGGAGGCACCTGATGGAACACCTAGGCGACGTGGGTCATGTGGAATCTCGTTTTGATCTATTTTGAGATAGTGTTAGCATCGGTGCAAGATAGGTGCACGGTTTGCACTGAACGTACCATAGGCATAGAAATCGCTTTGGACACACTCGATGGGACTCCTAGGTGATGAGGCTCAAGTGGAAGCTCGGTACGGTCCATTTGGAGATAGTGCTACTCTTGATGCATGATTGGTGCACGGTTTGCGTCAAACGTACCGTAGGCTCGGAAATAGTATTGGAGGCACTCGATGGAACTCCTAGGTTATGTGGGTCATGTGGAATCTTGTTTTGATCTGTTTTGAAACAGTGTTAGCGTTGGTGCATGATAGGTGCTCGGTTTGTGTCAAACGTACCATAGGTTAATAAATCATTTTAGAAGCACCCACGGTACTCATAGGTGATGAGGGTCTGGTGGACATCTGTTCGGTCCGTTTGGAGATAGTGCTACAGAAGTTAGGTGCACGGTTTGCTTTGAACGTACCATAGGTCATAAATAGTTTCGGACACACCCGATGGAACTCATAAGTGACGTGGGTCATGTGGAATCTCGTTTTAGTCCATTTGGAGATAGTGTTAGTGTTAGTGCATGGTTGGAGCACGGTTTGCTCCGAACATACCATAGGCATAGAAATCAGTTTGGACGAACTCGATCAGACTCCTAGGTGACGAGGCTCAAGTGGAAGCTCGGTTCAGTCCGTTTGGGGATAGTGCTCCTCTTGATGCAAGATTGGTGCTTGGTTTGCACCAAATGTAGAATAGGCATAGAAATAATTTTGGACGCACTCGAGGGGACGCCTAGGTGACGAGGCTCAAGTGGAAGCTCGATTTGGTACGTTTGGAAATAGTGCTACTTTTGATGCAAGATTACTGCTTGGTTTGCGTCGAATGTGCCATAGGCTCGGAAGTAGTATTGGAGGCACCCGATGGAACTCCTAGGTGACGTGGGTCATGTGGAATCTCGTTTTGATATATTTTGCGACAGTGCTAGCGTCGGTCCAAGATAGGTGCACGGTTTGCACAGAACTAACCGTAGGCATAGAAATCGCTTTGGACACACTCGATGGGACTCCTAGGTGACGAGGCTCAAGTGGAAGCTCGGTACAGTCCATTTGGAGATAGTGCTACTCTTGATGCATGATTGGTGTACGGTTTGCGTCGAACGTACCGTAGGCTCGGAAATAGTATTGGAGGCACTCGATGGAACTCCTAGGTTATGTGGGTCATGTGGAATTTTGTTTCGATCTGTTTTGAAACAGTGTTAGCGTCGGTGCAAGATAGGTGCTCGGTTTTCGTGAAACGTACCATAGGTTAATAAATCATTTTAGAAGCACCGACGGTACTCCTAGGTGATGAGGGTCTGGTGGAGATCTATTCTCTCCGTTTGGACATACTGCTATAGAAGATAGGTGCATGGTTTGCATTGAACATACCATAGGTCATAAATAGTTTTGGACGCACCCGATAGAACTCGTAAGTGACGTGGGTCGTGTGGAATATCGTTTTAGTCCATTTGGAGATAGTGTTAGTGTCAGTGCAAGGTTGGAGCACGGTTTGCTCCAAACATACCATAGGCATAGTAATCATTTTGGACGAACTCGATCAGACTCCTAGGTGACAAGGCTCAAGTGGAAGCTCGGTTCAGTCCGTTTGGAGATAGTGCTTCTCTTGATGCAAGATTGGTGCTTGGTTTGCACCAAATGTAGAATAGGCATAGAAATCATTTTGGACGCACTCGAGGGGGCTCCTAGGTGACGAGGTTCAAGTGGAAGCTCGGTCTGGTACGTTTGGAGATAGTGCTACTCTTGATGCAAGATTACTGCTTGGTTTGCGTTGAATGTGCCATAGGCTCGGAAATAGTATTGGAGGCACCTGATGGAACACCTAGGCGACGTGGGTCATGTGGAATCTCGTTTTGATCTATTTTGAGATAGTGTTAGCATCGGTGCAAGATAGGTGCACGGTTTGCACTGAACGTACCATAGGCATAGAAATCGCTTTGGACACACTCGATGGGACTCCTAGGTGATGAGGCTCAAGTGGAAGCTCGGTACGGTCCATTTGGAGATAGTGCTACTCTTGATGCATGATTGGTGCACGGTTTGCGTCGAACGTACCGTAGGCTCGGAAATAGTATTGGAGGCACTCGATGGAACTCCTAGGTTATGTGGGTCATGTGGAATCTTGTTTTGATCTGTTTTGAAACAGTGTTAGCGTTGGTGCATGATAGGTGCTCGGTTTGTGTCAAACGTACCATAGGTTAATAAATCATTTTAGAAGCACCCACGGTACTCATAGGTGATGAGGGTCTGGTGGACATCTGTTCGGTCCGTTTGGAGATAGTGCTACAGAAGTTAGGTGCACGGTTTGCTTTGAACGTACCATAGGTCATAAATAGTTTCGGACACACCCGATGGAACTCATAAGTGACGTGGGTCATGTGGAATCTCGTTTTAGTCCATTTGGAGATAGTGTTAGTGTTAGTGCATGGTTGGAGCACGGTTTGCTCCGAACATACCATAGGCATAGAAATCAGTTTGGACGAACTCGATCAGATTCCTAGGTGACGAGGCTCAAGTGGAAGCTCGGTTCAGTCCGTTTGGGGATAGTGCTCCTCTTGATGCAAGATTGGTGCTTGGTTTGCACCAAATGTAGAATAGGCATAGAAATAATTTTGGACGCACTCGAGGGGACTCCTAGGTGACGAGGCTCAAGTGGAAGCTCGATTTGGTACGTTTGGAAATAGTGCTACTTTTGATGCAAGATTACTGCTTGGTTTGCGTCGAATGTGCCATAGGCTCGGAAGTAGTATTGGAGGCACCCGATGTAACTCCTAGGTGACGTGGGTCATGTGGAATCTCGTTTTGATATATTTTGCGACAGTGCTAGCGTCGGTCCAAGATAGGTGCACGGTTTGCACAGAACTAACCGTAGGCATAGAAATCGCTTTGGACACACTCGATGGGACTCCTAGGTGACGAGGCTCAAGTGGAAGCTCGGTACAGTGCATTTGGAGATAGTGCTACTCTTGATGCATGATTGGTGTACGGTTTGCGTCGAACGTACCGTAGGCTCGGAAATATATTGGAGGCACTCGATGGAACTCCTAGGTTATGTGGGTCATGTGGAATTTTGTTTCGATCTGTTTTGAAACAGTGTTAGCGTCGGTGCAAGATAGGTGCTCGGTTTTCGTGAAACGTACCATAGGTTAATAAATCGTTTTAGAAGCACCGACGGTACTCCTAGGTGATGAGGGTCTGGTGGAGATCTATTCTCTCCGTTTGGACATACTGCTACAGAAGATAGGTGCATGGTTTGCATTGAACATACCATAGGTCATAAATAGTTTTGGACGCACCCGATAGAACTCGTAAGTGACGTGGGTCGTGTGGAATATTGTTTTAGTCCATTTGGAGATAGTGTTAGTGTCAGTGCAAGGTTGGAGCACGGTTTGCTCCAAACATACCATAGGCATAGTAATCATTTTGGACGAACTCGATCAGACTCCTAGGTGACAAGGCTCAAGTGGAAGCTCGGTTCAGTCCGTTTGGAGATAGTGCTTCTCTTGATGCAAGATTGGTGCTTGGTTTGCACCAAATGTAGAATAGGCATAGAAATCATTTTGGACGCACTCGAGGGGGCTCCTAGGTGACGAGGTTCAAGTGGAAGCTTGGTCTGGTACGTTTGGAGATAGTGCTACTCTTGATGCAAGATTACTGCTTGGTTTGCATCGAATGTGCCATAGGCTCGGAAATAGTATTGGAGGCACCTGATGGAACACCTAGGCGACGTGGGTCATGTGGAATCTCGTTTTGATCTATTTTGAGATAGTGTTAGCATCGGTGCAAGATAGGTGCACGGTTTGCACTGAACGTACCATAGGCATAGAAATCGCTTTGGACACACTCGATGGGACTCCTAGGTGATGAGGCTCAAGTGGAAGCTCGGTACGGTCCATTTGGAGATAGTGCTACTCTTGATGCATGATTGGTGCACGGTTTGCGTCGAACGTACCGTAGGCTCGGAAATAGTATTGGAGGCACTCGATGGAACTCCTAGGTTACGTGGGTCATGTGGAATCTTGTTTCGATCTGTTTTGAAACAGTGTTAGCGTCGGTGCATTATAGGTGCTCGGTTTGTGTCAAACGTACCATAGGTTAATAAATCATTTTAGAAGCACCCACGGTACTCCTAGGTGATGAGGGTCTGGTGGACATCTGTTTGGTCCGTTTGGAGATAGTGCTACAGAAGTTAGGTGCACGGTTTGCTTTGAACGTACCATAGGTCATAAATAGTTTCGGACACACCCTATGGAACTCATAAGTGACGTGGGTCATGTGGAATCTCGTTTTAGTCCATTTGGAGATAGTGTTAGTGTTAGTGCATGGTTGGAGCACGGTTTGCTCCGAACATACCATAGGCATAGAAATCAGTTTGGACGAACTCGATCAGACTCCTAGGTGACGAGGCTCAAGTGGAAGCTCGGTTCAGTCCGTTTGGGGATAGTGCTCCTCTTGATGCAAGATTGGTGCTTGGTTTGCACCAAATGTAGAATAGGCATAGAAATCATTTTGGACGCACTCGAGCGGACGCCTAGGTGACGAGGCTCAAGTGGAAGCTCCATTTGGTACGTTTGGAAATAGTGCTACTTTTGATACAAGATTACTGCTTGGTTTGCGTCGAATGTGCCATAGGCTCGGAAATAGTATTGGAGGCACCCGATGGAACTCCTAGGTGACGTGGGTCATGTGGAATCTCGTTTTGATCTATTTTGAGACAATGTTAGCGTCGGTGCAAGATAGGTGCATGGTTTGCACTGAACATAACATAGGCATAGAAATCGCCTTGGACACACTCGATGGGACTCCTAGGTGATGAGGCTCAAGTGGAAGCTCGGTACGGTCCATTTGGAGATAGTGCTACTCTTGGTGCATGATTGGTGCACGGTTTACGTCGAACATACCGTAGGCTCGGAAATAGTTTTGGATGCACTCGACGGAACTACTAGGTTACGTGGGTCATGTGGAATCTTGTTTCGATCTGTTTTGAAACAGTGTTAGCGTGGGTGCAAGATAGGTGCTCGGTTTGCATCAAACGTACCATAGGTTAATAAATCATTTTAGAAACACCCACGGTACTCCTATGTGATGATGGTCCGGTGGAGATCTGTTCGGTCCGTTTGGAGATAGTGCTACAAAAGATAGGTGCACGGTTTGCATTGAACGTACCATAGGTCATAAATAGTTTTGGACGCACCTGATGGAACTCGTAAGTGACGTGGGTCGTGTGGAATCTCATTTTAGTCCATTTGGAGATAGTGTTAGTGTTAGTGTTAGTGTTAGTGCATGGTTGGAGCACGGTTTGCACCGAACATACCATAGGCATAGAAATCTTATTGGACGAACTCGATCAGACTCCTAGGTGACGAGGCTTAAGTGGAAGATCGGTTCGGTCCGTTTGGGGATAGTGCTTCTCTTGATGCAAGATTGATGCTTGGTTTGCAACAAATATAGCATAGGCATAGAAATCGTTTTGGACGCACTCGAGGGGACTCCTAGGTGACGAGGCTCAAGTGGAAGCTTGAGTCGGTACGTTTGGAGATAGTGCTACTCTTGATGCAAGATTGGTGCTCGGTTTGCGTCGAATGTGCCGTAGGCTCGGAAATAGTATTGGAGGCACCGATGGAACTCCTAGGTGACGTGGGTCATGTGGAATCTCGCTTTGATCTATTTTGAGACAGTGTTAGCGTCGGTGCAAGATAGGTGCATGGTTTGCACTGAACGTACCATAGGCATAGAAATCGTTTTGGACATACTCGATGGGACTCCTAGGTGACGAGGCTCAAGTGGAAGCTCGGTACGGTCCATTTGTAGATAGTGCTACTCAAGATGCATGATTGGTGCATGGTTTGCGTCGAATGTACCGTAGGCCCCGAAATAGTATTGGAGGCACCCGATGGAACTCCTAGGTTACGTGGGTCAAGTGGAATCTTGTTTCGATCTATTTTGAAACAGTGTTAGTGTCGGTGCAAGATAGGTGCTTGGTTTGCATCAAACGTACCATAGGTTAATAAATCATTTTAGAAGCACCCACGGTACTCCTAGGTTATGAGGGTCTGGTGGGGATCTGTTCGGTCTGTTTGGGATAGTGCTACAGAAGATAGGTGCACGATTTGCATTGAATGTACCATAGGTCAGAAATAGTTTTGGACGCACCTGATAGAACTCGTAAGTGACGTGGGTCGTGTGGAATATCGTTTTAGACCATTTAGAGATAGTGTTAGTGTCAGTGCAAGGTTGGAGCACGGTTTGCACCGAACATACAATAGGCATAGAAATCATTTTGGACAAACTCGATCAGATTCCTAGGTGATGAGGCTCAAGTGGAAGCTTGATTCGGTCCATTTGGGGATAGTGCTTCTCTTGATGCAAGATTGGTGCTTGGTTTGCACCAAATGTAGCATAGGCATAGAAATCGTTTTGGATGCACTCGAGGGGACTCCTAGGTGACGAGGCTCATGTGGAAGGTCGAGTCGGTACGTTTGGAGATAGTGCTACTCTTGATGCAAGATTGGTGCTCGGTTTGCGTTGAATGTGCCGTAGGCTCGGAAATAGTATTAGAGGCACCGATCTAACTCCTAGGTGACGTGGGTCATGTGGAATCTCGCTTTGATCTATTTTTAGACAGTGTTAGCGTTGGTGCAAGATAGTTGCATGGTTTGCACTGAACGTACCATAGGCATAGAAATCGTTTTGGACACACTCGATGGGACTTCTAGGTGACGAGGCTCAAGTGGAAGCTCGGTACGGTCCATTTGGAGATAGTGCTACCCTTGGTGCATGATTGGTGCACGGTTTGCGTCGAACGAACCGTAGGCTTGGAAATAGTATTGGAGGCACTCGATGGAACTCCTAGGTTACGTGGGTCATGTGGAATCTTGTTTCGATCTGTTTTGAAACAGTGTTAGCGTGGGTGCAAGATAGGTGCTCGGTTTGCATCAAACGTACCATAGGTTAATAAATCATTTTAGAAACACCCACGGTACTCCTAGGTCATGATGGTCCGGTGGAGATCTCTTCGGTCCGTTTGGAGATAGTGCTACAAAAGATAGGTGCACGGTTTGCATTGAACATACCATAGGTCATATATAGTTTTGGACGCACCCGATGGAACTCGTAAGTGACGTGGGTCGTGTGGAATCTCGTTTTAGTCCATTTGGAGATAGTGTTAGTGTTAGTGCATGGTTGGAGCACGGTTTGCACCGAACATACCATAGACATAGAAATCGTTTTGGACGAACTCGATCAGACTCCTAGGTGACGAGGCTCAAGTGGAAGATCGGTTCGGTCCATTTGGGGATAGTGCTTCTCTTGATGCTTGATTGGTGCTTGGTTTGCACCAAATGTAGAATAGGGATAGAAATCGTTTTGGACGCACTCGAGGGGACGCCTACGTGACGAGGCTCAAGTGGAAGCTCGATTTGGTACGTTTGGAAATAGTGCTACTTTTGATGCAAGATTACTGCTTGGTTTGCGTCGAATGTGCCATAGGCTCGGAAATAGTATTGGAGGCACCCGATGGATCTCCTAGGTGACGTGGGTCATGTGGAATCTCGTTTTGATCTATTTTGAGACAGTGTTAGTGTTAGTGCAAGATAGGTGCACGGTTTGCACTGAACATACCATAGGCATAGAAATCGCTTTGGACACACTCGATGGGACTCCTAGGTGATGAGGCTCAAGTGGAAGCTCGGTACGGTCCATTTGAAGATAGTGCTACTCTTGGTGCATGATTGGTGCACGGTTTGCATCGAACGTACCGTAGGCTCAGAAATTGTATTGGAGGCACTCGACGGAACTCCTAGGTTACGTGGGTCATGTGGAATCTTGTTTCGATCTGTTTTGAAACAGTATTAGCGTGGGTGCAAGATAGGTGCTCGGTTTGCATCAAACGTACCATAGGTTAATAAATCATTTTAGAAACACCCACGGTACTCCTATGTGATGATGGTCCGGTGGAGATCTGTTCGGTCCGTTTGGAGATAGTGCTACAAAAGATAGGTGCACGGTTTGCATTGAATGTACCATAGGTCATAAATTGTTTTGGATGCACCCGATGGAACTCGTAAGTGACGTGGGTCGTGTGAAATCTCATTTTTGTCCATTAGGTTATAGTGTTAGTGTTAGTGTTAGTGCATGGTTGGAGCACGGTTTGCACCGAACATACCATAGGCATAGAAATCGTTTTGGACGAACTCGATCAGACTCCTAGGTGACGAGGCTCAAGTGGAAGATCGGTTCGGTCCGTTTGGGGATAGTGCTTCTCTTGATGCAAGATTGGTGCTTGGTTTGCACCAAATGTAGAATAGCCATAGAAATCATTTTGGACGCACTCGAAGGGACGCCTACGTGACGAGACTCAAGTGGAAGCTCGATTTGGTATGTTTGGAAATAGTGCTACTTTTGATGCAAGATTACTGCTTGGTTTGCGTCGAATGTGCCATAGGCTCGGAAATAGTATTGGAGGCACCCGATGGAACTCCTAGGTGACATGGGTCATGTGGAATCTCGTTTTGATCTATTTTGAGACAGTGTTAGCGTCGGTGCAAGATAGGTGCACGGTTTGCACTGAACATACCATAGGCATAGAAATCGCTTTGGACACACTCGATGGGACTCCTATGTGATGAGGCTCAAGTGGAAGCTCGGTACGGTCCATTTGGAGATAGTGCTACTCTTGGTGCATGATTGGTGCACGGTTTGCGTCGAATGTACCGTAGGCTCGGAAATAGTATTAGAGGGACTCGACGGAACTCCTAGGTTACGTGGGTCATGTGGAATCTTGTTTTGATCTGTTTTGAAACAGTGTTAGCGTGGGTGCAAGATAGGTGCTCGGTTTGCATCAAACGTACCATAGGTTAATAAATCATTTTAGAAACACCCACGGTACTCCTATGTGATGATGGTCCGGTGGAGATCTGTTCGGTCCGTTTGGAGATAGTGCTACAAAAGATAGGTGCACGGTTTGTATTGAACATACCATAGGACAAAAATAGTTTTGGACGCACCTGATGGAACTCGTAAGTGACGTGCATCGTGTGGAATCTCATTTTAGTCTATTTGGAGATAGTGTTAGTGTTAGTGTTAGTGCATGGTTGGAGCATGGTTTGCACCGAACATACCATAGGCATAGAAATCATTTTGGACGAACTCGATCAGACTCTTAGGTGACGAGGATCAAGTGGAAGATCGGTTCAGTCCGTTTGGGGATAGTGCTTCTCTTGATGCAAGATTGGTGCTTGGTTTGCACCAAATGTAGAATAGGCATAGAAATCGTTTTGGACGCACTCGAGGGGATGCCTACGTGACGAGGCTCAAGTGGAAGCTCGATTTGGTACGTTTGGAAATAGTGCTACTTTTGATGCAAGATTACTGCTTGGTTTGCGTCGAATGTGCCATAGGCTCGGAAATAGTATTGGAGGTACCCGATGGAACTCCTAGGTGACGTGGGTCATGTGGAATCTCGTTTTGATCTATTTTGAGACAGTGTTAGCGTCGGTGCAAGATAGGTGCACGGTTTGCACTGAACATACCATAGGCATAGAAATCGCTTTGGACACACTCGATGGGACTCCTAGGTGATGAGGCTCAAGTGGAAGCTCGGTACGGTCCATTTGGAGATAGTGCTACTCTTGGTGCAGGATTGGTGCACAGTTTGCGTCGAACGTACCGTAGGCTCAGAAATAGTGTTGGAGGCACTCGACAGAACTCCTAGCTTACGAGGGTCATGTGGAATCTTGTTTCGATCTGTTTTGAAACAGTGTTAGCGTGGGTGCAAGATAGGTGCTCGGTTTGCATCAAACGTACCATAGGTTAATAAATCATTTTAGAAACACCCACGGTACTCCTATGTGATGATGGTCCGGTGGAGATCTGTTCGGTCCGTTTGGAGATAGTGCTACAAAAAGATAGGTGCACGGTTTGCATTGAACATACCATAGGTCATAAATAGTTTTGGACGCACCCGATGGAACTCGTAAGTGACGTGGATCGTGTGAAATCTCATTTTAGTCCATTTGGAGATAGTGTTAGTGTTAGTGTTAGTGCATGGTTAGAGCACGGTTTGCACCGAACATACCATAGGCATAGAAATCATTTTGGACGAACTCGATCAGACTCCTAGGTGACGAGGATCAAGTGGAAGGTCGGTTCGGTCCGTTTGGAGATAGTGCTTCTCTTGATGCAAGATTGGTGCTTTGTTTGCACCAAATGTAGAATAGGCATAGAAATCGTTTTCGACGCACTCGAGGGGATGCCTACGTGACGAGGCTCACGTGGAAGCTCGATTTGGTACGTTTGGAAATAGTGCTACTTTTGATGCAAGATTACTGCTTGGTTTGCGTCGAATGTGCCATAGGCTCGGAAATAGTATTGGAGGCACCCGATGGAACTCCTAGGTGACGTGGGTCATGTGGAACCTCGTTTTGATCTATTTTGAGACAGTGTTAGTGTCGGTGCAAGATAGGTGCACGGTTTGCACTGAACATACCATAGGCATAGAAATCGCTTTGGACACACTCAATGGGATCCTAGGTGATGAGGCTCAAGTGGAAGCTCGGTACGGTCCATTTGGAGATAATGCTACTCTTGGTGCATGATTGGTGCACAGTTTGCGTCGAACGTACCGTAGGCTCAGAAATAGTGTTGGAGGCACTCGACGGAACTCCTAGGTTACGTGGGTCATGTGGAATCTTGTTTCGATCTGTTTTGAAACAGTGTTAGCGTGGGTGCAAGATAGGTGCTCGGTTTGCATCAAACGTACCATAGGTTAATAAATCATTTTAGAAACACCCACGCTACTCCTATGTGATGATGGTCCGGTGGAGATCTGTTCGGTCCGTTTGGAGATAGTGCTACAAAAGATAGATGCACGGTTTGCATTGAACGTACCATAGGTCATAAATAGTTTTGGACGCACCCGATGGAACTCGTAAGTGACGTGGGTCTTGTGGAATCTCATTTTAGTATATTTGGAGATAGTGTTAGTGTTAGTGATAGTGCATGGTTGGAGCACGGTTTGCACCGAACATACCATAGGCATAGAAATCATTTTGGACGAACACGATCAGACTCCTAGGTGACGATTATCAAGTGGAAGATCGGTTCGGTCCGTTTGGGGATAGTGCTTCTCTTGATGCAAGATTGGTGCTTGGTTTGCACCAAATGTAGAATAGGCATAGAAATCGTTTTGGATGCACTCGAGGGGATGCCTATGTGACGAGGCTCAAGTGGAAGCTCGATTTGGTACGTTTGGAAATAGTGCTACTTTTGATGGAAGATTACTGCTTGGTTTGCGTCGAATGTGCCATAGGCTTGGAAATAGTATTGGAGGCACCCGATGGAACTCCTAGGTGACGTGGGTCATGTGGAATCTCGTTTTGATCTATTTTGAGACAGTGTTAGCGTCGGTGCAAGATAGGTGCACGGTTTCCACTGAACATGCCATAGGCATAGAAATCGCTTTGGACACACTCGATGGGACTCCTAGGTGATGAGGCTCAAGTGGAAGCTCGGTACGGTCCATTTGGAGATAGTGCTACTCTTGATGCATGATTGGTGCATAGTTTGCGTCGAACGTACCGTAGGCTCAGAAATAGTGTTGGAGGCACTCGACGGAACTCCTAGGTTACGTGGGTCATGTGGAATCTTGTTTCGATCTGTTTTGAAACAGTGTTAGCGTGGGTGCAAGATAGGTGCTCGGTTTGCATCAAACGTACCATAGGTTAATAAATCATTTTAGAAACACCCACGCTACTCCTATGTGATGATGGTCTGGTGGAGATCTGTTCGGTCCGTTTGGAGATAGTGCTACAAAAGATAGGTGCACGGTTTGCATTGAACGTACCATAGGTCATAAATAGTTTTGGACGCACCCGATGGAACTCGTAAGTGACGTGGATCGTGTGAAATCTCATTTTAGTCCATTTGGAGATAGTGTTAGTGTTAGTGTTATTGCATGGTTGGAGCACGGTTTGCACCGAACATACCATAGGCATAGAAATCATTTTGGACGAACTCGATCAGACTCCTAGGTGACGAGGCTCAACTGGAAGATCGGTTCGGTCCATTTGGGGATAGTGCTTCTCTTGATGCAAGATTGGTGCTTGGTTTGCACCAAATGTAGAATAGGCATAGAAATCATTTTGGACGCACTTGAGCGGACGCCTACGTGACGGGGCTCAAGTGGAAGCTCGATTTGGTATGTTTGGAAATAGTGCTACATTTGATGCAAGATTACTGCTTGGTTTGCGTCGAATGTGCCATAGGCTCGGAAATAGTATTGGAGGCACCCGATGGAACTCCTAGGTGACGTGGGTCATGTGGAATCTCGTTTTGATCTATTTTGAGACAGTGTTAGCGTCGGTGCAAGATAGGTGCACGGTTTGCACTGAACATACCATAGGCATAGAAATCGCTTTGGACACACTCGATGGGACTCCTAGGTGATGAGGCTCAAGTGGAAGCTCGGTACGGTCCATTTGGAGATAGTGCTACTCTTGGTGCATGATTGGTGCACAGTTTGCGTCGAACGTACCGTAGGCTCAAAAATAGTGTTGGAGGCACTCGACGGAACTCCTAGGTTACGTGGGTCATGTGGAATCTTGTTTCGATCTGTTTTGAAACAGTGTTAGCGTGGGTGCAAGATAGGTGCTCGGTTTGCATCAAACGTACCATAGGTTAATAAATCATTTTAGAAACACCCACGGTACTCCTATGTGATGATGGTCCGGTGGAGATCTGTTCGGTCCGTTTGGAGATAGTGCTACAAAAAGATAGGTGCACGGTTTGCATTGAACATACCATAGGTCATAAATAGTTTTGGACGCACCCGATGGAACTCGTAAGTGACGTGGATCGTGTGAAATCTCATTTTAGTCCATTTGGAGATAGTGTTAGTGTTAGTGTTAGTGCATGGTTGGAGCACGGTTTGCACCGAAGATACCATAGGCATAGAAATCATTTTGGGCGAACTCGATCAGACTCCTAGGTGACGAGGATCAAGTGGAAGGTCGGTTCAGTCCGTTTGGGGATAGTGCTTCTCTTGATGCAAGATTGGTGCTTTGTTTGCACCAAATGTAGAATAGGCATAGAAATCGTTTTGGACGCACTCGAGGGGATGCCTACGTGACGAGGCTCAAGTGGAAGCTCGATTTGGTACGTTTGGAAATAGTGCTACTTTTGATGCAAGATTACTGCTTGGTTTGCGTCGAATGTGCCATAGGCTCGGAAATAGTATTGGAGGCACCCGATGGATCTCCTAGGTGACGTGGGTCATGTGGAATCTCGTTTTGATCTATTTTGAGACAGTGTTAGTGTTAGTGCAAGATAGGTGCACGGTTTGCACTGAACATACCATAGGCATAGAAATCGCTTTGGACACACTCGATGGGACTCCTAGGTGATGAGGCTCAAGTGGAAGCTCGGTACGGTCCATTTGAAGATAGTGCTACTCTTGGTGCATGATTGGTGCACGGTTTGCGTCGAACGTACCGTAGGCTCAGAAATTGTATTGGAGGCACTCGACGGAACTCCTAGGTTACGTGGGTCATGTGGAATCTTGTTTCGATCTGTTTTGAAACAGTATTAGCGTGGGTGCAAGATAGGTGCTCGGTTTGCATCAAACGTACCATAGGTTAATAAATCATTTTAGAAACACCCACGGTACTCCTATGTGATGATGGTCCGGTGGAGATCTGTTCGGTCCGTTTGGAGATAGTGCTACAAAAGATAGGTGCACGGTTTGCATTGAATGTACCATAGGTCATAAATTGTTTTGGATGCACCCGATGGAACTCGTAAGTGACGTGGGTCGTGTGAAATCTCATTTTAGTCCATTAGGTTATAGTGTTAGTGTTAGTGTTAGTGCATGGTTGGAGCACGGTTTGCACCGAACATACCATAGGCATAGAAATCGTTTTGGACGAACTCGATCAGACTCCTAGGTGACGAGGCTCAAGTGGAAGATCGGTTCGGTCCGTTTGGGGATAGTGCTTCTCTTGATGCAAGATTGGTGCTTGGTTTGCACCAAATGTAGAATAGCCATAGAAATCATTTTGGACGCACTCGAAGGGACGCCTACGTGACGAGACTCAAGTGGAAGCTCGATTTGGTACGTTTGGAAATAGTGCTACTTTTGATGGAAGATTACTGCTTGGTTTGCGTCGAATGTGCCATAGGCTTGGAAATAGTATTGGAGGCACCCGATGGAACTCCTAGGTGACGTGGGTCATGTGGAATCTCGTTTTGATCTATTTTGAGACAGTGTTAGCGTCGGTGCAAGATAGGTGCACGGTTTGCACTGAACATGCCATAGGCATAGAAATCGCTTTGGACACACTCGATGGGACTCCTAGGTGATGAGGCTCAAGTGGAAGCTCGGTACGGTCCATTTGGAGATAGTGCTACTCTTGATGCATGATTGGTGCATAGTTTGCGTCGAACGTACCGTAGGCATAGAAATAGTGTTGGAGGCACTCGACAGAACTCCTAGCTTACGAGGGTCATGTGGAATCTTGTTTCGATCTGTTTTGAAACAGTGTTAGCGTGGGTGCAAGATAGGTGCTCGGTTTGCATCAAACGTACCATAGGTTAATAAATCATTTTAGAAACACCCACGGTACTCCTATGTGATGATGGTCCGGTGGAGATCTGTTCGGTCCGTTTGGAGATAGTGCTACAAAAAGATAGGTGCACGGTTTGCATTGAACATACCATAGGTCATAAATAGTTTTGGACGCACCCGATGGAACTCGTAAGTGACGTGGATCGTGTGAAATCTCATTTTAGTCCATTTGGAGATAGTGTTAGTGTTAGTGTTAGTGCATGGTTAGAGCACGGTTTGCACCGAACATACCATAGGCATAGAAATCATTTTGGACGAACTCGATCAGACTCCTAGGTGACGAGGATCAAGTGGAAGGTCGGTTCGGTCCGTTTGGAGATAGTGCTTCTCTTGATGCAAGATTGGTGCTTTGTTTGCACCAAATGTAGAATAGGCATAGAAATCGTTTTCGACGCACTCGAGGGGATGCCTACGTGACGAGGCTCACGTGGAAGCTCGATTTGGTACGTTTGGAAATAGTGCTACTTTTGATGCAAGATTACTGCTTGGTTTGCGTCGAATGTGCCATAGGCTCGGAAATAGTATTGGAGGCACCCGATGGAACTCCTAGGTGACGTGGGTCATGTGGAACCTCGTTTTGATCTATTTTGAGACAGTGTTAGTGTCGGTGCAAGATAGGTGCACGGTTTGCACTGAACATACCATAGGCATAGAAATCGCTTTGGACACACTCAATGGGATCCTAGGTGATGAGGCTCAAGTGGAAGCTCGGTACGGTCCATTTGGAGATAATGCTACTCTTGGTGCATGATTGGTGCACAGTTTGCGTCGAACGTACCGTAGGCTCAGAAATAGTGTTGGAGGCACTCGACGGAACTCCTAGGTTACGTGGGTCATGTGGAATCTTGTTTCGATCTGTTTTGAAACAGTGTTAGCGTGGGTGCAAGATAGGTGCTCGGTTTGCATCAAACGTACCATAGGTTAATAAATCATTTTAGAAACACCCACGCTACTCCTATGTGATGATGGTCCGGTGGAGATCTGTTCGGTCCGTTTGGAGATAGTGCTACAAAAGATAGATGCACGGTTTGCATTGAACGTACCATAGGTCATAAATAGTTTTGGACGCACCCGATGGAACTCGTAAGTGACGTGGGTCTTGTGGAATCTCATTTTAGTATATTTGGAGATAGTGTTAGTGTTAGTGATAGTGCATGGTTGGAGCACGGTTTGCACCGAACATACCATAGGCATAGAAATCATTTTGGACGAACACGATCAGACTCCTAGGTGACGATTATCAAGTGGAAGATCGGTTCGGTCCGTTTGGGGATAGTGCTTCTCTTGATGCAAGATTGGTGCTTGGTTTGCACCAAATGTAGAATAGGCATAGAAATCGTTTTGGATGCACTCGAGGGGATGCCTATGTGACGAGGCTCAAGTGGAAGCTCGATTTGGTACGTTTGGAAATAGTGCTACTTTTGATGGAAGATTACTGCTTGGTTTGCGTCGAATGTGCCATAGGCTTGGAAATAGTATTGGAGGCACCCGATGGAACTCCTAGGTGACGTGGGTCATGTGGAATCTCGTTTTGATCTATTTTGAGACAGTGTTAGCGTCGGTGCAAGATAGGTGCACGGTTTCCACTGAACATGCCATAGGCATAGAAATCGCTTTGGACACACTCGATGGGACTCCTAGGTGATGAGGCTCAAGTGGAAGCTCGGTACGGTCCATTTGGAGATAGTGCTACTCTTGATGCATGATTGGTGCATAGTTTGCGTCGAACGTACCGTAGGCTCAGAAATAGTGTTGGAGGCACTCGACGGAACTCCTAGGTTACGTGGGTCATGTGGAATCTTGTTTCGATCTGTTTTGAAACAGTGTTAGCGTGGGTGCAAGATAGGTGCTCGGTTTGCATCAAACGTACCATAGGTTAATAAATCATTTTAGAAACACCCACGCTACTCCTATGTGATGATGGTCTGGTGGAGATCTGTTCGGTCCGTTTGGAGATAGTGCTACAAAAGATAGGTGCACGGTTTGCATTGAACGTACCATAGGTCATAAATAGTTTTGGACGCACCCGATGGAACTCGTAAGTGACGTGGATCGTGTGAAATCTCATTTTAGTCCATTTGGAGATAGTGTTAGTGTTAGTGTTATTGCATGGTTGGAGCACGGTTTGCACCGAACATACCATAGGCATAGAAATCATTTTGGACGAACTCGATCAGACTCCTAGGTGACGAGGCTCAACTGGAAGATCGGTTCGGTCCATTTGGGGATAGTGCTTCTCTTGATGCAAGATTGGTGCTTGGTTTGCACCAAATGTAGAATAGGCATAGAAATCATTTTGGACGCACTTGAGCGGACGCCTACGTGACGGGGCTCAAGTGGAAGCTCGATTTGGTATGTTTGGAAATAGTGCTACATTTGATGCAAGATTACTGCTTGGTTTGCGTCGAATGTGCCATAGGCTCGGAAATAGTATTGGAGGCACCCGATGGAACTCCTAGGTGACGTGGGTCATGTGGAATCTCGTTTTGATCTATTTTGAGACAGTGTTAGCGTCGGTGCAAGATAGGTGCACGGTTTGCACTGAACATACCATAGGCATAGAAATCGCTTTGGACACACTCGATGGGACTCCTAGGTGATGAGGCTCAAGTGGAAGCTCGGTACGGTCCATTTGGAGATAGTGCTACTCTTGGTGCATGATTGGTGCACAGTTTGCGTCGAACGTACCGTAGGCTCAAAAATAGTGTTGGAGGCACTCGACGGAACTCCTAGGTTACGTGGGTCATGTGGAATCTTGTTTCGATCTGTTTTGAAACAGTGTTAGCGTGGGTGCAAGATAGGTGCTCGGTTTGCATCAAACGTACCATAGGTTAATAAATCATTTTAGAAACACCCACGGTACTCCTATGTGATGATGGTCCGGTGGAGATCTGTTCGGTCCGTTTGGAGATAGTGCTACAAAAAGATAGGTGCACGGTTTGCATTGAACATACCATAGGTCATAAATAGTTTTGGACGCACCCGATGGAACTCGTAAGTGACGTGGATCGTGTGAAATCTCATTTTAGTCCATTTGGAGATAGTGTTAGTGTTAGTGTTAGTGCATGGTTGGAGCACGGTTTGCACCGAAGATACCATAGGCATAGAAATCATTTTGGGCGAACTCGATCAGACTCCTAGGTGACGAGGATCAAGTGGAAGGTCGGTTCAGTCCGTTTGGGGATAGTGCTTCTCTTGATGCAAGATTGGTGCTTTGTTTGCACCAAATGTAGAATAGGCATAGAAATCGTTTTGGACGCACTCGAGGGGATGCCTACGTGACGAGGCTCAAGTGGAAGCTCGATTTGGTACGTTTGGAAATAGTGCTACTTTTGATGCAAGATTACTGCTTGGTTTGCGTCGAATGTGCCATAGGCTCGGAAATAGTATTGGAGGCACCCGATGGATCTCCTAGGTGACGTGGGTCATGTGGAATCTCGTTTTGATCTATTTTGAGACAGTGTTAGTGTTAGTGCAAGATAGGTGCACGGTTTGCACTGAACATACCATAGGCATAGAAATCGCTTTGGACACACTCGATGGGACTCCTAGGTGATGAGGCTCAAGTGGAAGCTCGGTACGGTCCATTTGAAGATAGTGCTACTCTTGGTGCATGATTGGTGCACGGTTTGCGTCGAACGTACCGTAGGCTCAGAAATTGTATTGGAGGCACTCGACGGAACTCCTAGGTTACGTGGGTCATGTGGAATCTTGTTTCGATCTGTTTTGAAACAGTATTAGCGTGGGTGCAAGATAGGTGCTCGGTTTGCATCAAACGTACCATAGGTTAATAAATCATTTTAGAAACACCCACGGTACTCCTATGTGATGATGGTCCGGTGGAGATCTGTTCGGTCCGTTTGGAGATAGTGCTACAAAAGATAGGTGCACGGTTTGCATTGAATGTACCATAGGTCATAAATTGTTTTGGATGCACCCGATGGAACTCGTAAGTGACGTGGGTCGTGTGAAATCTCATTTTAGTCCATTAGGTTATAGTGTTAGTGTTAGTGTTAGTGCATGGTTGGAGCACGGTTTGCACCGAACATACCATAGGCATAGAAATCGTTTTGGACGAACTCGATCAGACTCCTAGGTGACGAGGCTCAAGTGGAAGATCGGTTCGGTCCGTTTGGGGATAGTGCTTCTCTTGATGCAAGATTGGTGCTTGGTTTGCACCAAATGTAGAATAGCCATAGAAATCATTTTGGACGCACTCGAAGGGACGCCTACGTGACGAGACTCAAGTGGAAGCTCGATTTGGTACGTTTGGAAATAGTGCTACTTTTGATGGAAGATTACTGCTTGGTTTGCGTCGAATGTGCCATAGGCTTGGAAATAGTATTGGAGGCACCCGATGGAACTCCTAGGTGACGTGGGTCATGTGGAATCTCGTTTTGATCTATTTTGAGACAGTGTTAGCGTCGGTGCAAGATAGGTGCACGGTTTGCACTGAACATGCCATAGGCATAGAAATCGCTTTGGACACACTCGATGGGACTCCTAGGTGATGAGGCTCAAGTGGAAGCTCGGTACGGTCCATTTGGAGATAGTGCTACTCTTGATGCATGATTGGTGCATAGTTTGCGTCGAACGTACCGTAGGCTCAGAAATAGTGTTGGAGGCACTCGACGGAACTCCTAGGTTACGTGGGTCATGTGGAATCTTGTTTCGATCTGTTTTGAAATAGTGTTAGCGTGGGTGCAAGATAGGTGCTCGGTTTGCATCAAACGTACCATAGGTTAATAAATCATTTTAGAAACACCCACGCTACTCCTATGTGATGATGGTCTGGTGGAGATCTGTTCGGTCCGTTTGGAGATAGTGCTACAAAAGATAGGTGCACGGTTTGCATTGAACGTACCATAGGTCATAAATAGTTTTGGACGCACCCGATGGAACTCGTAAGTGACGTGGATCGTGTGAAATCTAATTTTAGTCCATTTGGAGATAGTGTTAGTGTTAGTGTTATTGCATGGTTGGAGCACGGTTTGCACCGAACATACCATAGGCATAGAAATCATTTTGGACGAACTCGATCAGACTCCTAGGTGACGAGGCTCAACTGGAAGATCGGTTCGGTCCGTTTGGGGATAGTGCTTCTCTTGATGCAAGATTGGTGCTTGGTTTGCACCAAATGTAGAATAGGCATAGAAATCGTTTTGGACGCACTCGAGGGGATGCCTATGTGACGAGGCTCAAGTGGAAGCTCGATTTGGTACGTTTGGAAATAGTGCTACTTTTGATGGAAGATTACTGCTTGGTTTGCGTCGAATGTGCCATAGGCTTGGAAATAGTATTGGAGGCACCCGATGGAACTCCTAGGTGACGTGGGTCATGTGGAATCTCGTTTTGATCTATTTTGAGACAGTGTTAGCGTCGGTGCAAGATAGGTGCACGGTTTCCACTGAACATGCCATAGGCATAGAAATCGCTTTGGACACACTCGATGGGACTCCTAGGTGATGAGGCTCAAGTGGAAGCTCGGTACGGTCCATTTGGAGATAGTGCTACTCTTGATGCATGATTGGTGCATAGTTTGCGTCGAACGTACCGTAGGCTCAGAAATAGTGTTGGAGGCACTCGACGGAACTCCTAGGTTACGTGGGTCATGTGGAATCTTGTTTCGATCTGTTTTGAAACAGTGTTAGCGTGGGTGCAAGATAGGTGCTCGGTTTGCATCAAACGTACCATAGGTTAATAAATCATTTTAGAAACACCCACGCTACTCCTATGTGATGATGGTCTGGTGGAGATCTGTTCGGTCCGTTTGGAGATAGTGCTACAAAAGATAGGTGCACGGTTTGCATTGAACGTACCATAGGTCATAAATAGTTTTGGACGCACCCGATGGAACTCGTAAGTGACGTGGGTCGTGTGAAATCTAATTTTAGTCCATTTGGAGATAGTGTTAGTGTTAGTGTTATTGCATGGTTGGAGCACGGTTTGCACCGAACATACCATAGGCATAGAAATCATTTTGGACGAACTCGATCAGACTCCTAGGTGACGAGGCTCAACTGGAAGATCGGTTCGGTCCATTTGGGGATAGTGCTTCTCTTGATGCAAGATTGGTGCTTGGTTTGCACCAAATGTAGAATAGGCATAGAAATCATTTTGGACGCACTTGAGCGGACGCCTACGTGACGGGGCTCAAGTGGAAGCTCGATTTGGTATGTTTGGAAATAGTGCTACATTTGATGCAAGATTACTGCTTGGTTTGCGTCGAATGTGCCATAGGCTCGGAAATAGTATTGGAGGCACCCGATGGAACTCCTAGGTGACGTGGGTCATGTGGAACCTCGTTTTGATCTATTTTGAGACAGTGTTAGTGTCGGTTCAAGATAGGTGCACGGTTTGCACTGAACATACCATAGGCATAGAAATCGCTTTGGACACACTCAATGGGATCCTAGGTGATGAGGCTCAAGTGGAAGCTCGGTACGGTCCATTTGGAGATAGTGCTACTCTTGGTGCATGATTGGTGCACAGTTTGCGTCGAACGTACCGTAGGCTCAGAAATAGTGTTGGAGGCACTCGACGGAACTCCTAGGTTACGTGGGTCATGTGGAATCTTGTTTCGATCTGTTTTGAAATAGTGTTAGCGTGGGTGCAAGATAGGTGCTCGGTTTGCATCAAACGTACCATAGGTTAATAAATCATTTTAGAAACACCCACGGTACTCCTATGTGATGATGGTCCGGTGGAGATCTGTTCGGTCCGTTTGGAGATAGTGCTACAAAAGATAGGTGCACGGTTTGCATTGAACGTACCATAGGTCATAAATAGTTTTGGACGCACCCGATGGAACTCGTAAGTGACGTGGGTCTTGTGGAATCTCATTTTAGTATATTTGGAGATAGTGTTAGTGTTAGTGATAGTGCATGGTTGGAGCACGGTTTGCACCGAACATACCATAGGCATAGAAATCATTTTGGACGAACACGATCAGACTCCTAGGTGACGATTATCAAGTGGAAGATCGGTTCGGTCCGTTTGGGGATAGTGCTTCTCTTGATGCAAGATTGGTGCTTGGTTTGC
Organism: Saccharum spontaneum; assembly: GCA_022457205.1. NCBI lineage: Eukaryota > Viridiplantae > Streptophyta > Magnoliopsida > Poales > Poaceae > Saccharum > Saccharum spontaneum. Next base: position 32,344,610 of record CM039594.1, read on the forward strand.
ACCAAATGTAGAATAGGCATAGAAATCGTTTTGGACGCACTCGAGGGGATGCCTATGTGACGAGGCTCAAGTGGAAGCTCGATTTGGTACGTTTGGAAATAGTGCTACTTTTGATGGAAGATTACTGCTTGGTTTGCGTCGAATGTGCCATAGGCTTGGAAATAGTATTGGAGGCACCCGATGGAACTCCTAGGTGACGTGGGTCATGTGGAATCTCGTTTTGATCTATTTTGAGACAGTGTTAGCGTCGGTGCAAGATAGGTGCACGGTTTCCACTGAACATGCCATAGGCATAGAAATCGCTTTGGACACACTCGATGGGACTCCTAGGTGATGAGGCTCAAGTGGAAGCTCGGTACGGTCCATTTGGAGATAGTGCTACTCTTGATGCATGATTGGTGCATAGTTTGCGTCGAACGTACCGTAGGCTCAGAAATAGTGTTGGAGGCACTCGACGGAACTCCTAGGTTACGTGGGTCATGTGGAATCTTGTTTCGATCTGTTTTGAAACAGTGTTAGCGTGGGTGCAAGATAGGTGCTCGGTTTGCATCAAACGTACCATAGGTTAATAAATCATTTTAGAAACACCCACGCTACTCCTATGTGATGATGGTCTGGTGGAGATCTGTTCGGTCCGTTTGGAGATAGTGCTACAAAAGATAGGTGCACGGTTTGCATTGAACGTACCATAGGTCATAAATAGTTTTGGACGCACCCGATGGAACTCGTAAGTGACGTGGATCGTGTGAAATCTAATTTTAGTCCATTTGGAGATAGTGTTAGTGTTAGTGTTATTGCATGGTTGGAGCACGGTTTGCACCGAACATACCATAGGCATAGAAATCATTTTGGACGAACTCGATCAGACTCCTAGGTGACGAGGCTCAACTGGAAGATCGGTTCGGTCCATTTGGGGATAGTGCTTCTCTTGATGCAAGATTGGTGCTTGGTTTGCACCAAATGTAGAATAGGCATAGAAATCATTTTGGACGCACTTGAGCGGACGCCTACGTGACGGGGCTCAAGTGGAAGCTCGATTTGGTATGTTTGGAAATAGTGCTACATTTGATGCAAGATTACTGCTTGGTTTGCGTCGAATGTGCCATAGGCTCGGAAATAGTATTGGAGGCACCCGATGGAACTCCTAGGTGACGTGGGTCATGTGGAACCTCGTTTTGATCTATTTTGAGACAGTGTTAGTGTCGGTGCAAGATAGGTGCACGGTTTGCACTGAACATACCATAGGCATAGAAATCGCTTTGGACACACTCAATGGGATCCTAGGTGATGAGGCTCAAGTGGAAGCTCGGTACGGTCCATTTGGAGATAGTGCTACTCTTGGTGCATGATTGGTGCACAGTTTGCGTCGAACGTACCGTAGGCTCAGAAATAGTGTTGGAGGCACTCGACGGAACTCCTAGGTTACGTGGGTCATGTGGAATCTTGTTTCGATCTGTTTTGAAACAGTGTTAGCGTGGGTGCAAGATAGGTGCTCGGTTTGCATCAAACGTACCATAGGTTAATAAATCATTTTAGAAACACCCACGGTACTCCTGTGATGATGGTCCGGTGGAGATCTGTTCGGTCCGTTTGGAGATAGTGCTACAAAAGATAGGTGCACGGTTTGCATTGAACGTACCATAGGTCATAAATAGTTTTGGACGCACCCGATGGAACTCGTAAGTGACGTGGGTCTTGTGGAATCTCATTTTAGTATATTTGGAGATAGTGTTAGTGTTAGTGATAGTGCATGGTTGGAGCACGGTTTGCACCGAACATACCATAGGCATAGAAATCATTTTGGACGAACACGATCAGACTCCTAGGTGACGATTATCAAGTGGAAGATCGGTTCGGTCCGTTTGGGGATAGTGCTTCTCTTGATGCAAGATTGGTGCTTGGTTTGCACCAAATGTAGAATAGGCATAGAAATCGTTTTGGACGCACTCGAGGGGATGCCTATGTGACGAGGCTCAAGTGGAAGCTCGATTTGGTACGTTTGGAAATAGTGCTACTTTTGATGGAAGATTACTGCTTGGTTTGCGTCGAATGTGCCATAGGCTTGGAAATAGTATTGGAGGCACCCGATGGAACTCCTAGGTGACGTGGGTCATGTGGAATCTCGTTTTGATCTATTTTGAGACAGTGTTAGCGTCGGTGCAAGATAGGTGCACGGTTTCCACTGAACATGCCATAGGCATAGAAATCATTTTGGGCGAACTCGATCAGACTCCTAGGTGACGAGGATCAAGTGGAAGGTCGGTTCAGTCCGTTTGGGGATAGTGCTTCTCTTGATGCAAGATTGGTGCTTTGTTTGCACCAAATGTAGAATAGGCATAGAAATCGTTTTGGACGCACTCGAGGGGATGCCTACGTGACGAGGCTCAAGTGGAAGCTCGATTTGGTACGTTTGGAAATAGTGCTACTTTTGATGCAAGATTACTGCTTGGTTTGCGTCGAATGTGCCATAGGCTCGGAAATAGTATTGGAGGCACCCGATGGAACTCCTAGGTGACGTGGGTCATGTGGAATCTCGTTTGGATCTATTTTGAGACAGTGTTAGCGTCGGTGCAAGATAGGTGCACGGTTTGCACTGAACATACCATAGGCATAGAAATCGCTTTGGACACACTCGATGGGACTCCTAGGTGATGAGGCTCAAGTGGAAGCTCGGTACGGTCCATTTGGAGATAGTGCTACTCTTGGTGCATGATTGGTGCACAGTTTGCGTCGAATGTACCGTAGGCTCAGAAATAGTGTTGGAGGCACTCGACAGAACTCCTAGGTTACGTGGGCCATGTGGAATCTTATTTCGATCTGTTTTGAAACAGTGTTAGCGTGGGTGCAAGATAGGTGCTCGGTTTGCATCAAACGTACCATAGGTTAATAAATCATTTTAGAAACACCCACGGTACTCCTATGTGATGATGGTCCGGTGGAGATCTGTTCGGTCCGTTTGGAGATAGTGCTACAAAAGATAGGTGCACGGTTTGCATTGAATGTACCATAGGTCATAAATTGTTTTGGATGCACCCGATGGAACTCGTAAGTGACGTGGGTCGTGTGAAATCTCATTTTAGTCCATTAGGTTATAGTGTTAGTGTTAGTGTTAGTGCATGGTTGGAGCACGGTTTGCACCGAACATACCATAGGCATAGAAATCGTTTTGGACGAACTCGATCAGACTCCTAGGTGACGAGGCTCAAGTGGAAGATCGGTTCGGTCCGTTTGGGGATAGTGCTTCTCTTGATGCAAGATTGGTGCTTGGTTTGCACCAAATGTAGAATAGCCATAGAAATCATTTTGGACGCACTCGAAGGGACGCCTACGTGACGAGACTCAAGTGGAAGCTCGATTTGGTACGTTTGGAAATAGTGCTACTTTTGATGGAAGATTACTGCTTGGTTTGCGTCGAATGTGCCATAGGCTTGGAAATAGTATTGGAGGCACCCGATGGAACTCCTAGGTGACGTGGGTCATGTGGAATCTCGTTTTGATCTATTTTGAGACAGTGTTAGCGTCGGTGCAAGATAGGTGCACGGTTTGCACTGAACATGCCATAGGCATAGAAATCGCTTTGGACACACTCGATGGGACTCCTAGGTGATGAGGCTCAAGTGGAAGCTCGGTACGGTCCATTTGGAGATAGTGCTACTCTTGATGCATGATTGGTGCATAGTTTGCGTCGAACGTACCGTAGGCTCAGAAATAGTGTTGGAGGCACTCGACGGAACTCCTAGGTTACGTGGGTCATGTGGAATCTTGTTTCGATCTGTTTTGAAATAGTGTTAGCGTGGGTGCAAGATAGGTGCTCGGTTTGCATCAAACGTACCATAGGTTAATAAATCATTTTAGAAACACCCACGCTACTCCTATGTGATGATGGTCTGGTGGAGATCTGTTCGGTCCGTTTGGAGATAGTGCTACAAAAGATAGGTGCACGGTTTGCATTGAACGTACCATAGGTCATAAATAGTTTTGGACGCACCCGATGGAACTCGTAAGTGACGTGGATCGTGTGAAATCTAATTTTAGTCCATTTGGAGATAGTGTTAGTGTTAGTGTTATTGCATGGTTGGAGCACGGTTTGCACCGAACATACCATAGGCATAGAAATCATTTTGGACGAACTCGATCAGACTCCTAGGTGACGAGGCTCAACTGGAAGATCGGTTCGGTCCGTTTGGGGATAGTGCTTCTCTTGATGCAAGATTGGTGCTTGGTTTGCACCAAATGTAGAATAGGCATAGAAATCGTTTTGGACGCACTCGAGGGGATGCCTATGTGACGAGGCTCAAGTGGAAGCTCGATTTGGTACGTTTGGAAATAGTGCTACTTTTGATGGAAGATTACTGCTTGGTTTGCGTCGAATGTGCCATAGGCTTGGAAATAGTATTGGAGGCACCCGATGGAACTCCTAGGTGACGTGGGTCATGTGGAATCTCGTTTTGATCTATTTTGAGACACTGTTAGCGTCGGTGCAAGATAGGTGCACGGTTTCCACTGAACATGCCATAGGCATAGAAATCGCTTTGGACACACTCGATGGGACTCCTAGGTGATGAGGCTCAAGTGGAAGCTCGGTACGGTCCATTTGGAGATAGTGCTACTCTTGATGCATGATTGGTGCATAGTTTGCGTCGAACGTACCGTAGGCTCAGAAATAGTGTTGGAGGCACTCGACGGAACTCCTAGGTTACGTGGGTCATGTGGAATCTTGTTTCGATCTGTTTTGAAACAGTGTTAGCGTGGGTGCAAGATAGGTGCTCGGTTTGCATCAAACGTACCATAGGTTAATAAATCATTTTAGAAACACCCACGCTACTCCTATGTGATGATGGTCTGGTGGAGATCTGTTCGGTCCGTTTGGAGATAGTGCTACAAAAGATAGGTGCACGGTTTGCATTGAACGTACCATAGGTCATAAATAGTTTTGGACGCACCCGATGGAACTCGTAAGTGACGTGGGTCGTGTGAAATCTAATTTTAGTCCATTTGGAGATAGTGTTAGTGTTAGTGTTATTGCATGGTTGGAGCACGGTTTGCACCGAACATACCATAGGCATAGAAATCATTTTGGACGAACTCGATCAGACTCCTAGGTGACGAGGCTCAACTGGAAGATCGGTTCGGTCCATTTGGGGATAGTGCTTCTCTTGATGCAAGATTGGTGCTTGGTTTGCACCAAATGTAGAATAGGCATAGAAATCATTTTGGACGCACTTGAGCGGACGCCTACGTGACGGGGCTCAAGTGGAAGCTCGATTTGGTATGTTTGGAAATAGTGCTACATTTGATGCAAGATTACTGCTTGGTTTGCGTCGAATGTGCCATAGGCTCGGAAATAGTATTGGAGGCACCCGATGGAACTCCTAGGTGACGTGGGTCATGTGGAACCTCGTTTTGATCTATTTTGAGACAGTGTTAGTGTCGGTTCAAGATAGGTGCACGGTTTGCACTGAACATACCATAGGCATAGAAATCGCTTTGGACACACTCAATGGGATCCTAGGTGATGAGGCTCAAGTGGAAGCTCGGTACGGTCCATTTGGAGATAGTGCTACTCTTGGTGCATGATTGGTGCACAGTTTGCGTCGAACGTACCGTAGGCTCAGAAATAGTGTTGGAGGCACTCGACGGAACTCCTAGGTTACGTGGGTCATGTGGAATCTTGTTTCGATCTGTTTTGAAACAGTGTTAGCGTGGGTGCAAGATAGGTGCTCGGTTTGCATCAAACGTACCATAGGTTAATAAATCATTTTAGAAACACCCACGGTACTCCTATGTGATGATGGTCCGGTGGAGATCTGTTCGGTCCGTTTGGAGATAGTGCTACAAAAGATAGGTGCACGGTTTGCATTGAACGTACCATAGGTCATAAATAGTTTTGGACGCACCCGATGGAACTCGTAAGTGACGTGGGTCTTGTGGAATCTCATTTTAGTATATTTGGAGATAGTGTTAGTGTTAGTGATAGTGCATGGTTGGAGCACGGTTTGCACCGAACATACCATAGGCATAGAAATCATTTTGGACGAACACGATCAGACTCCTAGGTGACGATTATCAAGTGGAAGATCGGTTCGGTCCGTTTGGGGATAGTGCTTCTCTTGAGGCAAGATTGGTGCTTGGTTTGCACCAAATGTAGAATAGGCATAGAAATCGTTTTGGACGCACTCGAGGGGATGCCTATGTGACGAGGCTCAAGTGGAAGCTCGATTTGGTACGTTTGGAAATAGTGCTACTTTTGATGGAAGATTACTGCTTGGTTTGCGTCGAATGTGCCATAGGCTTGGAAATAGTATTGGAGGCACCCGATGGAACTCCTAGGTGACGTGGGTCATGTGGAATCTCGTTTTGATCTATTTTGAGACAGTGTTAGCGTCGGTGCAAGATAGGTGCACGGTTTCCACTGAACATGCCATAGGCATAGAAATCGCTTTGGACACACTCGATGGGACTCCTAGGTGATGAGGCTCAAGTGGAAGCTCGGTACGGTCCATTTGGAGATAGTGCTACTCTTGATGCATGATTGGTGCATAGTTTGCGTCGAACGTACCGTAGGCTCAGAAATAGTGTTGGAGGCACTCGACGGAACTCCTAGGTTACGTGGGTCATGTGGAATCTTGTTTCGATCTGTTTTGAAACAGTGTTAGCGTGGGTGCAAGATAGGTGCTCGGTTTGCATCAAACGTACCATAGGTTAATAAATCATTTTAGAAACACCCACGCTACTCCTATGTGATGATGGTCTGGTGGAGATCTGTTCGGTCCGTTTGGAGATAGTGCTACAAAAGATAGGTGCACGGTTTGCATTGAACGTACCATAGGTCATAAATAGTTTTGGACGCACCCGATGGAACTCGTAAGTGACGTGGATCGTGTGAAATCTAATTTTAGTCCATTTGGAGATAGTGTTAGTGTTAGTGTTATTGCATGGTTGGAGCACGGTTTGCACCGAACATACCATAGGCATAGAAATCATTTTGGACGAACTCGATCAGACTCCTAGGTGACGAGGCTCAACTGGAAGATCGGTTCGGTCCATTTGGGGATAGTGCTTCTCTTGATGCAAGATTGGTGCTTGGTTTGCACCAAATGTAGAATAGGCATAGAAATCATTTTGGACGCACTTGAGCGGACGCCTACGTGACGGGGCTCAAGTGGAAGCTCGATTTGGTATGTTTGGAAATAGTGCTACATTTGATGCAAGATTACTGCTTGGTTTGCGTCGAATGTGCCATAGGCTCGGAAATAGTATTGGAGGCACCCGATGGAACTCCTAGGTGACGTGGGTCATGTGGAACCTCGTTTTGATCTATTTTGAGACAGTGTTAGTGTCGGTGCAAGATAGGTGCACGGTTTGCACTGAACATACCATAGGCATAGAAATCGCTTTGGACACACTCAATGGGATCCTAGGTGATGAGGCTCAAGTGGAAGCTCGGTACGGTCCATTTGGAGATAGTGCTACTCTTGGTGCATGATTGGTGCACAGTTTGCGTCGAACGTACCGTAGGCTCAGAAATAGTGTTGGAGGCACTCGACGGAACTCCTAGGTTACGTGGGTCATGTGGAATCTTGTTTCGATCTGTTTTGAAACAGTGTTAGCGTGGGTGCAAGATAGGTGCTCGGTTTGCATCAAACGTACCATAGGTTAATAAATCATTTTAGAAACACCCACGGTACTCCTGTGATGATGGTCCGGTGGAGATCTGTTCGGTCCGTTTGGAGATAGTGCTACAAAAGATAGGTGCACGGTTTGCATTGAACGTACCATAGGTCATAAATAGTTTTGGACGCACCCGATGGAACTCGTAAGTGACGTGGGTCTTGTGGAATCTCATTTTAGTATATTTGGAGATAGTGTTAGTGTTAGTGATAGTGCATGGTTGGAGCACGGTTTGCACCGAACATACCATAGGCATAGAAATCATTTTGGACGAACACGATCAGACTCCTAGGTGACGATTATCAAGTGGAAGATCGGTTCGGTCCGTTTGGGGATAGTGCTTCTCTTGATGCAAGATTGGTGCTTGGTTTGCACCAAATGTAGAATAGGCATAGAAATCGTTTTGGACGCACTCGAGGGGATGCCTATGTGACGAGGCTCAAGTGGAAGCTCGATTTGGTACGTTTGGAAATAGTGCTACTTTTGATGGAAGATTACTGCTTGGTTTGCGTCGAATGTGCCATAGGCTTGGAAATAGTATTGGAGGCACCCGATGGAACTCCTAGGTGACGTGGGTCATGTGGAATCTCGTTTTGATCTATTTTGAGACAGTGTTAGCGTCGGTGCAAGATAGGTGCACGGTTTCCACTGAACATGCCATAGGCATAGAAATCGCTTTGGACACACTCGATGGGACTCCTAGGTGATGAGGCTCAAGTGGAAGCTCGGTACGGTCCATTTGGAGATAGTGCTACTCTTGATGCATGATTGGTGCATAGTTTGCGTCGAACGTACCGTAGGCTCAGAAATAGTGTTGGAGGCACTCGACGGAACTCCTAGGTTACGTGGGTCATGTGGAATCTTGTTTCGATCTGTTTTGAAACAGTGTTAGCGTGGGTGCAAGATAGGTGCTCGGTTTGCATCAAACGTACCATAGGTTAATAAATCATTTTAGAAACACCCACGCTACTCCTATGTGATGATGGTCTGGTGGAGATCTGTTCGGTCCGTTTGGAGATAGTGCTACAAAAGATAGGTGCACGGTTTGCATTGAACGTACCATAGGTCATAAATAGTTTTGGACGCACCCGATGGAACTCGTAAGTGACGTGGATCGTGTGAAATCTAATTTTAGTCCATTTGGAGATAGTGTTAGTGTTAGTGTTATTGCATGGTTGGAGCACGGTTTGCACCGAACATACCATAGGCATAGAAATCATTTTGGACGAACTCGATCAGACTCCTAGGTGACGAGGCTCAACTGGAAGATCGGTTCGGTCCATTTGGGGATAGTGCTTCTCTTGATGCAAGATTGGTGCTTGGTTTGCACCAAATGTAGAATAGGCATAGAAATCATTTTGGACGCACTTGAGCGGACGCCTACGTGACGGGGCTCAAGTGGAAGCTCGATTTGGTATGTTTGGAAATAGTGCTACATTTGATGCAAGATTACTGCTTGGTTTGCGTCGAATGTGCCATAGGCTCGGAAATAGTATTGGAGGCACCCGATGGAACTCCTAGGTGACGTGGGTCATGTGGAACCTCGTTTTGATCTATTTTGAGACAGTGTTAGTGTCGGTGCAAGATAGGTGCACGGTTTGCACTGAACATACCATAGGCATAGAAATCGCTTTGGACACACTCAATGGGATCCTAGGTGATGAGGCTCAAGTGGAAGCTCGGTACGGTCCATTTGGAGATAGTGCTACTCTTGGTGCATGATTGGTGCACAGTTTGCGTCGAACGTACCGTAGGCTCAGAAATAGTGTTGGAGGCACTCGACGGAACTCCTAGGTTACGTGGGTCATGTGGAATCTTGTTTCGATCTGTTTTGAAACAGTGTTAGCGTGGGTGCAAGATAGGTGCTCGGTTTGCATCAAACGTACCATAGGTTAATAAATCATTTTAGAAACACCCACGGTACTCCTGTGATGATGGTCCGGTGGAGATCTGTTCGGTCCGTTTGGAGATAGTGCTACAAAAGATAGGTGCACGGTTTGCATTGAACGTACCATAGGTCATAAATAGTTTTGGACGCACCCGATGGAACTCGTAAGTGACGTGGGTCTTGTGGAATCTCATTTTAGTATATTTGGAGATAGTGTTAGTGTTAGTGATAGTGCATGGTTGGAGCACGGTTTGCACCGAACATACCATAGGCATAGAAATCATTTTGGACGAACACGATCAGACTCCTAGGTGACGATTATCAAGTGGAAGATCGGTTCGGTCCGTTTGGGGATAGTGCTTCTCTTGATGCAAGATTGGTGCTTGGTTTGCACCAAATGTAGAATAGGCATAGAAATCGTTTTGGACGCACTCGAGGGGATGCCTATGTGACGAGGCTCAAGTGGAAGCTCGATTTGGTACGTTTGGAAATAGTGCTACTTTTGATGGAAGATTACTGCTTGGTTTGCGTCGAATGTGCCATAGGCTTGGAAATAGTATTGGAGGCACCCGATGGAACTCCTAGGTGACGTGGGTCATGTGGAATCTCGTTTTGATCTATTTTGAGACAGTGTTAGCGTCGGTGCAAGATAGGTGCACGGTTTCCACTGAACATGCCATAGGCATAGAAATCATTTTGGGCGAACTCGATCAGACTCCTAGGTGACGAGGATCAAGTGGAAGGTCGGTTCAGTCCGTTTGGGGATAGTGCTTCTCTTGATGCAAGATTGGTGCTTTGTTTGCACCAAATGTAGAATAGGCATAGAAATCGTTTTGGACGCACTCGAGGGGATGCCTACGTGACGAGGCTCAAGTGGAAGCTCGATTTGGTACGTTTGGAAATAGTGCTACTTTTGATGCAAGATTACTGCTTGGTTTGCGTCGAATGTGCCATAGGCTCGGAAATAGTATTGGAGGCACCCGATGGAACTCCTAGGTGACGTGGGTCATGTGGAATCTCGTTTGGATCTATTTTGAGACAGTGTTAGCGTCGGTGCAAGATAGGTGCACGGTTTGCACTGAACATACCATAGGCATAGAAATCGCTTTGGACACACTCGATGGGACTCCTAGGTGATGAGGCTCAAGTGGAAGCTCGGTACGGTCCATTTGGAGATAGTGCTACTCTTGGTGCATGATTGGTGCACAGTTTGCGTCGAATGTACCGTAGGCTCAGAAATAGTGTTGGAGGCACTCGACAGAACTCCTAGGTTACGTGGGCCATGTGGAATCTTATTTCGATCTGTTTTGAAACAGTGTTAGCGTGGGTGCAAGATAGGTGCTCGGTTTGCATCAAACGTACCATAGGTTAATAAATCATTTTAGAAACACCCACGGTACTCCTATGTGATGATGATCCGGTGGAGATCTGTTCGGTCCGTTTGGAGATAGTGCTACAAAAAGATAGGAGCACGGTTTGCATTGAACATACCATAGGTCATAAATAGTTTTGGACGCACCCGATGGAACTCGTAAGTGACGTGGATCGTGTGAAATCTCATTTTAGTCCATTTGGAGATAGTGTTAGTGTTAGTGTTAGTGCATGGTTGGAGCACGGTTTGCACCGAAGATACCATAGGCATAGAAATCATTTTGGACGAACTCGATCAGACTCCTAGGTGACGAGGATCAAGTGGAAGGTCGGTTCGGTCCGTTTGGGGATAGTGCTTCTCTTGATGCAAGATTGGTGCTTTGTTTGCACCAAATGTAGAATAGGCATAGAAATCGTTTTGGACGCACTCGAGGGGATGCCTACGTGACGAGGCTCAAGTGGAAGCTCGATTTGGTACGTTTGGAAATACTGCTACTTTTGATGCAAGATTACTGCTTGGTTTGCGTCGAATGTGCCAAGGCTCGGAAATAGTATTGGAGGCACCCGATGGAACTCCTAGGTGACGTGGGTCATGTGGAATCTCGTTTGGATCTATTTTGAGACAGTGTTAGCGTCGGTGCAAGATAGGTGCACGGTTTGCACTGAACATACCATAGGCATAGAAATCGCTTTGGACACACTCGATGGGACTCCTAGGTGATGAGGCTCAAGTGGAAGCTCGGTACGGTCCATTTGGAGATAGTGCTACTCTTGGTGCATGATTGGTGCACAGTTTGCGTCGAACGTACCGTAGGCTCAGAAATAGTGTTGGAGGCACTCGACGGAACTCCAAGGTTACGTGGGTCATGTGGAATCTTGTTTCGATCTGTTTTGAAACAGTGTTAGCGTGGGTGCAAGATAGGTGCTCGGTTTGCATCAAACGTACCATAGGTTAATAAATCATTTTAGAAACACCCACGGTACTCCTATGTGATGATGGTCCGGTGGAGATCTATTCGGTCCGTTTGGAGATAGTGCTACAAAAGATAGGTGCACGGTTTGCATTGAACGTACCATAGGTCATAAATAGTTTTGGACGCACCCGATGGAACTCGTAAGTGACGTGGGTCGTGTGGAATCTCATTTTAGTCTATTTGGAGATAGTGTTAGTGTTAGCGTTAGTGCATGGTTGGAGCACGGTTTGCACCGAACATACCATAGGCATAGAAATCATTTTGGACGAACTCGATCAGACTCCTAGGTGAAGAGGATCAAGTGGAAGATCGGTTCGGTCCGTTTGGGGATAGTGCTTCTCTTGATGCAAGATTGGTGCTTGGTTTGCACCAAATGTAGAATAGGCATAGAAATCGTTTTGGACGCACTCGAGGGGATGCCTACGTGACGAGGCTCAAGTGGAAGCTCGATTTGGTACGTTTGGAAATAGTGCTACTTTTGATGCAAGATTACTGCTTGGTTTGCGTCGAATGTGCCATAGGCTCGGAAATAGTATTGGAGGCATCCGATGGAACTCCTAGGTTACGTGGGTCATGTGGAATCTTGTTTCGATCTGTTTTGAAACAGTGTTAGCGTGGGTGCAAGATAGGTGCTCGGTTTGCGTCAAACGTACCATAGGTTAATAAATCATTTTAGAAACACCCACGGTACTCCTATGTGATGATGGTCCGGTGGAGATCTGTTCGGTCCGTTTGGAGATAGTGCTACAAAAGATAGGTGCACGGTTTGCATTGAACGTACCATAGGTCATAAATAGTTTTGGACGCACCCGATGGAACTCGTAAGTGACGTGGGTCTTGTGGAATCTCATTTTAGTATATTTGGAGATAGTGTTAGTGTTAGTGCATGGTTGGAGCACGGTTTGCAACGAACATACCATAGGCATAGAAATCATTTTGGACGAACTCGATCAGACTCCTAGGTGACGATTATCAAGTGGAAGATCGGTTCGGTCCGTTTGGGGATAGTGCTTCTCTTGATGCAAGATTGGTGCTTGGTTTGCACCAAATGTAGAATAGGCATAGAAATCGTTTTGGACGCACTCGAGGGGATGCCTATGTGACGAGGCTCAAGTGGAAGCTCGATTTGGTACGTTTGGAAATAGTGCTACTTTTGATGCAAGATTACTGCTTGGTTTGCGTCGAATGTGCCATAGGCTCGGAAATAGTATTGGAGGCACCCGATGGAACTCCTAGGTGACGTGGGTCATGTGGAATCTCGTTTTGATCTATTTTGAGACAGTGTTAGCGTCGGTGCAAGATAGGTGCACGGTTTGCACTGAACATACCATAGGCATAGAAATCGCTTTGGACACACTCGATGGGACTCCTAGGTGATGAGGCTCAAGTGGAAGCTCGGTACGGTCCATTTGGAGATAGTGCTACTCTTGGTGCATGATTGGTGCACAGTTTGCGTCGAACGTACCGTAGGCTCAGAAATAGTGTTGGAGGCACTCGACGGAACTCCTAGGTTACGTGGGTCATGTGGAATCTTGTTTCGATCTGTTTTGAAACAGTGTTAGCGTGGGTGCAAGATAGGTGCTCGGTTTGCATCAAACGTACCATAGGTTAATAAATCATTTTAGAAACACCCACGGTACTCCTATGTGATGATGGTCCGGTGGAGATCTATTCGGTCCGTTTGGAGATAGTGCTACAAAAGATAGGTGCACGGTTTGCATTGAACGTACCATAGGTCATAAATAGTTTTGGACGCACCCGATGGAACTCGTAAGTGACGTGGGTCATGCGGAATCTCATTTTAGTCTATTTGGAGATAGTGTTAGTGTTAGTGTTAGTGCATGGTTGGAGCACGGTTTGCACCGAACATACCATAGGCATAGAAATCATTTTGGACGAACTCGATCAGACTCCTAGGTGACGAGGATCAAGTGGAAGATCGGTTCGGTCCGTTGGGGATAGTGCTTCTCTTGATGCAAGATTGGTGCTTGGTTTGCACCAAATGTAGAATAGGCATAGAAATTGTTTTGGACGCACTCGAGGGGATGCCTACGTGACGAGGCTCAAGTGGAAGCTCGATTTGGTACGTTTGGAAAAAGTGCTACTTTTGATGCAAGATTACTGCTTGGTTTGCGTCGAATGTGCCATAGGCTCAGAAATAGTATTGGAGGCACCCGATGGAACTCCTAGGTGACGTGGGTCATGTGGAATCTCGTTTTGATCTATTTTGAGACAGTGTTAGCGTCGGTGCAAGATAGGTGCACGGTTTGCACTGAACATACCATAGGCATAGAAATCGCTTTGGACACACTCGATGGGACTCCTAGGTGATGAGGCTCAAGTGGAAGCTCGGTACGGTCCATTTGGAGATAGTGCTACTCTTGGTGCATGATTGGTGCACAGTTTGCGTCGAACGTACCGTAGGCTCAGAAATAGTGTTGGAGGCACTCGACGGAACTCCTAGGTTACGTGGGTCATGTGGAATCTTGTTTCGATCTGTTTTGAAACAGTGTTAGCGTGGGTGCACGATAGGTGCTCGGTTGGCATCAAACGTACCATAGGTTAATAAATCATTTTAGAAACACCCATGGTACTCCTATGTGATGATGGTCTGGTGGAGATCTATTCGGTCCGTTTGGAGATAGTGCTACAAAAGATAGGTGCACGGTTTGCATTGAACGTACCATAGGTCATAAATAGTTTTGGACGCACCCGATGGAACTCGTAAGTGACGTGGGTCGTGCGGAATCTCATTTTAGTCTATTTGGAGATAGTGTTAGTGTTAGTGCATGGTTGGAGCACGGTTTGCACCGAACATACCATAGGCATAGAAATCATTTTGGACGAACTCGATCAGACTCCTAGGTGACGAGGATCAAGTGGAAGATCGGTTTGGTCTGTTTGGGGATAGTGCTTCTCTTGATGCAAGATTGGTGCTTGGTTTGCACCAAATGTAGAATAGGCATAGAAATCGTTTTGGACGCACTCGAGGGGATGCCTACGTGACGAGGCTCAAGTGGAAGCTCGATTTGGTACGTTTGGAAATAGTGCTACTTTTGATGCAAGATTACTGCTTGGTTTGCGTCGAATATGCCATAGGCTCGGAAATAGTATTGGAGGGACCCGATGGAACTCCTAGGTGACGTGGGTCATGTGGAATCTCGTTTTGATCTATTTTGAGACAGTGTTAGCGTCGGTGCAAGATAGGTGCACGGTTTGCACTGAACATACCATAGGCATAGAAAACGCTTTGGACACACTCGATGGGACTCCTAGGTGATGAGGCTCAAGTGGAAGCTCGGTACGGTCCATTTGGAGATAGTGCTACTCTTGGTGCATGATTGGTGCACAGTTTGCGTCGAACGTACCGTAGGCTCAGAAATAGTGTTGGAGGCACTCGACGGAACTCCTAGGTTACGTGGGTCATGTGGAATCTTGTTTCGATCTGTTTTGAAACAGTGTTAGCGTGGGTGCAAGATAGGTGCTCGGTTTGCATCAAACGTACCATAGGTTAATAAATCATTTTAGAAACACCCACGGTACTCCTATGTGATGATGGTCCGGTGGAGATCTATTCGGTCCGTTTGGAGATAGTGCTACAAAAGATAGGTGCACGGTTTGCATTGAACGTACCATAGGTCATAAATAGTTTTGGACGCACCCGATGGAACTCGTAAGTGACGTGGGTCATGCGGAATCTCATTTTAGTCTATTTGGAGATAGTGTTAGTGTTAGTGTTAGTGCATGGTTGGAGCACGGTTTGCACCGAACATACCATAGGCATAGAAATCATTTTGGACGAACTCGATCAGACTCCTAGGTGACGAGGATCAAGTGGAAGATCGGTTCGGTCCGTTGGGGATAGTGCTTCTCTTGATGCAAGATTGGTGCTTGGTTTGCACCAAATGTAGAATAGGCATAGAAATCGTTTTGGACGCACTCGAGGGGATGCCTACGTGACGAGGCTCAAGTGGAAGCTCGATTTGGTACGTTTGGAAAAAGTGCTACTTTTGATGCAAGATTACTGCTTGGTTTGCGTCGAATGTGCCATAGGCTCAGAAATAGTATTGGAGGCACCCGATGGAACTCCTAGGTGACGTGGGTCATGTGGAATCTCGTTTTGATCTATTTTGAGACAGTGTTAGCGTCGGTGCAAGATAGGTGCACGGTTTGCACTGAACATACCATAGGCATAGAAATCGCTTTGGACACACTCGATGGGACTCCTAGGTGATGAGGCTCAAGTGGAAGCTCGGTACGGTCCATTTGGAGATAGTGCTACTCTTGGTGCATGATTGGTGCACAGTTTGCGTCGAACGTACCGTAGGCTCAGAAATAGTGTTGGAGGCACTCGACGGAACTCCTAGGTTACGTGGGTCATGTGGAATCTTGTTTCGATCTGTTTTGAAACAGTGTTAGCGTGGGTGCAAGATAGGTGCTCGGTTGGCATCAAACGTACCATAGGTTAATAAATCATTTTAGAAACACCCATGGTACTCCTATGTGATGATGGTCCGGTGGAGATCTATTCGGTCCGTTTGGAGATAGTGCTACAAAAGATAGGTGCACGGTTTGCATTGAACGTACCATAGGTCATAAATAGTTTTGGACGCACCCGATGGAACTCGTAAGTGACGTGGGTCGTGCGGAATCTCATTTTAGTCTATTTGGAGATAGTGTTAGTGTTAGTGCATGGTTGGAGCACGGTTTGCACCGAACATACCATAGGCATAGAAATCATTTTGGACGAACTCGATCAGACTCCTAGGTGACGAGGATCAAGTGGAAGATCGGTTCGGTCCGTTTGGGGATAGTGCTTCTCTTGATGCAAGATTGGTGCTTGGTTTGCACCAAATGTAGAATAGGCATAGAAATCGTTTTGGACGCACTCGAGGGGATGCCTACGTGACGAGGCTCAAGTGGAAGCTCGATTTGGTACGTTTGGAAAAAGTGCTACTTTTGATGCAAGATTACTGCTTGGTTTGCGTCGAATGTGCCATAGGCTCAGAAATAGTATTGGAGGCACCCGATGGAACTCCTAGGTGACGTGGGTCATGTGGAATCTCGTTTTGATCTATTTTGAGACAGTGTTAGCGTCGGTGCAAGATAGGTGCACGGTTTGCACTGAACATACCATAGGCATAGAAATCGCTTTGGACACACTCGATGGGACTCCTAGGTGATGAGGCTCAAGTGGAAGCTCGGTACGGTCCATTTGGAGATAGTGCTACTCTTGGTGCATGATTGGTGCACAGTTTGCGTCGAACGTACCGTAGGCTCAGAAATAGTGTTGGAGGCACTCGACGGAACTCCTAGGTTACGTGGGTCATGTGGAATCTTGTTTCGATCTGTTTTGAAACAGTGTTAGCGTGGGTGCAAGATAGGTGCTCGGTTTGCATCAAACGTACCATAGGTTAATAAATCATTTTAGAAACACCCACGGTACTCCTATGTGATGATGGTCCGGTGGAGATCTATTCGGTCCGTTTGGAGATAGTGCTACAAAAGATAGGTGCACGGTTTGCATTGAACGTACCATAGGTCATAAATAGTTTTGGACGCACCCGATGGAACTCGTAAGTGACGTGGGTCGTGTGGAATCTCATTTTAGTCTATTTGGAGATAGTGTTAGTGTTAGCGTTAGTGCATGGTTGGAGCACGGTTTGCACCGAACATACCATAGGCATAGAAATCATTTTGGACGAACTCGATCAGACTCCTAGGTGACGAGGATCAAGTGGAAGATCGGTTCGGTCCGTTGGGGATAGTGCTTCTCTTGATGCAAGATTGGTGCTTGGTTTGCACCAAATGTAGAATAGGCATAGAAATCGTTTTGGACGCACTCGAGGGGATGCCTACGTGACGAGGCTCAAGTGGAAGCTCGATTTGGTACGTTTGGAAAAAGTGCTACTTTTGATGCAAGATTACTGCTTGGTTTGCGTCGAATGTGCCATAGGCTCAGAAATAGTATTGGAGGCACCCGATGGAACTCCTAGGTGACGTGGGTCATGTGGAATCTCGTTTTGATCTATTTTGAGACAGTGTTAGCGTCGGTGCAAGATAGGTGCACGGTTTGCACTGAACATACCATAGGCATAGAAATCGCTTTGGACACACTCGATGGGACTCCTAGGTGATGAGGCTCAAGTGGAAGCTCGGTACGGTCCATTTGGAGATAGTGCTACTCTTGGTGCATGATTGGTGCACAGTTTGCGTCGAACGTACCGTAGGCTCAGAAATAGTGTTGGAGGCACTCGACGGAACTCCTAGGTTACGTGGGTCATGTGGAATCTTGTTTCGATCTGTTTTGAAACAGTGTTAGCGTGGGTGCAAGATAGGTGCTCGGTTGGCATCAAACGTACCATAGGTTAATAAATCATTTTAGAAACACCCATGGTACTCCTATGTGATGATGGTCCGGTGGAGATCTATTCGGTCCGTTTGGAGATAGTGCTACAAAAGATAGGTGCACGGTTTGCATTGAACGTACCATAGGTCATAAATAGTTTTGGACGCACCCGATGGAACTCGTAAGTGACGTGGGTCGTGCGGAATCTCATTTTAGTCTATTTGGAGATAGTGTTAGTGTTAGTGCGTGGTTGGAGCACGGTTTGCACCGAACATACCATAGGCATAGAAATCATTTTGGACGAACTCGATCAGACTCCTAGGTGACGAGGATCAAGTGGAAGATCGGTTCGGTCCGTTTGGGGATAGTGCTTCTCTTGATGCAAGATTGGTGCTTGGTTTGCACCAAATGTATAATAGGCATAGAAATCGTTTTGGACGCACTCGAGGGGATGCCTACGTGACGAGGCTCAAGTGGAAGCTCGATTTGGTACGTTTGGAAAAAGTGCTACTTTTGATGCAAGATTACTGCTTGGTTTGCGTCGAATGTGCCATAGGCTCGGAAATAGTATTGGAGGGACCCGATGGAACTCCTAGGTGACGTGGGTCATGTGGAATCTCGTTTTGATCTATTTTGAGACAGTGTTAGCGTCGGTGCAAGATAGGTGCACGGTTTGCACTGAACATACCATAGGCATAGAAATCGCTTTGGACACACTCGATGGGACTCCTAGGTGATGAGGCTCAAGTGGAAGCTCGGTACGGTCCATTTGGAGATAGTGCTACTCTTGGTGCATGATTGGTGCACAGTTTGCGTCGAACGTACCGTAGGCTCAGAAATAGTGTTGGAGGCACTCGACGGAACTCCTAGGTTACGTGGGTCATGTGGAATCTTGTTTCGATCTGTTTTGAAACAGTGTTAGCGTGGGTGCAAGATAGGTGCTCGGTTTGCATCAAACGTACCATAGGTTAATAAATCATTTTAGAAACACCCACGGTACTCCTATGTGATGATGGTCCGGTGGAGATCTATTCGGTCCGTTTGGAGATAGTGCTACAAAAGATAGGTGCACGGTTTGCATTGAACGTACCATAGGTCATAAATAGTTTTGGACGCACCCGATGGAACTCGTAAGTGACGTGGGTCGTGTGGAATCTCATTTTAGTCTATTTGGAGATAGTGTTAGTGTTAGCGTTAGTGCATGGTTGGAGCACGGTTTGCACCGAACATACCATAGGCATAGAAATCATTTTGGACGAACTCGATCAGACTCCTAGGTGACGAGGATCAAGTGGAAGATCGGTTCGGTCCGTTGGGGATAGTGCTTCTCTTGATGCAAGATTGGTGCTTGGTTTGCACCAAATGTAGAATAGGCATAGAAATCGTTTTGGACGCACTCGAGGGGATGCCTACGTGACGAGGCTCAAGTGGAAGCTCGATTTGGTACGTTTGGAAAAAGTGCTACTTTTGATGCAAGATTACTGCTTGGTTTGCGTCGAATGTGCCATAGGCTCAGAAATAGTATTGGAGGCACCCGATGGAACTCCTAGGTGACGTGGGTCATGTGGAATCTCGTTTTGATCTATTTTGAGACAGTGTTAGCGTCGGTGCAAGATAGGTGCACGGTTTGAACTGAACATACCATAGGCATAGAAATCGCTTTGGACACACTCGATGGGACTCCTAGGTGATGAGGCTCAAGTGGAAGCTCGGTACGGTCCATTTGGAGATAGTGCTACTCTTGGTGCATGATTGGTGCACAGTTTGCGTCGAACGTACCGTAGGCTCAGAAATAGTGTTGGAGGCACTCGACGGAACTCCTAGGTTACGTGGGTCATGTGGAATCTTGTTTCGATCTGTTTTGAAACAGTGTTAGCGTGGGTGCAAGATAGGTGCTCGGTTGGCATCAAACGTACCATAGGTTAATAAATCATTTTAGAAACACCCATGGTACTCCTATGTGATGATGGTCCGGTGGAGATCTATTCGGTCCGTTTGGAGATAGTGCTACAAAAGATAGGTGCACGGTTTGCATTGAACGTACCATAGGTCATAAATAGTTTTGGACGCACCCGATGGAACTCGTAAGTGACGTGGGTCGTGCGGAATCTCATTTTAGTCTATTTGGAGATAGTGTTAGTGTTAGTGCATGGTTGGAGCACGGTTTGCACCGAACATACCATAGGCATAGAAATCATTTTGGACGAACTCGATCAGACTCCTAGGTGACGAGGATCAAGTGGAAGATCGGTTCGGTCCGTTTGGGGATAGTGCTTCTCTTGATGCAAGATTGGTGCTTGGTTTGCACCAAATGTATAATAGGCATAGAAATCGTTTTGGACGCACTCGAGGGGATGCCTACGTGACGAGGCTCAAGTGGAAGCTCGATTTGGTACGTTTGGAAAAAGTGCTACTTTTGATGCAAGATTACTGCTTGGTTTGCGTCGAATGTGCCATAGGCTCGGAAATAGTATTGGAGGGACCCGATGGAACTCCTAGGTGACGTGGGTCATGTGGAATCTCGTTTTGATCTATTTTGAGACAGTGTTAGCGTCGGTGCAAGATAGGTGCACGGTTTGCACTGAACATACCATAGGCATAGAAATCGCTTTGGACACACTCGATGGGACTCCTAGGTGATGAGGCTCAAGTGGAAGCTCGGTACGGTCCATTTGGAGATAGTGCTACTCTTGGTGCATGATTGGTGCACAGTTTGCGTCGAACGTACCGTAGGCTCAGAAATAGTGTTGGAGGCACTCGACGGAACTCCTAGGTTACGTGGGTCATGTGGAATCTTGTTTCGATCTGTTTTGAAACAGTGTTAGCGTGGGTGCAAGATAGGTGCTCGGTTTGCATCAAACGTACCATAGGTTAATAAATCATTTTAGAAACACCCACGGTACTCCTATGTGATGATGGTCCGGTGGAGATCTATTCGGTCCGTTTGGAGATAGTGCTACAAAAGATAGGTGCACGGTTTGCATTGAACGTACCATAGGTCATAAATAGTTTTGGACGCACCCGATGGAACTCGTAAGTGACGTGGGTCGTGTGGAATCTCATTTTAGTCTATTTGGAGATAGTGTTAGTGTTAGCGTTAGTGCATGGTTGGAGCACGGTTTGCACCGAACATACCATAGGCATAGAAATCATTTTGGACGAACTCGATCAGACTCCTAGGTGACGAGGATCAAGTGGAAGATCGGTTCGGTCCGTTGGGGATAGTGCTTCTCTTGATGCAAGATTGGTGCTTGGTTTGCACCAAATGTAGAATAGGCATAGAAATCGTTTTGGACGCACTCGAGGGGATGCCTACGTGACGAGGCTCAAGTGGAAGCTCGATTTGGTACGTTTGGAAAAAGTGCTACTTTTGATGCAAGATTACTGCTTGGTTTGCGTCGAATGTGCCATAGGCTCAGAAATAGTATTGGAGGCACCCGATGGAACTCCTAGGTGACGTGGGTCATGTGGAATCTCGTTTTGATCTATTTTGAGACAGTGTTAGCGTCGGTGCAAGATAGGTGCACGGTTTGCACTGAACATACCATAGGCATAGAAATCGCTTTGGACACACTCGATGGGACTCCTAGGTGATGAGGCTCAAGTGGAAGCTCGGTACGGTCCATTTGGAGATAGTGCTACTCTTGGTGCATGATTGGTGCACAGTTTGCGTCGAACGTACCGTAGGCTCAGAAATAGTGTTGGAGGCACTCGACGGAACTCCTAGGTTACGTGGGTCATGTGGAATCTTGTTTCGATCTGTTTTGAAACAGTGTTAGCGTGGGTGCAAGATAGGTGCTCGGTTGGCATCAAACGTACCATAGGTTAATAAATCATTTTAGAAACACCCATGGTACTCCTATGTGATGATGGTCTGGTGGAGATCTATTCGGTCCGTTTGGAGATAGTGCTACAAAAGATAGGTGCACGGTTTGCATTGAACGTACCATAGGTCATAAATAGTTTTGGACGCACCCGATGGAACTCGTAAGTGACGTGGGTCGTGCGGAATCTCATTTTAGTCTATTTGGAGATAGTGTTAGTGTTAGTGCATGGTTGGAGCACGGTTTGCACCGAACATACCATAGGCATAGAAATCATTTTGGACGAACTCGATCAGACTCCTAGGTGACGAGGATCAAGTGGAAGATCGGTTTGGTCTGTTTGGGGATAGTGCTTCTCTTGATGCAAGATTGGTGCTTGGTTTGCACCAAATGTAGAATAGGCATAGAAATCGTTTTGGACGCACTCGAGGGGATGCCTACGTGACGAGGCTCAAGTGGAAGCTCGATTTGGTACGTTTGGAAATAGTGCTACTTTTGATGCAAGATTACTGCTTGGTTTGCGTCGAATATGCCATAGGCTCGGAAATAGTATTGGAGGGACCCGATGGAACTCCTAGGTGACGTGGGTCATGTGGAATCTCGTTTTGATCTATTTTGAGACAGTGTTAGCGTCGGTGCAAGATAGGTGCACGGTTTGCACTGAACATACCATAGGCATAGAAAACGCTTTGGACACACTCGATGGGACTCCTAGGTGATGAGGCTCAAGTGGAAGCTCGGTACGGTCCATTTGGAGATAGTGCTACTCTTGGTGCATGATTGGTGCACAGTTTGCGTCGAACGTACCGTAGGCTCAGAAATAGTGTTGGAGGCACTCGACGGAACTCCTAGGTTACGTGGGTCATGTGGAATCTTGTTTCGATCTGTTTTGAAACAGTGTTAGCGTGGGTGCAAGATAGGTGCTCGGTTTGCATCAAACGTACCATAGGTTAATAAATCATTTTAGAAACACCCACGGTACTCCTATGTGATGATGGTCCGGTGGAGATCTATTCGGTCCGTTTGGAGATAGTGCTACAAAAGATAGGTGCACGGTTTGCATTGAACGTACCATAGGTCATAAATAGTTTTGGACGCACCCGATGGAACTCGTAAGTGACGTGGGTCATGCGGAATCTCATTTTAGTCTATTTGGAGATAGTGTTAGTGTTAGTGTTAGTGCATGGTTGGAGCACGGTTTGCACCGAACATACCATAGGCATAGAAATCATTTTGGACGAACTCGATCAGACTCCTAGGTGACGAGGATCAAGTGGAAGATCGGTTCGGTCCGTTTGGGGATAGTGCTTCTCTTGATGCAAGATTGGTGCTTGGTTTGCACCAAATGTATAATAGGCATAGAAATCGTTTTGGACGCACTCGAGGGGATGCCTACGTGACGAGGCTCAAGTGGAAGCTCGATTTGGTACGTTTGGAAAAAGTGCTACTTTTGATGCAAGATTACTGCTTGGTTTGCGTCGAATGTGCCATAGGCTCAGAAATAGTATTGGAGGCACCCGATGGAACTCCTAGGTGACGTGGGTCATGTGGAATCTCGTTTTGATCTATTTTGAGACAGTGTTAGCGTCGGTGCAAGATAGGTGCACGGTTTGCACTGAACATACCATAGGCATAGAAATCGCTTTGGACACACTCGATGGGACTCCTAGGTGATGAGGCTCAAGTGGAAGCTCGGTACGGTCCATTTGGAGATAGTGCTACTCTTGGTGCATGATTGGTGCACAGTTTGCGTCGAACGTACCGTAGGCTCAGAAATAGTGTTGGAGGCACTCGACGGAACTCCTAGGTTACGTGGGTCATGTGGAATCTTGTTTCGATCTGTTTTGAAACAGTGTTAGCGTGGGTGCAAGATAGGTGCTCGGTTGGCATCAAACGTACCATAGGTTAATAAATCATTTTAGAAACACCCATGGTACTCCTATGTGATGATGGTCTGGTGGAGATCTATTCGGTCCGTTTGGAGATAGTGCTACAAAAGATAGGTGCACGGTTTGCATTGAACGTACCATAGGTCATAAATAGTTTTGGACGCACCCGATGGAACTCGTAAGTGACGTGGGTCGTGCGGAATCTCATTTTAGTCTATTTGGAGATAGTGTTAGTGTTAGTGCATGGTTGGAGCACGGTTTGCACCGAACATACCATAGGCATAGAAATCATTTTGGACGAACTCGATCAGACTCCTAGGTGACGAGGATCAAGTGGAAGATCGGTTTGGTCTGTTTGGGGATAGTGCTTCTCTTGATGCAAGATTGGTGCTTGGTTTGCACCAAATGTAGAATAGGCATAGAAATCGTTTTGGACGCACTCGAGGGGATGCCTACGTGACGAGGCTCAAGTGGAAGCTCGATTTGGTACGTTTGGAAATAGTGCTACTTTTGATGCAAGATTACTGCTTGGTTTGCGTCGAATATGCCATAGGCTCGGAAATAGTATTGGAGGGACCCGATGGAACTCCTAGGTGACGTGGGTCATGTGGAATCTCGTTTTGATCTATTTTGAGACAGTGTTAGCGTCGGTGCAAGATAGGTGCACGGTTTGCACTGAACATACCATAGGCATAGAAATCGCTTTGGACACACTCGATGGGACTCCTAGGTGATGAGGCTCAAGTGGAAGCTCGGTACGGTCCATTTGGAGATAGTGCTACTCTTGGTGCATGATTGGTGCACAGTTTGCGTCGAACGTACCGTAGGCTCAGAAATAGTGTTGGAGGCACTCGACGGAACTCCTAGGTTACGTGGGTCATGTGGAATCTTGTTTCGATCTGTTTTGAAACAGTGTTAGCGTGGGTGCAAGATAGGTGCTCGGTTTGCATCAAACGTACCATAGGTTAATAAATCATTTTAGAAACACCCACGGTACTCCTATGTGATGATGGTCCGGTGGAGATCTATTCGGTCCGTTTGGAGATAGTGCTACAAAAGATAGGTGCACGGTTTGCATTGAACGTACCATAGGTCATAAATAGTTTTGGACGCACCCGATGGAACTCGTAAGTGACGTGGGTCATGCGGAATCTCATTTTAGTCTATTTGGAGATAGTGTTAGTGTTAGTGTTAGTGCATGGTTGGAGCACGGTTTGCACCGAACATACCATAGGCATAGAAATCATTTTAGACGAACTCGATCAGACTCCTAGGTGACGAGGATCAAGTGGAAGATCGGTTCGGTCCGTTTGGGGATAGTGCTTCTCTTGATGCAAGATTGGTGCTTGGTTTGCACCAAATGTAGAATAGGCATAGAAATCGTTTTGGACGCACTCGAGGGGATGCCTACGTGACGAGGCTCAAGTGGAAGCTCGATTTGGTACGTTTGGAAAAAGTGCTACTTTTGATGCAAGATTACTGCTTGGTTTGCGTCGAATGTGCCATAGGCTCAGAAATAGTATTGGAGGCACCCGATGGAACTCCTAGGTGACGTGGGTCATGTGGAATCTCGTTTTGATCTATTTTGAGACAGTGTTAGCGTCGGTGCAAGATAGGTGCACGGTTTGCACTGAACATACCATAGGCATAGAAATCGCTTTGGACACACTCGATGGGACTCCTAGGTGATGAGGCTCAAGTGGAAGCTCGGTACGGTCCATTTGGAGATAGTGCTACTCTTGGTGCATGATTGGTGCACAGTTTGCGTCGAACGTACCGTAGGCTCAGAAATAGTGTTGGAGGCACTCGACGGAACTCCTAGGTTACGTGGGTCATGTGGAATCTTGTTTCGATCTGTTTTGAAACAGTGTTAGCGTGGGTGCAAGATAGGTGCTCGGTTGGCATCAAACGTACCATAGGTTAATAAATCATTTTAGAAACACCCATGGTACTCCTATGTGATGATGGTCCGGTGGAGATCTATTCGGTCCGTTTGGAGATAGTGCTACAAAAGATAGGTGCACGGTTTGCATTGAACGTACCATAGGTCATAAATAGTTTTGGACGCACCCGATGGAACTCGTAAGTGACGTGGGTCGTGCGGAATCTCATTTTAGTCTATTTGGAGATAGTGTTAGTGTTAGTGCATGGTTGGAGCACGGTTTGCACCGAACATACCATAGGCATAGAAATCATTTTGGACGAACTCGATCAGACTCCTAGGTGACGAGGATCAAGTGGAAGATCGGTTTGGTCTGTTTGGGGATAGTGCTTCTCTTGATGCAAGATTGGTGCTTGGTTTGCACCAAATGTAGAATAGGCATAGAAATCGTTTTGGACGCACTCGATGGGATGCCTACGTGACGAGGCTCAAGTGGAAGCTCGATTTGGTACGTTTGGAAAAAGTGCTACTTTTGATGCAAGATTACTGCTTGGTTTGCGTCGAATGTGCCATAGGCTCAGAAATAGTATTGGAGGCACCCGATGGAACTCCTAGGTGACGTGGGTCATGTGGAATCTCGTTTTGATCTATTTTGAGACAGTGTTAGCGTCGGTGCAAGATAGGTGCACGGTTTGCACTGAACATACCATAGGCATAGAAATCGCTTTGGACACACTCGATGGGACTCCTAGGTGATGAGGCTCAAGTGGAAGCTCGGTACGGTCCATTTGGAGATAGTGCTACTC
Source organism: Saccharum spontaneum (assembly GCA_022457205.1). NCBI lineage: Eukaryota > Viridiplantae > Streptophyta > Magnoliopsida > Poales > Poaceae > Saccharum > Saccharum spontaneum. The sequence continues at coordinate 32,371,264 of CM039594.1, forward strand.
TTGGTGCATGATTGGTGCACAGTTTGCGTCGAACGTACCGTAGGCTCAGAAATAGTGTTGGAGGCACTCGACGGAACTCCTAGGTTACGTGGGTCATGTGGAATCTTGTTTCGATCTGTTTTGAAACAGTGTTAGCGTGGGTGCAAGATAGGTGCTCGGTTTGCATCAAACGTACCATAGGTTAATAAATCATTTTAGAAACACCCACGGTACTCCTATGTGATGATGGTCCGGTGGAGATCTATTCGGTCCGTTTGGAGATAGTGCTACAAAAGATAGGTGCACGGTTTGCATTGAACGTACCATAGGTCATAAATAGTTTTGGACGCACCCGATGGAACTCGTAAGTGACGTGGGTCATGCGGAATCTCATTTTAGTCTATTTGGAGATAGTGTTAGTGTTAGTGTTAGTGCATGGTTGGAGCACGGTTTGCACCGAACATACCATAGGCATAGAAATCATTTTAGACGAACTCGATCAGACTCCTAGGTGACGAGGATCAAGTGGAAGATCGGTTCGGTCCGTTTGGGGATAGTGCTTCTCTTGATGCAAGATTGGTGCTTGGTTTGCACCAAATGTAGAATAGGCATAGAAATCGTTTTGGACGCACTCGAGGGGATGCCTACGTGGCGAGGCTCAAGTGGAAGCTCGATTTGGTACGTTTGGAAAAAGTGCTACTTTTGATGCAAGATTACTGCTTGGTTTGCGTCGAATGTGCCATAGGCTCAGAAATAGTATTGGAGGCACCCGATGGAACTCCTAGGTGACGTGGGTCATGTGGAATCTCGTTTTGATCTATTTTGAGACAGTGTTAGCGTCGGTGCAAGATAGGTGCACGGTTTGCACTGAACATACCATAGGCATAGAAATCGCTTTGGACACACTCGATGGGACTCCTAGGTGATGAGGCTCAAGTGGAAGCTCGGTACGGTCCATTTGGAGATAGTGCTACTCTTGGTGCATGATTGGTGCACAGTTTGCGTCGAACGTACCGTAGGCTCAGAAATAGTGTTGGAGGCACTCGACGGAACTCCTAGGTTACGTGGGTCATGTGGAATCTTGTTTCGATCTGTTTTGAAACAGTGTTAGCGTGGGTGCAAGATAGGTGCTCGGTTGGCATCAAACGTACCATAGGTTAATAAATCATTTTAGAAACACCCATGGTACTCCTATGTGATGATGGTCTGGTGGAGATCTATTCGGTCCGTTTGGAGATAGTGCTACAAAAGATAGGTGCACGGTTTGCATTGAACGTACCATAGGTCATAAATAGTTTTGGACGCACCCGATGGAACTCGTAAGTGACGTGGGTCGTGCGGAATCTCATTTTAGTCTATTTGGAGATAGTGTTAGTGTTAGTGCATGGTTGGAGCACGGTTTGCACCGAACATACCATAGGCATAGAAATCATTTTGGACGAACTCGATCAGACTCCTAGGTGACGAGGATCAAGTGGAAGATCGGTTTGGTCTGTTTGGGGATAGTGCTTCTCTTGATGCAAGATTGGTGCTTGGTTTGCACCAAATGTAGAATAGGCATAGAAATCGTTTTGGACGCACTCGAGGGGATGCCTACGTGACGAGGCTCAAGTGGAAGCTCGATTTGGTACGTTTGGAAAAAGTGCTTCTTTTGATGCAAGGTTACTGCTTGGTTTGCGTCGAATGTGCCATAGGCTCAGAAATAGTATTGGAGGCACCCGATGGAACTCCTAGGTGACGTGGGTCATGTGGAATCTCGTTTTGATCTATTTTGAGACAGTGTTAGCGTCGGTGCAAGATAGGTGCACGGTTTGCACTGAACATACCATAGGCATAGAAATCACTTTGGACACACTCGATGGGACTCCTAGGTGATGAGGCTCAAGTGGAAGCTCGGTACGGTCCATTTGGAGATAGTGCTACTCTTGGTGCATGATTGGTGCACAGTTTGCGTCGAACGTACCGTAGGCTCAGAAATAGTGTTGGAGGCACTCGACGGAACTCCTAGGTTACGTGGGTCATGTGGAATCTTGTTTCGATCTGTTTTGAAACAGTGTTAGCGTGGGTGCAAGATAGGTGCTCGGTTGGCATCAAACGTACCATAGGTTAATAAATCATTTTAGAAACACCCATGGTACTCCTATGTGATGATGGTCCGGTGGAGATCTATTCGGTCCGTTTGGAGATAGTGCTACAAAAGATAGGTGCACGGTTTGCATTGAACGTACCATAGGTCATAAATAGTTTTGGACGCACCCGATGGAACTCGTAAGTGACGTGGGTCGTGCGGAATCTCATTTTAGTCTATTTGGAGATAGTGTTAGTGTTAGTGCATGGTTGGAGCACGGTTTGCACCGAACATACCATAGGCATAGAAATCATTTTGGACGAACTCGATCAGACTCCTAGGTGACGAGGATCAAGTGGAAGATCGGTTTGGTCTGTTTGGGGATAGTGCTTCTCTTGATGCAAGATTGGTGCTTGGTTTGCACCAAATGTAGAATAGGCATAGAAATCGTTTTGGACGCACTCGAGGGGATGCCTACGTGACGAGGCTCAAGTGGAAGCTCGATTTGGTACGTTTTGGAAATAGTGCTTCTTTTGATGCAAGATTACTGCTTGGTTTGCGTCGAATATGCCATAGGCTCGGAAATAGTATTGGAGGGACCCGATGGAACTCCTAGGTGACGTGGGTCATGTGGAATCTCGTTTTGATCTATTTTGAGACAGTGTTAGCGTCGGTGCAAGATAGGTGCACGGTTTGCACTGAACATACCATAGGCATAGAAATCGCTTTGGACACACTCGATGGGACTCCTAGGTGATGAGGCTCAAGTGGAAGCTCGGTACGGTCCATTTGGAGATAGTGCTACTCTTGGTGCATGATTGGTGCACAGTTTGCGTCGAACGTACCGTAGGCTCAGAAATAGTGTTGGAGGCACTCGACGGAACTCCTAGGTTACGTGGGTCATGTGGAATCTTGTTTCGATCTGTTTTGAAACAGTGTTAGCGTGGGTGCAAGATAGGTGCTCGGTTTGCATCAAACGTACCATAGGTTAATAAATCATTTTAGAAACACCCACGGTACTCCTATGTGATGATGGTCCGGTGGAGATCTATTCGGTCCGTTTGGAGATAGTGCTACAAAAGATAGGTGCACGGTTTGCATTGAACGTACCATAGGTCATAAATAGTTTTGGACGCACCCGATGGAACTCGTAAGTGACGTGGGTCATGCGGAATCTCATTTTAGTCTATTTGGAGATAGTGTTAGTGTTAGTGTTAGTGCATGGTTGGAGCACGGTTTGCACCGAACATACCATAGGCATAGAAATCATTTTAGACGAACTCGATCAGACTCCTAGGTGACGAGGATCAAGTGGAAGATCGGTTCGGTCCGTTTGGGGATAGTGCTTCTCTTGATGCAAGATTGGTGCTTGGTTTGCACCAAATGTAGAATAGGCATAGAAATCGTTTTGGACGCACTCGAGGGGATGCCTACGTGACGAGGCTCAAGTGGAAGCTCGATTTGGTACGTTTGGAAAAAGTGCTACTTTTGATGCAAGATTACTGCTTGGTTTGCGTCGAATGTGCCATAGGCTCAGAAATAGTATTGGAGGCACCCGATGGAACTCCTAGGTGACGTGGGTCATGTGGAATCTCGTTTTGATCTATTTTGAGACAGTGTTAGCGTCGGTGCAAGATAGGTGCACGGTTTGCACTGAACATACCATAGGCATAGAAATCGCTTTGGACACACTCGATGGGACTCCTAGGTGATGAGGCTCAAGTGGAAGCTCGGTACGGTCCATTTGGAGATAGTGCTACTCTTGGTGCATGATTGGTGCACAGTTTGCGTCGAACGTACCGTAGGCTCAGAAATAGTGTTGGAGGCACTCGACGGAACTCCTAGGTTACGTGGGTCATGTGGAATCTTGTTTCGATCTGTTTTGAAACAGTGTTAGCGTGGGTGCAAGATAGGTGCTCGGTTGGCATCAAACGTACCATAGGTTAATAAATCATTTTAGAAACACCCATGGTACTCCTATGTGATGATGGTCCGGTGGAGATCTATTCGGTCCGTTTGGAGATAGTGCTACAAAAGATAGGTGCACGGTTTGCATTGAACGTACCATAGGTCATAAATAGTTTTGGACGCACCCGATGGAACTCGTAAGTGACGTGGGTCGTGCGGAATCTCATTTTAGTCTATTTGGAGATAGTGTTAGTGTTAGTGCATGGTTGGAGCACGGTTTGCACCGAACATACCATAGGCATAGAAATCATTTTGGACGAACTCGATCAGACTCCTAGGTGACGAGGATCAAGTGGAAGATCGGTTTGGTCTGTTTGGGGATAGTGCTTCTCTTGATGCAATATTGGTGCTTGGTTTGCACCAAATGTAGAATAGGCATAGAAATCGTTTTGGACGCACTCGATGGGATGCCTACGTGACGAGGCTCAAGTGGAAGCTCGATTTGGTACGTTTGGAAAAAGTGCTACTTTTGATGCAAGATTACTGCTTGGTTTGCGTCGAATGTGCCATAGGCTCAGAAATAGTATTGGAGGCACCCGATGGAACTCCTAGGTGACGTGGGTCATGTGGAATCTCGTTTTGATCTATTTTGAGACAGTGTTAGCGTCGGTGCAAGATAGGTGCACGGTTTGCACTGAACATACCATAGGCATAGAAATCGCTTTGGACACACTCGATGGGACTCCTAGGTGATGAGGCTCAAGTGGAAGCTCGGTACGGTCCATTTGGAGATAGTGCTACTCTTGGTGCATGATTGGTGCACAGTTTGCGTCGAACGTACCGTAGGCTCAGAAATAGTGTTGGAGGCACTCGACGGAACTCCTAGGTTATGTGGGTCATGTGGAATCTTGTTTCGATCTGTTTTGAAACAGTGTTAGCGTGGGTGCAAGATAGGTGCTCGGTTTGCATCAAACGTACCATAGGTTAATAAATCATTTTAGAAACACCCACGGTACTCCTATGTGATGATGGTCCGGTGGAGATCTATTCGGTCCGTTTGGAGATAGTGCTACAAAAGATAGGTGCACGGTTTGCATTGAACGTACCATAGGTCATAAATAGTTTTGGACGCACCCGATGGAACTCGTAAGTGACGTGGGTCGTGCGGAATCTCATTTTAGTCTATTTGGAGATAGTGTTAGTGTTAGTGCATGGTTGGAGCACGGTTTGCACCGAACATACCATAGGCATAGAAATCATTTTGGACGAACTCGATCAGACTCCTAGGTGACGAGGATCAAGTGGAAGATCGGTTTGGTCTGTTTGGGGATAGTGCTTCTCTTGATGCAAGATTGGTGCTTGGTTTGCACCAAATGTAGAATAGGCATAGAAATCGTTTTGGACGCACTCGAGGGGATGCCTACGTGACGAGGCTCAAGTGGAAGCTCGATTTGGTACGTTTTGGAAATAGTGCTTCTTTTGATGCAAGATTACTGCTTGGTTTGCGTCGAATATGCCATAGGCTCGGAAATAGTATTGGAGGGACCCGATGGAACTCCTAGGTGACGTGGGTCATGTGGAATCTCGTTTTGATCTATTTTGAGACAGTGTTAGCGTCGGTGCAAGATAGGTGCACGGTTTGCACTGAACATACCATAGGCATAGAAATCGCTTTGGACACACTCGATGGGACTCCTAGGTGATGAGGCTCAAGTGGAAGCTCGGTACGGTCCATTTGGAGATAGTGCTACTCTTGGTGCATGATTGGTGCACAGTTTGCGTCGAACGTACCGTAGGCTCAGAAATAGTGTTGGAGGCACTCGACGGAACTCCTAGGTTACGTGGGTCATGTGGAATCTTGTTTCGATCTGTTTTGAAACAGTGTTAGCGTGGGTGCAAGATAGGTGCTCGGTTTGCATCAAACGTACCATAGGTTAATAAATCATTTTAGAAACACCCACGGTACTCCTATGTGATGATGGTTCGGTGGAGATCTATTCGGTCCGTTTGGAGATAGTGCTACAAAAGATAGGTGCACGGTTTGCATTGAACGTACCATAGGTCATAAATAGTTTTGGACGCACCCGATGGAACTCGTAAGTGACGTGGGTCATGCGGAATCTCATTTTAGTCTATTTGGAGATAGTGTTAGTGTTAGTGTTAGTGCATGGTTGGAGCACGGTTTGCACCGAACATACCATAGGCATAGAAATCATTTTGGACGAACTCGATCAGACTCCTAGGTGACGAGGATCAAGTGGAAGATCGGTTCGGTCCGTTTGGGGATAGTGCTTCTCTTGATGCAAGATTGGTGCTTGGTTTGCACCAAATGTAGAATAGGCATAGAAATCGTTTTGGACGCACTCGAGGGGATGCCTACGTGACGAGGCTCAAGTGGAAGCTCGATTTGGTACGTTTGGAAAAAGTGCTACTTTTGATGCAAGATTACTGCTTGGTTTGCGTCGAATGTGCCATAGGCTCAGAAATAGTATTGGAGGCACCCGATGGAACTCCTAGGTGACGTGGGTCATGTGGAATCTCGTTTTGATCTATTTTGAGACAGTGTTAGCGTCGGTGCAAGATAGGTGCACGGTTTGCACTGAACATACCATAGGCATAGAAATCGCTTTGGACACACTCGATGGGACTCCTAGGTGATGAGGCTCAAGTGGAAGCTCGGTACGGTCCATTTGGAGATAGTGCTACTCTTGGTGCATGATTGGTGCACAGTTTGCGTCGAACGTACCGTAGGCTCAGAAATAGTGTTGGAGGCACTCGACGGAACTCCTAGGTTACGTGGGTCATGTGGAATCTTGTTTCGATCTGTTTTGAAACAGTGTTAGCGTGGGTGCAAGATAGGTGCTCGGTTGGCATCAAACGTACCATAGGTTAATAAATCATTTTAGAAACACCCATGGTACTCCTATGTGATGATGGTCCGGTGGAGATCTATTCGGTCCGTTTGGAGATAGTGCTACAAAAGATAGGTGCACGGTTTGCATTGAACGTACCATAGGTCATAAATAGTTTTGGACGCACCCGATGGAACTCGTAAGTGACGTGGGTCGTGCGGAATCTCATTTTAGTCTATTTGGAGATAGTGTTAGTGTTAGTGCATGGTTGGAGCACGGTTTGCACCGAACATACCATAGGCATAGAAATCATTTTGGACGAACTCGATCAGACTCCTAGGTGACGAGGATCAAGTGGAAGATCGGTTTGGTCTGTTTGGGGATAGTGCTTCTCTTGATGCAAGATTGGTGCTTGGTTTGCACCAAATGTAGAATAGGCATAGAAATCGTTTTGGACGCACTCGATGGGATGCCTACGTGACGAGGCTCAAGTGGAAGCTCGATTTGGTACGTTTGGAAAAAGTGCTACTTTTGATGCAAGATTACTGCTTGGTTTGCGTCGAATGTGCCATAGGCTCAGAAATAGTATTGGAGGCACCCGATGGAACTCCTAGGTGACGTGGGTCATGTGGAATCTCGTTTTGATCTATTTTGAGACAGTGTTAGCGTCGGTGCAAGATAGGTGCACGGTTTGCACTGAACATACCATAGGCATAGAAATCGCTTTGGACACACTCGATGGGACTCCTAGGTGATGAGGCTCAAGTGGAAGCTCGGTACGGTCCATTTGGAGATAGTGCTACTCTTGGTGCATGATTGGTGCACAGTTTGCGTCGAACGTACCGTAGGCTCAGAAATAGTGTTGGAGGCACTCGACGGAACTCCTAGGTTACGTGGGTCATGTGGAATCTTGTTTCGATCTGTTTTGAAACAGTGTTAGCGTGGGTGCAAGATAGGTGCTCGGTTTGCATCAAACGTACCATAGGTTAATAAATCATTTTAGAAACACCCACGGTACTCCTATGTGATGATGGTCCGGTGGAGATCTATTCGGTCCGTTTGGAGATAGTGCTACAAAAGATAGGTGCACGGTTTGCATTGAACGTACCATAGGTCATAAATAGTTTTGGACGCACCCGATGGAACTCGTAAGTGACGTGGGTCATGCGGAATCTCATTTTAGTCTATTTGGAGATAGTGTTAGTGTTAGTGTTAGTGCATGGTTGGAGCACGGTTTGCACCGAACATACCATAGGCATAGAAATCATTTTAGACGAACTCGATCAGACTCCTAGGTGACGAGGATCAAGTGGAAGATCGGTTCGGTCCGTTTGGGGATAGTGCTTCTCTTGATGCAAGATTGGTGCTTGGTTTGCACCAAATGTAGAATAGGCATAGAAATCGTTTTGGACGCACTCGAGGGGATGCCTACGTGACGAGGCTCAAGTGGAGGCTCGATTTGGTACGTTTGGAAAAAGTGCTACTTTTGATGCAAGATTACTGCTTGGTTTGCGTCGAATGTGCCATAGGCTCAGAAATAGTATTGGAGGCACCCGATGGAACTCCTAGGTGACGTGGGTCATGTGGAATCTCGTTTTGATCTATTTTGAGACAGTGTTAGCGTCGGTGCAAGATAGGTGCACGGTTTGCACTGAACATACCATAGGCATAGAAATCGCTTTGGACACACTCGATGGGACTCCTAGGTGATGAGGCTCAAGTGGAAGCTCGGTACGGTCCATTTGGAGATAGTGCTACTCTTGGTGCATGATTGGTGCACAGTTTGCGTCGAACGTACCGTAGGCTCAGAAATAGTGTTGGAGGCACTCGACGGAACTCCTAGGTTACGTGGGTCATGTGGAATCTTGTTTCGATCTGTTTTGAAACAGTGTTAGCGTGGGTGCAAGATAGGTGCTCGGTTGGCATCAAACGTACCATAGGTTAATAAATCATTTTAGAAACACCCATGGTACTCCTATGTGATGATGGTCTGGTGGAGATCTATTCGGTCCGTTTGGAGATAGTGCTACAAAAGATAGGTGCATGGTTTGCATTGAACGTACCATAGGTCATAAATAGTTTTGGACGCACCCGATGGAACTCGTAAGTGACGTGGGTCGTGCGGAATCTCATTTTAGTCTATTTGGAGATAGTGTTAGTGTTAGTGCATGGTTGGAGCACGGTTTGCACCGAACATACCATAGGCATAGAAATCATTTTGGACGAACTCGATCAGACTCCTAGGTGACGAGGATCAAGTGGAAGATCGGTTTGGTCTGTTTGGGGATAGTGCTTCTCTTGATGCAAGATTGGTGCTTGGTTTGCACCAAATGTAGAATAGGCATAGAAATCGTTTTGGACGCACTCGAGGGGATGCCTACGTGACGAGGCTCAAGTGGAAGCTCGATTTGGTACGTTTGGAAAAAGTGCTTCTTTTGATGCAAGATTACTGCTTGGTTTGCGTCGAATGTGCCATAGGCTCAGAAATAGTATTGGAGGCACCCGATGGAACTCCTAGGTGACGTGGGTCATGTGGAATCTCGTTTTGATCTATTTTGAGACAGTGTTAGCGTCGGTGCAAGATAGGTGCACGGTTTGCACTGAACATACCATAGGCATAGAAATCACTTTGGACACACTCGATGGGACTCCTAGGTGATGAGGCTCAAGTGGAAGCTCGGTACGGTCCATTTGGAGATAGTGCTACTCTTGGTGCATGATTGGTGCACAGTTTGCGTCGAACGTACCGTAGGCTCAGAAATAGTGTTGGAGGCACTCGACGGAACTCCTAGGTTACGTGGGTCATGTGGAATCTTGTTTCGATCTGTTTTGAAACAGTGTTAGCGTGGGTGCAAGATAGGTGCTCGGTTGGCATCAAACGTACCATAGGTTAATAAATCATTTTAGAAACACCCATGGTACTCCTATGTGATGATGGTCCGGTGGAGATCTATTCGGTCCGTTTGGAGATAGTGCTACAAAAGATAGGTGCACGGTTTGCATTGAACGTACCATAGGTCATAAATAGTTTTGGACGCACCCGATGGAACTCGTAAGTGACGTGGGTCGTGCGGAATCTCATTTTAGTCTATTTGGAGATAGTGTTAGTGTTAGTGCATGGTTGGAGCACGGTTTGCACCGAACATACCATAGGCATAGAAATCATTTTGGACGAACTCGATCAGACTCCTAGGTGACGAGGATCAAGTGGAAGATCGGTTTGGTCTGTTTGGGGATAGTGCTTCTCTTGATGCAAGATTGGTGCTTGGTTTGCACCAAATGTAGAATAGGCATAGAAATCGTTTTGGACGCACTCGAGGGGATGCCTACGTGACGAGGCTCAAGTGGAAGCTCGATTTGGTACGTTTTGGAAATAGTGCTTCTTTTGATGCAAGATTACTGCTTGGTTTGCGTCGAATATGCCATAGGCTCGGAAATAGTATTGGAGGGACCCGATGGAACTCCTAGGTGACGTGGGTCATGTGGAATCTCGTTTTGATCTATTTTGAGACAGTGTTAGCGTCGGTGCAAGATAGGTGCACGGTTTGCACTGAACATACCATAGGCATAGAAATCGCTTTGGACACACTCGATGGGACTCCTAGGTGATGAGGCTCAAGTGGAAGCTCGGTATGGTCCATTTGGAGATAGTGCTACTCTTGGTGCATGATTGGTGCACAGTTTGCGTCGAACGTACCGTAGGCTCAGAAATAGTGTTGGAGGCACTCGACGGAACTCCTAGGTTACGTGGGTCATGTGGAATCTTGTTTCGATCTGTTTTGAAACAGTGTTAGCGTGGGTGCAAGATAGGTGCTCGGTTTGCATCAAACGTACCATAGGTTAATAAATCATTTTAGAAACACCCACGGTACTCCTATGTGATGATGGTCCGGTGGAGATCTATTCGGTCCGTTTGGAGATAGTGCTACAAAAGATAGGTGCACGGTTTGCATTGAACGTACCATAGGTCATAAATAGTTTTGGACGCACCCGATGGAACTCGTAAGTGACGTGGGTCATGCGGAATCTCATTTTAGTCTATTTGGAGATAGTGTTAGTGTTAGTGTTAGTGCATGGTTGGAGCACGGTTTGCACCGAACATACCATAGGCATAGAAATCATTTTGGACGAACTCGATCAGACTCCTAGGTGACGAGGATCAAGTGGAAGATCGGTTCGGTCCGTTTGGGGATAGTGCTTCTCTTGATGCAAGATTGGTGCTTGGTTTGCACCAAATGTATAATAGGCATAGAAATCGTTTTGGACGCACTCGAGGGGATGCCTACGTGACGAGGCTCAAGTGGAAGCTCGATTTGGTACGTTTGGAAAAAGTGCTACTTTTGATGCAAGATTACTGCTTGGTTTGCGTCGAATGTGCCATAGGCTCAGAAATAGTATTGGAGGCACCCGATGGAACTCCTAGGTGACGTGGGTCATGTGGAATCTCGTTTTGATCTATTTTGAGACAGTGTTAGCGTCGGTGCAAGATAGGTGCACGGTTTGCACTGAACATACCATAGGCATAGAAATCGCTTTGGACACACTCGATGGGACTCCTAGGTGATGAGGCTCAAGTGGAAGCTCGGTACGGTCCATTTGGAGATAGTGCTACTCTTGGTGCATGATTGGTGCACAGTTTGCGTCGAACGTACCGTAGGCTCAGAAATAGTGTTGGAGGCACTCGACGGAACTCCTAGGTTACGTGGGTCATGTGGAATCTTGTTTCGATCTGTTTTGAAACAGTGTTAGCGTGGGTGCAAGATAGGTGCTCGGTTGGCATCAAACGTACCATAGGTTAATAAATCATTTTAGAAACACCCATGGTACTCCTATGTGATGATGGTCCGGTGGAGATCTATTCGGTCCGTTTGGAGATAGTGCTACAAAAGATAGGTGCACGGTTTGCATTGAACGTACCATAGGTCATAAATAGTTTTGGACGCACCCGATGGAACTCGTAAGTGACGTGGGTCGTGCGGAATCTCATTTTAGTCTATTTGGAGATAGTGTTAGTGTTAGTGCATGGTTGGAGCACGGTTTGCACCGAACATACCATAGGCATAGAAATCATTTTGGACGAACTCGATCAGACTCCTAGGTGACGAGGATCAAGTGGAAGATCGGTTTGGTCTGTTTGGGGATAGTGCTTCTCTTGATGCAAGATTGGTGCTTGGTTTGCACCAAATGTAGAATAGGCATAGAAATCGTTTTGGACGCACTCGAGGGGATGCCTACGTGACGAGGCTCAAGTGGAAGCTCGATTTGGTATGTTTGGAAATAGTGCTACTTTTGATGCAAGATTACTGCTTGGTTTGCGTCGAATATGCCATAGGCTCAGAAATAGTATTGGAGGGACCCGATGGAACTCCTAGGTGACGTGGGTCATGTGGAATCTCGTTTTGATCTATTTTGAGACAGTGTTAGCGTCGGTGCAAGATAGGTGCACGGTTTCCACTCAACATACCATAGGCATAGAAATCGCTTTGGACACACTCGATGGGACTCCTAGGTGATGAGGCTCAAGTGGAAGCTCGGTACGGTCCATTTGGAGATAGTGCTACTCTTGGTGCATGATTGGTGCACAGTTTGCGTCGAACGTACCGTAGGCTCAGAAATAGTGTTGGAGGCACTCGACGGAACTCCTAGGTTACGTGGGTCATGTGGAATCTTGTTTTGATCTGTTTTGAAACAGTGTTAGCGTGGGTGCAAGATAGGTGCTCGGTTTGCATCAAACGTACCATAGGTTAATAAATCATTTTAGAGACACCCACGGTACTCCTATGTGATGATGGTCCGGTGGAGATCTGTTCGGTCCGTTTGGAGATAGTGCTACAAAAGATAGGTGCACGGTTTGCATTGAACATACCATAGGTCATAAATAGTTTTGGACGCACCCTATGGAACTCGTAAGTGACGTGGATCGTGTGAAATCTCATTTTAGTCCATTTGGAGATAGTGTTAGTGTTAGTGTTAGTGCATGGTTGGAGCACGGTTTGCACCGAACATACCATAGGCATAGAAATCATTTTGGACGAACTCGATCAGACTCCTAGGTGACGAGGCTCAACTGGAAGATCGGTTCGGTCCGTTTGGGGATAGTGCTTCTCTTGATGCAAGATTGGTGCTTGGTTTGCACCAAATGTAGAATAGGCATAGAAATCATTTTGGACGCACTTGAGCGGACGCCTACGTGACGGGGCTCAAGTGGAAGCTCGATTTGGTATGTTTGGAAATGGTGCTACTTTTGATGCAAGATTACTACTTGGTTTGCGTCGAATGTGCCATAGGCTCGGAAATAGTATTGGAGGCACCCGATGGAACTCCTAGGTGACATGGGTCATGTGGAATCTCGTTTTGATCTATTTTGAGACAGTGTTAGCGTCGGTGCAAGATAGGTGCACGGTTTCCACTGAACATACCATAGGCATAGAAATCGCTTTGGACACACTCGATGGGACTCCTAGGTGATAAGGCTCAAGTGGAAGCTCGGTACGGTCCATTTGGAGATAGTTCTACTCTTGGTGCATGATTGGTGCACAGTTTGCGTCGAACGTACCATAGGCTCAGAAATAGTGTTGGAGGCACTCGACGGAACTCCTAGGTTACGTGGGTCATGTGGAATCTTGTTTCGATCTGTTTTGAAACAGTGTTAGCGTGGGTGCAAGATAGGTGCTCGGTTTGCATCAAACGTACCATAGGTTAATAAATCATTTTAGAAACACCCACGGTACTCCTATGTGATGATGGTCCGGTGGAGATCTGTTCGGTCCGTTTGGAGATAGTGCTACAAAAGATAGGTGCACGGTTTGCATTGAACGTACCATAGGTCATAAATAGTTTTGGACGCACCCGATGGAACTCGTAAGTGACGTGGGTCTTGTGGAATCTCATTTTAGTATATTTGGAGATAGTGTTAGTGTTAGTGTTAGTGCATGGTTGGAGCACGGTTTGCAACGAACATACCATAGGCATAGAAATCATTTTAGACGAACTCGATCAGACTCCTAGGTGACGAGGCTCAACTGGAAGATCGGTTCGGTCCGTTTGGGGATAGTGCTTCTCTTGATGCAAGATTGGTGCTTGGTTTGCACCAAATGTAGAATAGGCATAGAAATCATTTTGGACGCACTTGAGCGGACGCCTACGTGACGGGGCTCAAGTGGAAGCTCGATTTGGTATGTTTGGAAATGGTGCTACTTTTGATGCAAGATTACTACTTGGTTTGCGTCGAATGTGCCATAGGCTCGGAAATAGTATTGGAGGCATCCGATGGAACTCCTAGGTGACATGGGTCATGTGGAATCTCGTTTTGATCTATTTTGAGACAGTGTTAGCGTCGGTGCAAGATAGGTGCACGGTTTCCACTGAACATACCATAGGCATAGAAATCGCTTTGGACACACTCGATGGGACTCCTAGGTGATAAGGCTCAAGTGGAAGCTCGGTACGGTCCATTTGGAGATAGTGCTACTCTTGGTGCATGATTGGTGCACAGTTTGCGTCGAACGTACCATAGGCTCAAAAATAGTGTTGGAGGCACTCGACGGAACTCCTAGGTTACGTGGGTCATGTGGAATCTTGTTTCGATCTGTTTTGAAACAGTGTTAGCGTGGGTGCAAGATAGGTGCTCGGTTTGCATCAAACGTACCATAGGTTAATAAATCATTTTAGAAACACCCACGGTACTCCTATGTGATGATGGTCCGGTGGAGATCTGTTCGGTCCGTTTGGAGATAGTGCTACAAAAAGACAGGTGCACGGTTTGCATTGAACATACCATAGGTCATAAATAGTTTTGGACGCACCCGATGGAACTCGTAAGTGACGTGGATTGTGTGAAATCTCATTTTAGTCCATTTGGAGATAGTGTTAGTGTTAGTGTTAGTGCATGGTTGGAGCACGGTTTGCACCGAACATACCATAGGCATAGAAATCATTTTGGACGAACTCGATCAGACTCCTAGGTGATGAGGCTCAACTGGAAGATCGGTTCGGTCCGTTTGGGGATAGTGCTTCTCTTGATGCAAGATTGGTGCTTGGTTTGCACCAAATGTAGAATAGGCATAGAAATCATTTTGGACGCACTTGAGCGGACGCCTACGTGACGGGGCTCAAGTGGAAGCTCGATTTTATATGTTTGGAAATAGTGCTACTTTTGATGCAAGATTACTGCTTGGTTTGCGTCGAATGTGCCATAGGCTCGGAAATAGTATTGGAGGCACCCGATGGAACTCCTAGGTGACATGGGTCATGTGGAATCTCATTTTGATCTATTTTGAGACAGTGTTAGCGTCGGTGCAAGATAGGTGCACGGTTTGCACTGAACATACCATAGGCATAGAAATCGCTTTGGACACACTCGATGGGACTCCTAGGTGATGAGGCTCAAGTGGAAGCTCGCTACGGTCCATTTGGAGATAGTGCTACTCTTGGTGCATGATTGGTGCACGGTTTGCGTCGAATGTACCGTAGGCTCAGAAATAGTATTAGAGGCACTCAACGGAACTCCTATGTTACGTGGGTCATGTGGAATCTTGTTTCGATCTGTTTTGAAACAGTGTTAGCGTGGGTGCAAGATGGGTGCTCGGTTTGCATCAAACGTACCATAGGTTAATAAATCATTTTAGAAACACCCACGGTACTCCTATGTGATGATGGCCCGGTGGAGATCTGTTCGGTCCGTTTGGAGATAGTGCTACAAAAGATAGGTGCACGGTTTGCATTGAACGTACCATAGGTCATAAATAGTTTTGGACGCACCCGATGGAACTCGTAAGTGACGTGGGTCGTATGGAATCTCATTTTAGTCTATTTGGAGATAGTGTTAGTGTTAGTGTTAGTGCATGGTTGGAGCACGGTTTGCACCGAACATGCCATAGGCATAGAAATCATTTTGGACGAACTCGATCAGACTCCTAGGTGACGAGGATCAAGTGGAAGATCGGTTTGGTCTGTTTGGGGATAGTGCTTCTCTTGATGCAAGATTGGTGCTTGGTTTGCACCAAATGTAGAATAGGCATAGAAATCGTTTTGGACGCACTCGAGGGGATGCCTACGTGACGAGGCTCAAGTGGAAGCTCGATTTGGTACGTTTGGAAATAGTGCTACTTTTGATGCAAGATTACTGCTTGGTTTGCGTCGAATGTGCCATAGGCTCGGAAATAGTATTGGAGGCACCCGATGGAACTCCTAGGTGACGTGGGTCATGTGGAATCTCGTTTTGATCTATTTTGAGACAGTGTTAGCGTCGGTGCAAGATAGGTGCATGGTTTGCACTGAACATACCATAGGCATAGAAATCGCTTTGGACACACTCGATGGGACTCCTAGGTGATGAGGCTCAAGTGGAAGCTCGGTACGGTCCATTTGAAGATAGTTCTACTCTTTGTGCATGATTGGTGCACAGTTTGCGTCGAACGTACCATAGGCTCAGAAATAGTGTTGGAGGCACTCGACGGAACTCCTAGGTTACGTGGGTCATGTGGAATCTTGTTTCGATCTGTTTTGAAACAGTGTTAGCGTGGGTGCAAGATAGGTGCTCGGTTTGCATCAAACGTACCATAGGTTAATAAATCATTTTAGAAACACCCACGGTACTCCTATGTGATGATGGTCCGGTGGAGATCTGTTCGGTCCGTTTGGAGATAGTGCTACAAAAGATAGGTGCACGGTTTGCATTGAACGTACCATTGGTCATAAATAGTTTTGGACGCACCCGATGGAACTCGTAAGTGACGTGGGTCTTGTGGAATCTCATTTTAGTATATTTGGAGATAGTGTTAGTGTTAGTGTTAGTGCATGGTTGGAGCACGGTTTGCAACGAACATACCATAGGCATAGAAATCATTTTAGACGAACTCGATCAGACTCCTAGGTGACGAGGCTCAACTGGAAGATCGGTTCGGTCCGTTTGGGGATAGTGCTTCTCTTGATGCAAGATTGGTGCTTGGTTTGCACCAAATGTAGAATAGGCATAGAAATCATTTTGGACGCACTTGAGCGGACGCCTACGTGACGGGGCTCAAGTGGAAGCTCGATTTGGTATGTTTGGAAATGGTGCTACTTTTGATGCAAGATTACTACTTGGTTTGCGTCGAATGTGCCATAGGCTCGGAAATAGTATTGGAGGCATCCGATGGAACTCCTAGGTGACATGGGTCATGTGGAATCTCGTTTTGATCTATTTTGAGACAGTGTTAGCGTCGGTGCAAGATAGGTGCACGGTTTCCACTGAACATACCATAGGCATAGAAATCGCTTTGGACACACTCGATGGGACTCCTAGGTGATAAGGCTCAAGTGGAAGCTCGGTACGGTCCATTTGGAGATAGTGCTACTCTTGGTGCATGATTGGTGCACAGTTTGCGTCGAACGTACCATAGGCTCAGAAATAGTGTTGGAGGCACTCGACGGAACTCCTAGGTTACGTGGGTCATGTGGAATCTTGTTTCGATCTGTTTTGAAACAGTGTTAGCGTGGGTGCAAGATAGGTGCTCGGTTTGCATCAAACGTACCATAGGTTAATAAATCATTTTAGAAACACCCACGGTACTCCTATGTGATGATGGTCCGGTGGAGATCTGTTCGGTCCGTTTGGAGATAGTGCTACAAAAAGACAGGTGCACGGTTTGCATTGAACATACCATAGGTCATAAATAGTTTTGGACGCACCCGATGGAACTCGTAAGTGACGTGGATTGTGTGAAATCTCATTTTAGTCCATTTGGAGATAGTGTTAGTGTTAGTGTTAGTGCATGGTTGGAGCACGGTTTGCACCGAACATACCATAGGCATAGAAATCATTTTGGACGAACTCGATCAGACTCCTAGGTGATGAGGCTCAACTGGAAGATCGGTTCGGTCCGTTTGGGGATAGTGCTTCTCTTGATGCAAGATTGGTGCTTGGTTTGCACCAAATGTAGAATAGGCATAGAAATCATTTTGGACGCACTTGAGCGGACGCCTACGTGACGGGGCTCAAGTGGAAGCTCGATTTTATATGTTTGGAAATAGTGCTACTTTTGATGCAAGATTACTGCTTGGTTTGCGTCGAATGTGCCATAGGCTCGGAAATAGTATTGGAGGCACCCGATGGAACTCCTAGGTGACATGGGTCATGTGGAATCTCATTTTGATCTATTTTGAGACAGTGTTAGCGTCGGTGCAAGATAGGTGCACGGTTTGCACTGAACATACCATAGGCATAGAAATCGCTTTGGACACACTCGATGGGACTCCTAGGTGATGAGGCTCAAGTGGAAGCTCGCTACGGTCCATTTGGAGATAGTGCTACTCTTGGTGCATGATTGGTGCACGGTTTGCGTCGAATGTACCGTAGGCTCAGAAATAGTATTAGAGGCACTCAACGGAACTCCTATGTTACGTGGGTCATGTGGAATCTTGTTTCGATCTGTTTTGAAACAGTGTTAGCGTGGGTGCAAGATGGGTGCTCGGTTTGCATCAAACGTACCATAGGTTAATAAATCATTTTAGAAACACCCACGGTACTCCTATGTGATGATGGCCCGGTGGAGATCTGTTCGGTCCGTTTGGAGATAGTGCTACAAAAGATAGGTGCACGGTTTGCATTGAACGTACCATAGGTCATAAATAGTTTTGGACGCACCCGATGGAACTCGTAAGTGACGTGGGTCGTATGGAATCTCATTTTAGTCTATTTGGAGATAGTGTTAGTGTTAGTGTTAGTGCATGGTTGGAGCACGGTTTGCACCGAACATGCCATAGGCATAGAAATCATTTTGGACGAACTCGATCAGACTCCTAGGTGACGAGGATCAAGTGGAAGATCGGTTTGGTCTGTTTGGGGATAGTGCTTCTCTTGATGCAAGATTGGTGCTTGGTTTGCACCAAATGTAGAATAGGCATAGAAATCGTTTTGGACGCACTCGAGGGGATGCCTACGTGACGAGGCTCAAGTGGAAGCTCGATTTGGTACGTTTGGAAATAGTGCTACTTTTGATGCAAGATTACTGCTTGGTTTGCGTCGAATGTGCCATAGGCTCGGAAATAGTATTGGAGGCACCCGATGGAACTCCTAGGTGACGTGGGTCATGTGGAATCTCGTTTTGATCTATTTTGAGACAGTGTTAGCGTCGGTGCAAGATAGGTGCATGGTTTGCACTGAACATACCATAGGCATAGAAATCGCTTTGGACACACTCGATGGGACTCCTAGGTGATGAGGCTCAAGTGGAAGCTCGGTACGGTCCATTTGAAGATAGTTCTACTCTTTGTGCATGATTGGTGCACAGTTTGCGTCGAACGTACCATAGGCTCAGAAATAGTGTTGGAGGCACTCGACGGAACTCCTAGGTTACGTGGGTCATGTGGAATCTTGTTTCGATCTGTTTTGAAACAGTGTTAGCGTGGGTGCAAGATAGGTGCTCGGTTTGCATCAAACGTACCATAGGTTAATAAATCATTTTAGAAACACCCACGGTACTCCTATGTGATGATGGTCCGGTGGAGATCTGTTCGGTCCGTTTGGAGATAGTGCTACAAAAGATAGGTGCACGGTTTGCATTGAACGTACCATTGGTCATAAATAGTTTTGGACGCACCCGATGGAACTCGTAAGTGACGTGGGTCTTGTGGAATCTCATTTTAGTATATTTGGAGATAGTGTTAGTGTTAGTGTTAGTGCATGGGGAGCACGGTTTGCAACGAACATACCATAGGCATAGAAATCATTTTAGACGAACTCGATCAGACTCCTAGGTGACGAGGCTCAACTGGAAGATCGGTTCGGTCCGTTTGGGGATAGTGCTTCTCTTGATGCAAGATTGGTGCTTGGTTTGCACCAAATGTAGAATAGGCATAGAAATCATTTTGGACGCACTTGAGCGGACGCCTACGTGACGGGGCTCAAGTGGAAGCTCGATTTGGTATGTTTGGAAATGGTGCTACTTTTGATGCAAGATTACTACTTGGTTTGCGTCGAATGTGCCATAGGCTCGGAAATAGTATTGGAGGCATCCGATGGAACTCCTAGGTGACATGGGTCATGTGGAATCTCGTTTTGATCTATTTTGAGACAGTGTTAGCGTCGGTGCAAGATAGGTGCACGGTTTCCACTGAACATACCATAGGCATAGAAATCGCTTTGGACACACTCGATGGGACTCCTAGGTGATAAGGCTCAAGTGGAAGCTCGGTACGGTCCATTTGGAGATAGTGCTACTCTTGGTGCATGATTGGTGCACAGTTTGCGTCGAACGTACCATAGGCTCAGAAATAGTGTTGGAGGCACTCGACGGAACTCCTAGGTTACGTGGGTCATGTGGAATCTTGTTTCGATCTGTTTTGAAACAGTGTTAGCGTGGGTGCAAGATAGGTGCTCGGTTTGCATCAAACGTACCATAGGTTAATAAATCATTTTAGAAACACCCACGGTACTCCTATGTGATGATGGTCCGGTGGAGATCTGTTCGGTCCGTTTGGAGATAGTGCTACAAAAAGACAGGTGCACGGTTTGCATTGAACATACCATAGGTCATAAATAGTTTTGGACGCACCCGATGGAACTCGTAAGTGACGTGGATTGTGTGAAATCTCATTTTAGTCCATTTGGAGATAGTGTTAGTGTTAGTGTTAGTGCATGGTTGGAGCACGGTTTGCACCGAACATACCATAGGCATAGAAATCATTTTGGACGAACTCGATCAGACTCCTAGGTGATGAGGCTCAACTGGAAGATCGGTTCGGTCCGTTTGGGGATAGTGCTTCTCTTGATGCAAGATTGGTGCTTGGTTTGCACCAAATGTAGAATAGGCATAGAAATCATTTTGGACGCACTTGAGCGGACGCCTACGTGACGGGGCTCAAGTGGAAGCTCGATTTTATATGTTTGGAAATAGTGCTACTTTTGATGCAAGATTACTGCTTGGTTTGCGTCGAATGTGCCATAGGCTCGGAAATAGTATTGGAGGCACCCGATGGAACTCCTAGGTGACATGGGTCATGTGGAATCTCATTTTGATCTATTTTGAGACAGTGTTAGCGTCGGTGCAAGATAGGTGCACGGTTTGCACCGAACATACCATAGGCATAGAAATCGCTTTGGACACACTCGATGGGACTCCTAGGTGATGAGGCTCAAGTGGAAGCTCGCTACGGTCCATTTGGAGATAGTGCTACTCTTGGTGCATGATTGGTGCACGGTTTGCGTCGAATGTACCGTAGGCTCAGAAATAGTATTAGAGGCACTCAACGGAACTCCTATGTTACGTGGGTCATGTGGAATCTTGTTTCGATCTGTTTTGAAACAGTGTTAGCGTGGGTGCAAGATGGGTGCTCGGTTTGCATCAAACGTACCATAGGTTAATAAATCATTTTAGAAACACCCACGGTACTCCTATGTGATGATGGCCCGGTGGAGATCTGTTCGGTCCGTTTGGAGATAGTGCTACAAAAGATAGGTGCACGGTTTGCATTGAACGTACCATAGGTCATAAATAGTTTTGGACGCACCCGATGGAACTCGTAAGTGACGTGGGTCGTATGGAATCTCATTTTAGTCTATTTGGAGATAGTGTTAGTGTTAGTGTTAGTGCATGGTTGGAGCACGGTTTGCACCGAACATGCCATAGGCATAGAAATCATTTTGGACGAACTCGATCAGACTCCTAGGTGACGAGGATCAAGTGGAAGATCGGTTTGGTCTGTTTGGGGATAGTGCTTCTCTTGATGCAAGATTGGTGCTTGGTTTGCACCAAATGTAGAATAGGCATAGAAATCGTTTTGGACGCACTCGAGGGGATGCCTACGTGACGAGGCTCAAGTGGAAGCTCGATTTGGTACGTTTGGAAATAGTGCTACTTTTGATGCAAGATTACTGCTTGGTTTGCGTCGAATGTGCCATAGGCTCGGAAATAGTATTGGAGGCACCCGATGGAACTCCTAGGTGACGTGGGTCATGTGGAATCTCGTTTTGATCTATTTTGAGACAGTGTTAGCGTCGGTGCAAGATAGGTGCATGGTTTGCACTGAACATACCATAGGCATAGAAATCGCTTTGGACACACTCGATGGGACTCCTAGGTGATGAGGCTCAAGTGGAAGCTCGGTACGGTCCATTTGAAGATAGTTCTACTCTTTGTGCATGATTGGTGCACAGTTTGCGTCGAACGTACCATAGGCTCAGAAATAGTGTTGGAGGCACTCGACGGAACTCCTAGGTTACGTGGGTCATGTGGAATCTTGTTTCGATCTGTTTTGAAACAGTGTTAGCGTGGGTGCAAGATAGGTGCTCGGTTTGCATCAAACGTACCATAGGTTAATAAATCATTTTAGAAACACCCACGGTACTCCTATGTGATGATGGTCCGGTGGAGATCTGTTCGGTCCGTTTGGAGATAGTGCTACAAAAGATAGGTGCACGGTTTGCATTGAACGTACCATTGGTCATAAATAGTTTTGGACGCACCCGATGGAACTCGTAAGTGACGTGGGTCTTGTGGAATCTCATTTTAGTATATTTGGAGATAGTGTTAGTGTTAGTGTTAGTGCATGGTTGGAGCACGGTTTGCAACGAACATACCATAGGCATAGAAATCATTTTAGACGAACTCGATCAGACTCCTAGGTGACGAGGACCAAGTGGAAGATCGGTTCGGTCCGTTTGGGGATAGTGCTTCTCTTGATGCAAGATTGGTGCTTGGTTTGCACCAAATGTAGAATAGGCATAGAAATCGTTTTGGATGCACTCGAGGGGATGCCTACGTGACGAGGCTCAAGTGGAAGCTCGATTTGGTACGTTTGGAAATAGTGCTACTTTTGATACAAGATTACTGCTTGGTTTGCGTCGAATGTGCCATAGGCTCGGAAATAGTATTGGAGGCACCCGATGGAACTCCTAGGTGATGTGGGTCATGTGGAATCTTGTTTTGATCTATTTTGAGACAGTGTTAGCGTCGGTGCAAGATAGGTGCACGGTTTGCACTGAACATACCATAGGCATAGAAATCGCTTTGGACACACTCGATGGGACTCCTAGGTGATGAGGCTCAAGTGGAAGCTCGGTACGGTCCATTTGAAGATAGTTCTACTCTTTGTGCATGATTGGTGCACAGTTGCGTCGAACGTACCATAGGCTCAGAAATAGTGTTGGAGGCACTCGACGGAACTCCTAGGTTACGTGGGTCATGTGGAATCTTGTTTCGATCTGTTTTGAAACAGTGTTAGCGTGGGTGCAAGATAGGTGCTCGGTTTGCATCAAACGTACCATAGGTTAATAAATCATTTTAGAAACACCCACGGTACTCCTATGTGATGATGGTCCGGTGGAGATCTGTTCGGTCCGTTTGGAGATAGTGCTACAAAAGATAGGTGCACGGTTTGCATTGAACGTACCATAGGTCATAAATAGTTTTGGACGCACCCGATGGAACTCGTAAGTGACGTGGGTCTTGTGGAATCTCATTTTAGTATATTTGGAGATAGTGTTAGTGTTAGTGTTAGTGCATGGTTGGAGCACGGTTTGCAACGAACATACCATAGGCATAGAAATCATTTTAGACGAACTCGATCAGACTCCTAGGTGACGAGGACCAAGTGGAAGATCGGTTCGGTCCGTTTGGGGATAGTGCTTCTCTTGATGCAAGATTGGTGCTTGGTTTGCACCAAATGTAGAATAGGCATAGAAATCGTTTTGGATGCACTCGAGGGGATGCCTACGTGACGAGGCTCAAGTGGAAGCTCGATTTGGTACGTTTGGAAATAGTGCTACTTTTGATGCAAGATTACTGCTTGGTTTGCGTCGAATGTGCCATAGGCTCGGAAATAGTATTGGAGGCACCCGATGGAACTCCTAGGTGATGTGGGTCATGTGGAATGTCGTTTTGATCTATTTTGAGACAGTGTTAGCGTCGGTGCAAGATAGGTGCATGGTTTGCACTGAACATACCATAGGCATAGAAATTGCTTTGGACACACTCGATGGGACTCCTAGGTGATGAGGCTCAAGTGGAAGCTCGGTACGGTCCATTTGAAGATAGTTCTACTCTTTGTGCATGATTGGTGCACAGTTTGCGTCGAACGTACCATAGGCTCAGAAATAGTGTTGGAGGCACTCGACGGAACTCCTAGGTTACGTGGGTCATGTGGAATCTTGTTTCGATCTGTTTTGAAACAGTGTTAGCGTGGGTGCAAGATAGGTGCTCGGTTTGCATCAAACGTACCATAGGTTAATAAATCATTTTAGAAACACCCACGGTACTCCTATGTGATGATGGTCCGGTGGAGATCTGTTCGGTCCGTTTGGAGATAGTGCTACAAAAGATAGGTGCACGGTTTGCATTGAACGTACCATAGGTCATAAATAGTTTTGGACGCACCCGATGGAACTCGTAAGTGACGTGGGTCTTGTGGAATCTCATTTTAGTATATTTGGAGATAGTGTTAGTGTTAGTGTTAGTGCATGGTTGGAGCACGGTTTGCAACGAACATACCATAGGCATAGAAATCATTTTAGACGAACTCGATCAGACTCCTAGGTGACGAGGACCAAGTGGAAGATCGGTTCGGTCCGTTTGGGGATAGTGCTTCTCTTGATGCAAGATTGGTGCTTGGTTTGCACCAAATGTAGAATAGGCATAGAAATCGTTTTGGATGCACTCGAGGGGATGCCTACGTGACGAGGCTCAAGTGGAAGCTCGATTTGGTACGTTTGGAAATAGTGCTACTTTTGATGCAAGATTACTGCTTGGTTTGCGTCGAATGTGCCATAGGCTCGGAAATAGTATTGGAGGCACCCGATGGAACTCCTAGGTGATGTGGGTCATGTGGAATCTCGTTTTGATCTATTTTGAGACAGTGTTAGCGTCGGTGCAAGATAGGTGCACGGTTTGCACTGAACATACCATAGGCATAGAAATCGCTTTGGACACACTCGATGGGACTCCTAGGTGATGAGGCTCAAGTGGAAGCTCGGTACGGTCCATTTGAAGATAGTGCTACTCTTGGTGCATGATTGGTGCACAGTTTGCGTCGAACGTACCATAGGCTTAGAAATAGTGTTGGAGGCACTCGACGGAACTCCTAGGTTACGTGGGTCATGTGGAATCTTGTTTCGATCGGTTTTGAAACAGTGTTAGCGTGGGTGCAAGATAGTTGCTCGGTTTGCATCAAATGTACCATAGCTTAATAAATCATTTTAGAAACACCCACGGTACTCCTATGTGATGATGGTCCGGTGAAGATCTGTTCGGTCCGTTTGGAGATAGTGCTACAAAAGATAGGTGCACGGTTTGCATTGAACGTACCATAGGTCATAAATAGTTTTGGACGCACCCGATGGAACTCGTAAGTGACGTGGGTCTTGTGGAATCTCATTTTAGTATATTTGGAGATAGTGTTAGTGTTAGTGTTAGTGCATGGTTGGAGCACGGTTTGCAACGAACATACCATAGGCATAGAAATCATTTTAGACGAACTCGATCAGACTCCTAGGTGACGAGGACCAAGTGGAAGATCGGTTCGGTCCGTTTGGGGATAGTGCTTCTCTTGATGCAAGATTGGTGCTTGGTTTGCACCAAATGTAGAATAGGCATAGAAATCGTTTTGGATGCACTCGAGGGGATGCCTACGTGACGAGGCTCAAGTGGAAGCTCGATTTGGTACGTTTGGAAATAGTGCTACTTTTGATGCAAGATTACTGCTTGGTTTGCGTCGAATGTGCCATAGGCTCGGAAATAGTATTGGAGGCACCCGATGGAACTCCTAGGTGATGTGGGTCATGTGGAATGTCGTTTTGATCTATTTTGAGACAGTGTTAGCGTCGGTGCAAGATAGGTGCATGGTTTGCACTGAACATACCATAGGCATAGAAATCGCTTTGGACACACTCGATGGGACTCCTAGGTGATGAGGCTCAAGTGGAAGCTCGGTACGGTCCATTTGAAGATAGTTCTACTCTTTGTGCATGATTGGTGCACAGTTTGCGTCGAACGTACCATAGGCTCAGAAATAGTGTTGGAGGCACTCGACGGAACTCCTAGGTTACGTGGGTCATGTGGAATCTTGTTTCGATCTGTTTTGAAACAGTGTTAGCGTGGGTGCAAGATAGGTGCTCGGTTTGCATCAAACGTACCATAGGTTAATAAATCATTTTAGAAACACCCACGGTACTCCTATGTGATGATGGTCCGGTGGAGATCTGTTCGGTCCGTTTGGAGATAGTGCTACAAAAGATAGGTGCACGGTTTGCATTGAACGTACCATAGGTCATAAATAGTTTTGGACGCACCCGATGGAACTCGTAAGTGACGTGGGTCTTGTGGAATCTCATTTTAGTATATTTGGAGATAGTGTTAGTGTTAGTGTTAGTGCATGGTTGGAGCACGGTTTGCAACGAACATACCATAGGCATAGAAATCATTTTAGACGAACTCGATCAGACTCCTAGGTGACGAGGACCAAGTGGAAGATCGGTTCGGTCCGTTTGGGGATAGTGCTTCTCTTGATGCAAGATTGGTGCTTGGTTTGCACCAAATGTAGAATAGGCATAGAAATCGTTTTGGATGCACTCGAGGGGATGCCTACGTGACGAGGCTCAAGTGGAAGCTCGATTTGGTACGTTTGGAAATAGTGCTACTTTTGATGCAAGATTACTGCTTGGTTTGCGTCGAATGTGCCATAGGCTCGGAAATAGTATTGGAGGCACCCGATGGAACTCCTAGGTGATGTGGGTCATGTGGAATCTCGTTTTGATCTATTTTGAGACAGTGTTAGCGTCGGTGCAAGATAGGTGCACGGTTTGCACTGAACATACCATAGGCATAGAAATCGCTTTGGACACACTCGATGGGACTCCTAGGTGATGAGGCTCAAGTGGAAGCTCGGTACGGTCCATTTGAAGATAGTGCTACTCTTGGTGCATGATTGGTGCACAGTTTGCGTCGAACGTACCATAGGCTTAGAAATAGTGTTGGAGGCACTCGACGGAACTCCTAGGTTACGTGGGTCATGTGGAATCTTGTTTCGATCGGTTTTGAAACAGTGTTAGCGTGGGTGCAAGATAGTTGCTCGGTTTGCATCAAATGTACCATAGCTTAATAAATCATTTTAGAAACACCCACGGTACTCCTATGTGATGATGGTCCGGTGAAGATCTGTTCGGTCCGTTTGGAGATAGTGCTACAAAAGATAGGTGCACGGTTTGCATTGAACGTACCATAGGTCATAAATAGTTTTGGACGCACCCGATGGAACTCGTAAGTGACGTGGGTCTTGTGGAATCTCATTTTAGTATATTTGGAGATAGTGTTAGTGTTAGTGTTAGTGCATGGTTGGAGCACGGTTTGCAACGAACATACCATAGGCATAGAAATCATTTTGGACGAACTCGATCAGACTCCTAGGTGACGATTATCAAGTGGAAGATCAGTTCGGTCCGTTTGGGGATAGTGCTTCTCTTGATGCAAGATTGGTGCTTGGTTTGCACCAAATGTAGAATAGGCATAGAAATCGTTTTGGACGCACTCGAGGGGATGCCTATGTGACGAGGCTCAAGTGGAAGCTCGATTTGGTACGTTTGGAAATAGTGCTACTTTTGATGCAAGATTACTGCTTGGTTTGCGTCGAATGTGCCATAGGCTCGGAAATAGTATTGGAGGCACCCGATGGAACTCCTAGGTGACGTGGGTCATGTGGAATCTCGTTTTGATCTATTTTGAGACAGTGTTAGCGTCGGTGCAAGATAGGTGCACGGTTTGCACTGAACATACCAAAGGCATAGAAATCGCTTTGGACACACTTGATGGGACTCCTAGGTGATGAGGCTCAAGTGGAAGCTCGGTACGGTCCATTTGGAGATAGTGCTACTCTTGGTGCATGATTGGTGCACAGTTTGCATCGAACGTACCGTAGGCTCAGAAATAGTGTTGGAGGCACTCGACGGAACTCCTAGGTTACGTGGGTCATGTGGAATCTTGTTTCGATCTGTTTTGAAACAGTGTTAGCGTGGGTGCAAGATAGGTGCTCGGTTTGCATCAAACGTACCATAGGTTAATAAATCATTTTAGAAACACCCACGGTACTCCTATGTGATGATGGTCCGGTGGAGATCTGTTCGGTCCGTTTGGAGATAGTGCTACAAAAAGACAGGTGCACGGTTTGCATTGAACATACCATAGGTCATAAATAGTTTTGGACGCACCCGATGGAACTCGTAAGTGACGTCGATCGTGTGAAATCTCATTTTAGTCCATTTGGAGATAGTGTTAGTGTTAGTGTTAGTGCATGGTTGGAGCACGGTTTGCACCGAACATACCATAGGCATAGAAATCATTTTGGACGAACTCGATCAGACTCCTAGGTGACGAGGCTCAACTGGAAGATCGGTTCGGTCCGTTTGGGGATAGTGCTTCTCTTGATGCAAGATTGGTGCTTGGTTTGCACCAAATGTAGAATAGGCATAGAAATCATTTTGGACGCACTTGAGCGGACGCCTACGTGACGGGGCTCAAGTGGAAGCTCGATTTGGTATGTTTGGAAATAGTGCTACTTTTGATGCAAGATTACTGCTTGGTTTGCGTCGAATGTGCCATAGGCTCGGAAATAGTATTGGAGGCACCCGATGGAACTCCTAGGTGACATGGGTCATGTGGAATCTCGTTTTGATCTATTTTGAGACAGTGTTAGCGTCGGTGCAAGATAGGTGCACGGTTTCCACTGAACATACCATAGGCATAGAAATCGCTTTGGACACACTCGATGGGACTCCTAAGTGATGAGGCTCAAGTGGAAGCTCGGTACGGTCCATTTGGAGATAGTGCTACTCATGGTGCATGATTGGTGCACAGTTTGCGTCGAACATACCGTAGGCTCAGAAATAGTGTTGGAGGCACTCGACGGAACTCCTAGGTTACGTGGGTCATGTGGAATCTTGTTTCGATCTGTTTTGAAACAGTGTTAGCGTGGGTGCAAGATAGGTGCTCGGTTTGCATCAAACGTACCATAGGTTAATAAATCATTTTAGAAACACCCACGGTACTCCTATGTGATGATGGTCCGGTGGAGATCTGTTCGGTCCGTTTGGAGATAGTGCTACAAAAGATAGGTGCACGGTTTGCATTGAACGTACCATAGGTCATAAATAGTTTTGGACGCACCTGATGGAACTCGTAAGTGACGTGGATCGTGTGAAATCTCATTTTAGTCCATTTGGAGATAGTGTTAGTGTTAGTGTTAGTGCATGGTTGGAGCACGGTTTGCACCGAACATACCATAGGCATAGAAATCATTTTGGACGAACTCGATCAGACTCCTAGGTGACGAGGCTCAACTGGAAGATCGGTTCGATCCGTTTGGGGATAGTGCTTCTCTTGATGCAAGATTGGTGCTTGGTTTGCACCAAATGTAGAATAGGCATAGAAATCATTTTGGACGCACTTGAGCGGACGCCTACGTGACGGGGCTCAAGTGGAAGCTCGATTTGGTATGTTTGGAAATAGTGCTACTTTTGATGCAAGATTACTGCTTGGTTTGCGTCGAATGTGCCATAGGCTCGGAAATAGTATTGGAGGCACCCGATGGAACTCCTAGGTGACATGGGTCATGTGGAATCTCGTTTTGATCTATTTTGAGATAGTGTTAGCGTCGGTGCAAGATAGGTGCACGGTTTCCACTGAACATACCATAGGCATAGAAATCGCTTTGGACACACTCGATAGGACTCCTAGGTGATGAGGCTCAAGTGGAAGCTCGGTACGGTCCATTTGGAGATAGTGCTACTCTTGGTGCATGATTGGTGCACAGTTTGCGTCGAACGTACCGTAGGCTCAGAAATAGTGTTGGAGGTACTCGACGAAACTCCTAGGTTACGTGGGTCATGTGGAATCTTGTTTCGATCTGTTTTGAAACAGTGTTAGCGTGGGTGCAAGATAGGTGCTCGGTTTGCATCAAACGTACCATAGGTTAATAAATCATTTTAGAAACACCCACGGTACTCCTATGTGATGATGGTCCGGTGGAGATCTGTTCGGTCCGTTTGGAGATATTGCTACAAAAAGACAGGTGCACGGTTTGCATTGAACATACCATAGGTCATAAATAGTTTTGGACGCACCCGATGGAACTCGTAAGTGACGTGGATTGTGTGAAATCTCATTTTAGTCCATTTGGAGATAGTGTTAGTGTTAGTGCATGGTTGGAGCACAGTTTGCACCGAACATACCATAGGCATAGAAATCATTTTGGACGAACTCGATCAGACTCCTAGTTGATGAGGCTCAACTGGAAGATCGGTTCGGTCCGTTTGGGGATAGTGCTTCTCTTGATGCCAGATTGGTGCTTGGTTTGCACCAAATGTAGAATAGGCATAGAAATCATTTTGGACGCACTTGAGCGGACGCCTACGTGACGGGGCTCAAGTGGAAGCTCGATTTGGTATGTTTGTAAATAGTGCTACTTTTGATGCAAGATTACTGCTTGGTTTGCGTCGAATGTGCCATAGGATCGGAAATAGTATTGGATGCACCCGATGGAACTCCTAGGTGACATGGGTCATGTGGAATCTCGTTTTGATCTATTTTGAGACAGTGTTATCGTCGGTGCAAGATAGGTGCACGGTTTGCACTGAACATACCATAGGCATAGAAATCGCTTTGGACACACTCGATGGGACACCTAGGTGATGAGGCTCAAGTGGAAGCTCGGTACGATCCATTTGGAGATAGTGCTACTCTTGGTGCATGATTGGTGCATAGTTTGCGTCGAACGTACCGTAGGCTCAGAAATAGTGTTGGAGGCACTCGACGGAACTCCTAGGTTACGTGGGTCATGTGGAATCTTGTTTCGATCTGTTTTGAAACAGTGTTAGCGTGGGTGCAAGATAGGTGCTCGGTTTGCATCAAACGTACCATAGGTTAATAAATCATTTTAGAAACACCCACGGTACTCCTATGTGATGATGGTCCGGTGGAGATCTGTTCGGTCCGTTTGGAGATAGTGCTACAAAAGATAGGTGCACGGTTTGCATTGATCGTACCATAGGTCATAAATAGTTTTGGACGCACCCGATGGAACTCGTAAGTGACGTCGATCGTGTGAAATCTCATTTTAGTCCATTTGGAGATAGTGTTAGTGTTAGTGTTAGTGCATGGTTGGAGCACGGTTTGCACCGAACATACCATAGGCATAGAAATCATTTTGGACGAACTCGATCAGACTCCTAGGTGACGAGGCTCAACTGGAAGATCGGTTCGGTCCGTTTGGGGATAGTGCTTCTCTTGATGCAAGATTGGTGCTTGGTTTGCACCAAATGTAGAATAGGCATAGAAATCATTTTGGACGCACTTGAGCGGACGCCTACGTGACGGGGCTCAAATGGAAGCTCGATTTGGTATGTTTGGAAATAGTGCTACTTTTGATGCAAGATTACTGCTTGGTTTGCGTCGAATGTGCCATAGGCTCGGAAATAGTATTGGAGGCACCCGATGGAACTCCTAGGTGACATGGGTCATGTGGAATCTCGTTTTGATCTATTTTGAGACAGTGTTAGCGTCGGTGCAAGATAGGTGCACGGTTTCCACTGAACATACCATAGGCATAGAAATCGCTTTGGACACACTCGATGGGACTCCTAGGTGATGAGGCTCAAGTGGAAGCTCGGTACGGTCCATTTGGAGATAGTGCTACTCTTGGTGCATGATTGGTGCACAGTTTGCGTCGAACATACCGTAGGCTCAGAAATAGTGTTGGAGGCACTCGACGGAACTCCTAGGTTACGTGGGTCATGTGGAATCTTGTTTCGATCTGTTTTGAAACAGTGTTAGCGTGGGTGCAAGATAGGTGCTCGGTTTGCATCAAACGTACCATAGGTTAATAAATCATTTTAGAAACACCCACGGTACTCCTATGTGATGATGGTCCGGTGGAGATCTGTTCGGTCCGTTTGGAGATAGTGCTACAAAAAGACAGGTGCACGGTTTGCATTGAACATACCATAGGTCATAAATAGTTTTGGACGCACCCGATGGAACTCGTAAGTGACGTGGATTGTGTGAAATCTCATTTTAGTCCATTTGGAGATAGTGTTAGTGTTAGTGCATGGTTGGAGCACGGTTTGCACCAAACATACCATAGGCATAGAAATCATTTTGGACGAACTCGATCAGACTCCTAGGTGATGAGGCTCAACTGGAAGATCGGTTCGGTCCGTTTGGGGATAGTGCTTCTCTTGATGCCAGATTGGTGCTTGGTTTGCACCAAATGTAGAATAGGCATAGAAATCATTTTGGACGCACTTGAGCGGACGCCTACGTGACGGGGCTCAAGTGGAAGCTCGATTTGGTATGTTTGGAAATAGTGCTACTTTTGATGCAAGATTACTGCTTGGTTTGCGTCGAATGTGCCATAGGCTCGGAAATAGTATTGGAGGCACCCGATGGAACTCCTAGGTGACATGGGTCATGTGGAATCTCGTTTTGATCTATTTTGAGACAGTGTTAGCGTCGGTGCAAGATAGGTGCACGGTTTGCACTGAACATACCATAGGCATAGAAATCGCTTTGGACACACTCGATGGGACTCCTAGGTGATGAGGCTCAAGTGGAAGCTCGCTACGGTCCATTTGGAGATAGAGCTACTCTTGGTGCATGATTGGTGCACGGTTTGCGTCGAATGTACCGTAGGCTCAGAAATAGTATTAGAGGCACTCAACGGAACTCCTAGGTTACGTGGGTCATGTGGAATCTTGTTTCGATATGTTTTGAAACAGTGTTAGCGTGGGTGCAAGATAGGTGCTCGGTTTGCATCAAACGTACCATAGGTTAATAAATCATTTTAGAAACACCCACGGTACTCCTATGTGATGATGGTCCGGTGGAGATCTGTTCGGTCCGTTTGGAGATAGTGCTACAAAAGATAGGTGCACGGTTTGCATTGAACGTACCATAGGTCATAAATAGTTTTGGACGCACCCGATGGAACTCGTAAGTGACGTGGGTCGTGTGGAATCTCATTTTAGTCTATTTGGAGATAGTGTTAGTGTTAGTGTTAGTGCATGGTTGGAGCACGGTTTGCACCGAACATACCATAGGCATAGAAATCATTTTGGACGAACTCGATCAGACTCCTAGGTGACGAGGATCAAGTGGAAGATCGGTTCGGTCCGTTTGGGGATAGTGCTTCTCTTGATGCAAGATTGGTGCTTGGTTTGCACCAAATGTAGAATAGGCATAGAAATCGTTTTGGACGCACTCGAGGGGATGCCTACGTGACGAGGCTCAAGTGGAAGCTCGATTTGGTACGTTTGGAAATAGTGCTACTTTTGATGCAAGATTACTGCTTGGTTTGCGTCGAATGTGCCATAGGCTCGGAAATAGTATTGGAGGCACCCGATGGAACTCCTAGGTGACGTGGGTCATGTGGAATCTCGTTTTGATCTATTTTGAGACAGTGTTAGCGTCGGTGCAAGATAGGTGCACGGTTTGCACTGAACATACCATAGGCATAGAAATCGCTTTGGACACACTCAATGGGACTCCTAGGTGATGAGGCTCAAGTGGAAGCTCGGTACGGTCCATTTGGAGATAGTGCTACTCTTGGTGCATGATTGGTGCACAGTTTGCGTCGAACGTACCGTAGGCTCAGAAATAGTGTTGGAGGCACTCGACGGAACTCCTAGGTTACGTGGGTCATGTGGAATCTTGTTTCGATCTGTTTTGAAACAGTGTTAGCGTGGGTGCAAGATAGGTGCTCGGTTTGCATCAAACGTACCATAGGTTAATAAATCATTTTAGAAACACCCACGGTACTCCTATGTGATGATGGTCCGGTGGAGATCTGTTCGGTCCGTTTGGAGATAGTGCTACAAAAGATAGGTGCACGGTTTGCATTGAACGTACCATAGGTCATAAATAGTTTTGGACGCACCCGATGGAACTCGTAAGTGACGTGGATCGTGTGAAATATCATTTTAGTCCATTTGGAGATAGTGTTAGTGTTAGTGTTAGTGCATGGTTGGAGCACGGTTTGCACCGAACATACCATAGGCATAGAAATCATTTTGGACGAACTCGATCAGACTCCTAGGTGACGAGGATCAAGTGGAAGATCGGTTCGGTCCGTTTGGGGATAGTGCTTCTCTTGATGCAAGATTGGTGCTTGGTTTGCACCAAATGTAGAATAGGCATAGAAATCGTTTTGGACGCACTCGAGGGGATGCCTACGTGACGAGGCTCAAGTGGAAGCTCGATTTGGTACGTTTGGAAATAGTGCTACTTTTGATGCAAGATTACTGCTTGGTTTGCGTCGAATGTGCCATAGGCTCGGAAATAGTATTGGAGGCACCCGATGGAACTCCTAGGTGACGTGGGTCATGTGGAATCTCGTTTTGATCTATTTTGAGACAGTGTTAGCGTCGGTGCAAGATAGGTGCACGGTTTGCACTGAACATACCATAGGCATAGAAATCGCTTTGGACACACTCAATGGGACTCCTAGGTGATGAGGCTCAAGTGGAAGCTCGGTACGGTCCATTTGGAGATAGTGCTACTCTTGGTGCATGATTGGTGCACAGTTTGCGTCGAACGTACCGTAGGCTCAGAAATAGTGTTGGAGGCACTCGACGGAACTCCTAGGTTACGTGGGTCATGTGGAATCTTGTTTCGATCTGTTTTGAAACAGTGTTAGCGTGGGTGCAAGATAGGTGCTCGGTTTGCATCAAACGTACCATAGGTTAATAAATCATTTTAGAAACACCCACGGTACTCCTATGTGATGATGGTCCGGTGGAGATCTGTTCGGTCCGTTTGGAGATAGTGCTACAAAAGATAGGTGCACGGTTTGCATTGAACGTACCATAGGTCATAAATAGTTTTGGACGCACCCGATGGAACTCGTAAGTGACGTGGATCGTGTGAAATATCATTTTAGTCCATTTGGAGATAGTGTTAGTGTTAGTGTTAGTGCATGGTTGGAGCACGGTTTGCACCGAACATACCATAGGCATAGAAATCATTTTGGACGAACTCGATCAGACTCCTAGGTGACGAGGTTCAAGTGGAAGATCGGTTTGGTCCGTTTGGGGATAGTGCTTCTCTTGATGCAAGATTGGTGCTTGGTTTGCACCAAATGTAGAATAGGCATAGAAATCGTTTTGGACGCACTCGAGGGGATGCCTACGTGACGAGGCTCAAGTGGAAGCTCGATTTGGTACGTTTGGAAATAGTGCTACTTTTGATGCAAGATTACTGCTTGGTTTGCGTCGAATGTGCCATAGGCTCGGAAATAGTATTGGAGGCACCCGATGGAACTCCTAGGTGACGTGGGTCATGTGGAATCTCGTTTTGATCTATTTTGAGACAGTGTTAGCGTCGGTGCAAGATAGGTGCACGGTTTGCACTGAACATACCATAGGCATAGAAATCGCTTTGGACACACTCAATGGGACTCCTAGGTGATGAGGCTCAAGTGGAAGCTCGGTACGGTCCATTTGGAGATAGTGCTACTCTTGGTGCATGATTGGTGCACAGTTTGCGTCGAACGTACCGTAGGCTCAGAAATAGTGTTGGAGGCACTCGACGGAACTCCTAGGTTACGTGGGTCATGTGGAATCTTGTTTCAATCTGTTTTGAAACAGTGTTAGCGTGGGTGCAAGATAGGTGCTCGGTTTGCATCAAACGTACCATAGGTTAATAAATCATTTTAGAAACACCCACGGTACTCCTATGTGATGATGGTCCGGTGGAGATCTGTTCGGTCCGTTTGGAGATAGTGCTACAAAAGATAGGTGCACGGTTTGCATTGAACGTACCATAGGTCATAAATAGTTTTGGACGCACCCGATGGAACTCGTAAGTGACGTGGATCATGTGAAATATCATTTTAGTCCATTTGGAGATAGTGTTAGTGTTAGTGTTAGTGCATGGTTGGAGCACGGTTTGCACCGAACATACCATAGGCATAGAAATCATTTTGGACGAACTCGATCAGACTCCTAGGTGACGAGGCTCAACTGGAAGATCGGTTCGGTCCGTTTGGGGATAGTGCTTCTCTTGATGCAAGATTGGTGCTTGGTTTGCACCAAATGTAGAATAGGCATAGAAATCATTTTGGACGCACTTGAGCGGACGCCTACGTGACGGGGCTCAAGTGGAAGCTCGATTTGGTATGTTTGGAAATGGTGCTACTTTTGATGCAAGATTACTACTTGGTTTGCGTCGAATGTGCCATAGGCTCGGAAATAGTATTGGAGGCACCCGATGGAACTCCTAGGTGACATGGGTCATGTGGAATCTCGTTTTGATCTATTTTGAGACAGTGTTAGCGTCGGTGCAAGATAGGTGCACGGTTTCCACTGAACATACCATAGGCATAGAAATCGCTTTGGACACACTCGATGGGACTCCTAGGTGATGAGGCTCAAGTGGAAGCTCGCTACGGTCCATTTGGTGATAGTGCTACTCTTGGTGCATGATTGGTGCACGGTTTGCGTCGAATGTACCGTAGGCTCAGAAATAGTATTAGAGGCACTCAACGGAACTCCTAGGTTACGTGGGTCATGTGGAATCTTGTTTCGATCTGTTTTGAAACAGTGTTAGCGTGGGTGCAAGATAGGTGCTCGGTTTGCATCAAACGTACCATAGGTTAATAAATCATTTTAGAAACACCCACGGTACTCCTATGTGATGATGGTCCGGTGGAGATCTGTTCGGTCCGTTTGGAGATAGTGCTACAAAAGATAGGTGCACGGTTTGCATTGAACGTACCATAGGTCATAAATAGTTTTGGACGCACCCGATGGAACTCGTAAGTGACGTGGGTCGTGTGGAATCTCATTTTAGTCTATTTGGAGATAGTGTTAGTGTTAGTGTTAGTGCATGGTTGGAGCACGGTTTGCACCGAACATACCATAGGCATAGAAATCATTTTGGACGAACTCGATCAGACTCCTAGGTGACGAGGATCAAGTGGAAGATCGGTTCGGTCCGTTTGGGGATAGTGCTTCTCTTGATGCAAGATTGGTGCTTGGTTTGCACCAAATGTAGAATAGGCATAGAAATCGTTTTGGACGCACTCGAGGGGATGCCTACGTGACGAGGCTCAAGTGGAAGCTCGATTTGGTA
The DNA here is from genome assembly GCA_022457205.1 of Saccharum spontaneum. Classification (NCBI taxonomy): domain Eukaryota; kingdom Viridiplantae; phylum Streptophyta; class Magnoliopsida; order Poales; family Poaceae; genus Saccharum; species Saccharum spontaneum. The sequence continues at coordinate 32,408,160 of CM039594.1, forward strand.
CGTTTGGAAATAGTGCTACTTTTGATGCAAGATTACTGCTTGGTTTGCGTCGAATGTGCCATAGGCTCGGAAATAGTATTGGAGGCACCCGATGGAACTCCTAGGTGACGTGGGTCATGTGGAATCTCGTTTTGATCTATTTTGAGACAGTGTTAGCGTCGGTGCAAGATAGGTGCACGGTTTGCACTGAACATACCATAGGCATAGAAATCGCTTTGGACACACTCAATGGGACTCCTAGGTGATGAGGCTCAAGTGGAAGCTCCGTACGGTCCATTTGGAGATAGTGCTACTCTTGGTGCATGATTGGTGCACAGTTTGCGTCGAATGTACCGTAGGCTCAGAAATAGTGTTGGAGGCACTCGACGGAACTCCTACGTTACGTGGGTCATGTGGAATCTTGTTTCGATCTGTTTTGAAACAGTGTTAGCGTGGGTGCCAGATAGGTGCTCGGTTTGCATCCAACGTACCATAGGTTAATAAATCATTTTAGAAACACCCACGGTACTCCTATGTGATGATGGTCCGGTGGAGATCTGTTCGGTCCGTTTGGAGATAGTGCTACAAAAAGACAGGTGCACGGTTTGCATTGAACATACCATAGGTCATAAATAGTTTTGGACGCACCCGATGGAACTCGTAAGTGACGTGGATTGTGTGAAATCTCATTTTAGTCCATTTGGAGATAGTGTTAGTGTTAGTGTTAGTGCATGGTTGGAGCACGGTTTGCACCGAACATACCATAGGCATAGAAATCATTTTGGACAAACTCGATCAGACTCCTAGGTGATGAGGCTCAACTGGAAGATCGGTTCGGTCCGTTTGGGGATAGTGCTTCTCTTGATGCAAGATTGGTGCTTGGTTTGCACCAAATGTAGAATAGGCATAGAAATCATTTTGGACGCACTTGAGCGGACGCCTACGTGACGGGGCTCAAGTGGAAGCTCGATTTGGTATGTTTGGAAATAGTGCTACTTTTGATGCAAGATTACTGCTTGGTTTGCGTCGAATGTGCCATAGGCTCGGAAATAGTTTTGGAGGCACCCGATGGAACTCCTAGGTGACATGGGTCATGTGGAATCTCGTTTTGATCTATTTTGAGACAGTGTTAGCGTCGGTGCAAGATAGGTGCACGGTTTGCACTGAACATACCATAGGCATAGAAATCGCTTTGGACACACTCGATGGGACTCCTAGGTGATGAGGCTCAAGTGGAAGCTCGCTACGGTCCATTTGGAGATAGTGCTACTCTTGGTGCATGATTGGTGCACGGTTTGCGTCGAATGTACCGTAGGCTCAGAAATAGTATTAGAGGCACTCAACGGAACTCCTAGGTGACGTGGGTCATGTGGAATCTTGTTTCGATCTGTTTTGAAACAGTGTTAGCGTGGGTGCAAGATAGGTGCTCGGTTTGCATCAAACGTACCATAGGTTAATAAATCATTTTAGAAACACCCGCGGTACTCCTATGTGATGATGGTCCGGTGGAGATCTGTTCGGTCCGTTTGGAGATAGTGCTACAAAAGATAGGTGCACGGTTTGCATTGAACGTACCATAGGTCATAAATAGTTTTGCACGCACCCGATGGAACTCGTAAGTGACGTGGGTCGTGTGGAATCTCATTTTAGTCTATTTGGAGATAGTGTTAGTGTTAGTGTTAGTGCATGGTTGGAGCACGGTTTGCACCGAACATACCGTAGGCATAGAAATCATTTTGGACGAACTTGATCAGACTCCTAGGTGACGAGGATCAAGTGGAAGATCGGTTCGGTCCGTTTGGGGATAGTGCTTCTCTTGATGCAAGATTGGTGCTTGGTTTGCACCAAATGTAGAATAGGCATAGAAATCGTTTTGGACGCACTCGAGGGGATGCCTACGTGACGAGGCTCAAGTGGAAGCTCGATTTGTTACGTTTGGAAATAGTGCTACTTTTGATGCAAGATTACTGCTTGGTTTGCGTCGAATGTGCCATAGGCTCAGAAATAGTATTGGAGGCACCCGATGGAACTCCTAGGTGACGTGGGTCATGTGGAATCTCGTTTTGATCTATTTTGAGACAGTGTTAGCGTCGGTGCAAGATAGGTGCACGGTTTGCACTGAACATACCATAGGCATAGAAATCGCTTTGGACACACTCAATGGGACTCCTAGGTGATGAGGCTCAAGTGGAAGCTCGGTACGGTCCATTTGGAGATAGTGCTACTCTTGGTGCATGATTGGTGCACAGTTTGCGTCGAACGTACCGTAGGCTCAGAAATAGTGTTGGAGGCACTCGACGGAACTCCTAGGTTACGTGGGTCATGTGGAATCTTGTTTCGATCTGTTTTGAAACAGTGTTAGCGTGGGTGCAAGATAGGTGCTCGGTTTGCATCAAACGTACCATAGGTTAATAAATCATTTTAGAAACACCCACGGTACTCCTATGTGATGATGGTCCGGTGGAGATCTGTTCGGTCCGTTTGGAGATAGTGCTACAAAAAGACAGGTGCACGGTTTGCATTGAACATACCATAGGTCATAAATAGTTTTGGACGCACCCGATGGAACTCGTAAGTGACGAGGATCGTGTGAAATCTCATTTTAGTCCATTTGGAGATAGTGTTAGTGTTAGTGTTAGTGCATGGTTGGAGCACGGTTTGCACCGAACATACCATAGGCATAGAAATCATTTTAGACGAACTCGATCAGACTCCTAGGTGACGAGGATCAAGTGGAAGATCGGTTCGGTCCGTTTGGGGATAGTGCTTCTCTTGATGCAAGATTGGTGCTTGGTTTGCACCAAATGTAGAATAGGCATAGAAATCGTTTTGGATGCACTCAAGGGGATGCCTACGTGACGAGGCTCAAGTGGAAGCTCGATTTGGTACGTTTGGAAATAGTGCTACTTTTGATGCAAGATTACTGCTTGGTTTGCGTCGAATGTGCCATAGGCTCGGAAATAGTATTGGAGGCACCCGATGGAACTCCTAGGTGATGTGGGTCATGTGGAATCTCGTTTTGATCTATTTTGAGACAGTGTTAGTGTCGGTGCAAGATAGGTGCACGGTTTGCACTGAACATACCATAGGCATAGAAATCGCTTTGGACACACTCGATGGGACTCCTAGGTGATGAGGCTCAAGTGGAAGCTCGGTACGGTCCATTTGGAGATAGTGCTACTCTTGGTGCATGATTGGTGCACAGTTTGCGTCGAACGTACCATAGGCTCAGAAATAGTGTTGGAGGCACTCGACGGAACTCCTAGGTTACGTGGGTCATGTGGAATCTTGTTTCGATCGGTTTTGAAACAGTGTTAGCGTGGGTGCAAGATAGGTGCTCGGTTTGCATCAAACGTACCATAGGTTAATAAATCATTTTAGAAACACCCACGGTACTCCTATGTGATGATGGTCCGGTGGAGATCTGTTCGGTCCGTTTGGAGATAGTGCTACAAAAGATAGGTGCACGGTTAGCATTGAACGTACCATAGGTCATAAATAGTTTTGGACGCACCCGATGGAACTCGTAAGTGACGTGGGTCTTGTGGAATCTCATTTTAGTATATTTGGAGATAGTGTTAGTGTTAGTGTTAGTGCATGGTTGGAGCACGGTTTGCACCGAACATACCATAGGCATAGAAATCATTTTGGACGAACTCGATCAGACTCCTAGGTGACGATTATCAAGTGGAAGATCGGTTCGGTCCGTTTGGGGATAGTGCTTCTCTTGATGCAAGATTGGTGCTTGGTTTGCACCAAATGTAGAATAGGCATAGAAATCGTTTTGGACGCACTCGAGGGGATGCCTACGTGACGAGGCTCAAGTGGAAGCTCGATTTGGTACGTTTGGAAATAGTGCTACTTTTGATGCAAGATTACTGCTTGGTTTGCGTCGAATGTGCCATAGGCTCGGAAATAGTATTGGAGGCACCCGATGGAACTCCTAGGTGACGTGGGTCACGTGGAATCTCGTTTTGATCTATTTTGAGACAGTGTTAGCGTCGGTGCAAGATAGGTGCACGGTTTGCACTGAACATACCATAGGCATAGAAATCGCTTTGGACACACTCAATGGGACTCCTAGGTGATGATGCTCAAGTGGAAGCTCGGTACGGTCCATTTGGAGATAGTGCTACTCTTGGTGCATGATTGGTGCACAGTTTGCGTCGAACGTACCGTAGGCTCAGAAATAGTGTTGGAGGCACTCGACGGAACTCCTAGGTTACGTGGGTCATGTGGAATCTTGTTTCGATCTGTTTTGAAACAGTGTTAGCGTGGGTGCAAGATAGGTGCTCGGTTTGCATCAAACGTACCATAGGTTAATAAATCATTTTAGAAACACCCACGGTACTCCTATGTGATGATGGTCCGGTGGAGATCTGTTCGGTCCGTTTGGAGATAGTGCTACAAAAAGACAGGTGCACGGTTTGCATTGAACATACCATAGGTCATAAATAGTTTTGGACGCACCCGATGGAACTCGTAAGTGACGAGGATCGTGTGAAATCTCATTTTAGTCCATTTGGAGATAGTGTTAGTGTTAGTGTTAGTGCATGGTTGGAGCACGGTTTGCACCAAACATACCATAGGCATAGAAATCATTTTAGACGAACTCGATCAGACTCCTAGGTGACGAGGATCAAGTGGAAGATCGGTTCGGTCCGTTTGGGGATAGTGCTTCTCTTGATGCAAGATTGGTGCTTGGTTTGCACCAAATGTAGAATAGGCATAGAAATCGTTTTGGATGCACTCAAGGGGATGCCTACGTGACGAGGCTCAAGTGGAAGCTCGATTTGGTACGTTTGGAAATAGTGCTACTTTTGATGCAAGATTACTGCTTGGTTTGCGTCGAATGTGCCATAGGCTCGGAAATAGTATTGGAGGCACCCGATGGAACTCCTAGGTGATGTGGGTCATGTGGAATCTCGTTTTGATCTATTTTGAGACAGTGTTAGTGTCGGTGCAAGATAGGTGCACGGTTTGCACTGAACATACCATAGGCATAGAAATCGCTTTGGACACACTCGATGGGACTCCTAGGTGATGAGGCTCAAGTGGAAGCTCGGTACGGTCCATTTGGAGATAGTGCTACTCTTGGTGCATGATTGGTGCACAGTTTGCGTCGAACGTACCATAGGCTCAGAAATAGTGTTGGAGGCACTCGACGGAACTCCTAGGTTACGTGGGTCATGTGGAATCTTGTTTCGATCGGTTTTGAAACAGTGTTAGCGTGGGTGCAAGATAGGTGCTCGGTTTGCATCAAACGTACCATAGGTTAATAAATCATTTTAGAAACACCCACGGTACTCCTATGTGATGATGGTCCGGTGGAGATCTGTTCGGTCCGTTTGGAGATAGTGCTACAAAAGATAGGTGCACGGTTAGCATTGAACGTACCATAGGTCATAAATAGTTTTGGACGCACCCGATGGAACTCGTAAGTGACGTGGGTCTTGTGGAATCTCATTTTAGTATATTTGGAGATAGTGTTAGTGTTAGTGTTAGTGCATGGTTGGAGCACGGTTTGCACCGAACATACCATAGGCATAGAAATCATTTTGGACGAACTCGATCAGACTCCTAGGTGACGATTATCAAGTGGAAGATCGGTTCGGTCCGTTTAGGGATAGTGCTTCTCTTGATGCAAGATTGGTGCTTGGTTTGCACCAAATGTAGAATAGGCATAGAAATCGTTTTGGACGCACTCGAGGGGATGCCTACGTGACGAGGCTCAAGTGGAAGCTCGATTTGGTACGTTTGGAAATAGTGCTACTTTTGATGCAAGATTACTGCTTGGTTTGCGTCGAATGTGCCATAGGCTCGGAAATAGTATTGGAGGCACCCGATGGAACTCCTAGGTGACGTGGGTCATGTGGAATCTCGTTTTGATCTATTTTGAGACAGTGTTAGCGTCGGTGCAAGATAGGTGTACGGTTTGCACTGAACATACCATAGGCATAGAAATCGCTTTGGACACACTCAATGGGACTCCTAGGTGATGAGGCTCAAGTGGAAGCTCGGTACGGTCCATTTGGAGATAGTGCTACTCTTGGTGCATGATTGGTGCACAGTTTGCGTCGAACGTACCGTAGGCTCAGAAATAGTGTTGGAGGCACTCGACGGAACTCCTAGGTTACGTGGGTCATGTGGAATCTTGTTTCGATCTGTTTTGAAACAGTGTTAGCGTGGGTGCAAGATAGGTGCTCGGTTTGCATCAAACGTACCATAGGTTAATAAATCATTTTAGAAACACCCACGGTACTCCTATGTGATGATGGTCCGGTGGAGATCTGTTCGGTCCGTTTGGAGATAGTGCTACAAAAAGACAGGTGCACGGTTTGCATTGAACATACCATAGGTCATAAATAGTTTTGGACGCACCCGATGGAACTCGTAAGTGACGAGGATCGTGTGAAATCTCATTTTAGTCCATTTGGAGATAGTGTTAGTGTTAGTGTTAGTGCATGGTTGGAGCACGGTTTGCACCGAACATACCATAGGCATAGAAATCATTTTAGACGAACTCGATCAGACTCCTAGGTGACGAGGATCAAGTGGAAGATCGGTTCGGTCCGTTTGGGGATAGTGCTTCTCTTGATGCAAGATTGGTGCTTGGTTTGCACCAAATGTAGAATAGGCATAGAAATCGTTTTGGATGCACTCGAGGGGATGCCTACGTGACGAGGCTCAAGTGGAAGCTCGATTTGGTACGTTTGGAAATAGTGCTACTTTTGATGCAAGATTACTGCTTGGTTTGCGTCGAATGTGCCATAGGCTCGGAAATAGTATTGGAGGCACCCGATGGAACTCCTAGGTGATGTGGGTCATGTGGAATCTCGTTTTGATCTATTTTGAGACAGTGTTAGTGTCGGTGCAAGATAGGTGCACGGTTTGCACCGAACATACCATAGGCATAGAAATCGCTTTGGACACACTCGATGGGACTCCTAGGTGATGAGGCTCAAGTGGAAGCTCGGTACGGTCCATTTGGAGATAGTGCTACTCTTGGTGCATGATTGGTGCACAGTTTGCGTCGAACGTACCATAGGCTCAGAAATAGTGTTGGAGGCACTCGACGGAACTCCTAGGTTACGTGGGTCATGTGGAATCTTGTTTCGATCGGTTTTGAAACAGTGCTAGCGTGGGTGCAAGATAGGTGCTCGGTTTGCATCAAACGTACCATAGGTTAATAAATCATTTTAGAAACACCCACGGTACTCCTATGTGATGATGGTCCGGTGGAGATCTGTTCGGTCCGTTTGGAGATAGTGCTACAAAAGATAGGTGCACGGTTAGCATCGAACGTACCATAGGTCATAAATAGTTTTGGACGCACCCGATGGAACTCGTAAGTGACGTGGGTCTTGTGGAATCTCATTTTAGTATATTTGGAGATAGTGTTAGTGTTAGTGTTAGTGCATGGTTGGAGCACGGTTTGCACCGAACATACCATAGGCATAGAAATCATTTTGGACGAACTCGATCAGACTCCTAGGTGACGATTATCAAGTGGAAGATCGGTTCGGTCCGTTTGGGGATAGTGCTTCTCTTGATGCAAGATTGGTGCTTGGTTTGCACCAAATGTAGAATAGGCATAGAAATCGTTTTGGACGCACTCGAGGGGATGCCTATGTGACGAGGCTCAAGTGGAAGCTCGATTTGGTACGTTTGGAAATAGTGCTACTTTTGATGCAAGATTACTGCTTGGTTTGCGTCGAATGTGCCATAGGCTCGGAAATAGTATTGGAGGCACCCGATGGAACTCCTAGGTGACGTGGGTCATGTGGAATCTCGTTTTGATCTATTTTGAGACAGTGTTAGCGTCGGTGCAAGATAGGTGCACGGTTTGCACTGAACATACCATAGGCATAGAAATCGCTTTGGACACACTCGATGGGACTCCTAGGTGATGAGGCTCAAGTGGAAGCTCGGTACGGTCCATTTGGAGATAGTGCTACTCTTGGTGCATGATTGGTGCACAGTTTGCGTCGAACGTACCGTAGGCTCAGAAATAGTGTTGGAGGCACTCGACGGAACTCCTAGGTTACGTGGGTCATGTGGAATCTTGTTTCGATCTGTTTTGAAACAGTGTTAGCGTGGGTGCAAGATAGGTGCTCGGTTTGCATCCAACGTACCATAGGTTAATAAATCATTTTAGAAACACCCACGGTACTCCTATGTGATGATGGTCCGGTGGAGATCTATTCGGTCCGTTTGGAGATAGTGCTACAAAAGATAGGTGCACGGTTTGCATTGAACGTACCATAGGTCATAAATAGTTTTGGACGCACCCGATGGAACTCGTAAGTGACGTGGGTCGTGCGGAATCTCATTTTAGTCTATTTGGAGATAGTGTTAGTGTTAGTGTTAGTGCATGGTTGGAGCACGGTTTGCACCGAACATACCATAGGCATAGAAATCATTTTGGACGAACTCGATCAGACTCCTAGGTGACGAGGATCAAGTGGAAGATCGGTTCGGTCCGTTTGGGGATAGTGCTTCTCTTGATGCAAGATTGGTGCTTGGTTTGCACCAAATGTAGAATAGGCATAGAAATCGTTTTGGACGCACTCGAGGGGATGCCTACGTGACGAGGCTCAAGTGGAAGCTCGATTTGGTACATTTGGAAATAGTGCTACTTTTGATGCAAGATTACTGCTTGGTTTGCGTCGAATGTGCCATAGGCTCGGAAATAGTATTGGAGGCACCCGATGGAACTCCTAGGTGACGTGGGTCATGTGAAATCTCGTTTTGATCTATTTTGAGACAGTGTTAGCGTCGGTGCAAGATAGGTGCACGGTTTCCACTGAACATACCATAGGCTTAGAAATCGCTTTGGACACACTCGATGGGACTCCTAGGTGATGAGGCTCAAGTGGAAGCTCGGTACGGTCTATTTGGAGATAGTGCTACTCTTGGTGCATGATTGGTGCACAGTTTGCGTCGAACGTACCGTAGGCTCAGAAATAGTGTTGGAGGCACTCGACAGAACTCCTAGGTTACGTGGGTCATGTGGAATCTTGTTTCGATCTGTTTTGAAACAGTGTTAGCGTGGGTGCAAGATAGGTGCTCGGTTTGCATCAAACGTACCATAGGTTAATAAATCATTTTAGAAACACCCACGGTACTCCTATGTGATGATGGTCTGGTGGAGATCTGTTCGGTCCGTTTGGAGATAGTGCTACAAAAGATAGGTGCACAGTTTTCATTGAACGTACCATAGGTCATAAATAGTTTTGGACGCACCCGATGGAACTCGTAAGTGACGTGGGTCATGCGGAATCTCATTTTAGTCTATTTGGAGATAGTGTTAGTGTTAGTGTTAGTGCATGGTTGGAGCACGGTTTGCACCAAACATACCATAGGCATAGAAATCATTTTGGATGAACTCGATCAGACACCTAGGTGACGTGGATCAAGTGGAAGATCGGTTCGGTCCGTTTGGGGATAGTGCTTCTCTTGATGCAAGATTGGTGCTTGGTTTGCACCAAATGTAGAATAGGCATAGAAATCATTTTGGACGCACTCGAGGGGATGCCTACGTGACGAGGCTCAAGTGGAAGCTCGATTTGGTACGTTTGGAAATAGTGCTACCTTTGATGCAAGATTACTGCTTGGTTTGCGTCGAATGTGCCATAGGCTCGGAAATAGTGTTGGAGGCACCCGATGGAACTCCTAGGTGACGTGGGTCATGTGGAATCTCGTTTTGATCTATTTTGAGACAGTGTTAGCGTCGGCGCAAGATAGGTGCACGGTTTGCACTGAACATACCATAGGCATAGAAATCGCTTTGGACACACTCGATGGGACTCCTAGGTGATGAGGCTCAAGTGGAAGCTCGGTACGGTCCATTTGGAGATAGTGCTACTCTTGGTGCATGATTGGTGCACAGTTTGCGTCGAACGTACCGTAGGCTCAGAAATAGTGTTGGAGGCACTCGACGGAACTCCTAGGTTACGTGGGTCATGTGGAATCTTGTTTCGATCTGTTTTGAAACAGTGTTAGCGTGGGTGCAAGATAGGTGCTCGGTTTGCATCCAACGTACCATAGGTTAATAAATCATTTTAGAAACACCCACGGTACTCCTATGTGATGATGGTCCGGTGGAGATCTATTCGGTCCGTTTGGAGATAGTGCTACAAAAGATAGGTGCACGGTTTGCATTGAACGTACCATAGGTCATAAATAGTTTTGGACGCACCCGATGGAACTCGTAAGTGACGTGGGTCGTGCGGAATCTCATTTTAGTCTATTTGGAGATAGTGTTAGTGTTAGTGTTAGTGCGTGGTTGGAGCACGGTTTGCACCGAACATACCATAGGCATAGAAATCATTTTGGACGAACTCGATCAGACTCCTAGGTGACGAGGATCAAGTGGAAGATCGGTTTGGTCCGTTTGGGGATAGTGCTTCTCTTGATGCAAGATTGGTGCTTGGTTTGCACCAAATGTAGAATAGGCATAGAAATCGTTTTGGACGCACTCGAGGGGATGCCTACGTGACGAGGCTCAAGTGGAAGCTCGATTTGGTACGTTTGGAAATAGTGCTACTTTTGATGCAAGATTACTGCTTGGTTTGCGTCGAATGTGCCATAGGCTCGGAAATAGTATTGGAGGCACCCGATGGAACTCCTAGGTGACGTGGGTCATGTGGAGTCTCGTTTTGATCTATTTTGAGACAGTGTTAGCGTCGGTGCAAGATAGGTGCACGGTTTGCACTGAACATACCATAGGCATAGAAATCGCTTTGGACACACTCAATGGGACTCCTAGGTGATGAGGCTCAAGTGGAAGCTCGGTACGATCCATTTGGAGATAGTGCTACTCTTCGTGCATGATTGGTGCATAGTTTGTGTCGAACGTACCGTAGGCTCAGAAATAGTGTTGGAGGCACTCGACGGAACTCCTAGGTTACGTGGGTCATGTGGAATCTTGTTTCGATCTGTTTTGAAACAGTGTTAGCGTGGGTGCAAGATAGGTGCTCGGTTTGCATCAAACGTACCATAGGTTAATAAATCATTTTAGAAACACCCACGGTACTCCTATGTGATGATGGTCCGGTGGAGATCTGTTCGGTCCGTTCGGAGATAGTGCTACAAAAGATAGGTGCACGATTTGCATTGAACGTACCATAGGTCATAAATAGTTTTGGACGCACCCGATGGAACTCGTAAGTGACGTGGATCGTGTGAAATCTCATTTTAGTCCATTTGGAGATAGTGTTAGTGTTAGTGCATGGTTGGAGCACGGTTTGCACCGAACATACCATAGGCATAGAAATCATTTTGGATGAACTCGATCAGACTCCTAGGTGACGAGGCTCAACTGGAAGATCGGTTCGGTCCGTTTGGGGATAGTGCTTCTCTTGATGCAAGATTGGTGCTTGGTTTGCACCAAATGTAGAATAGGCATAGAAATCATTTTGGACGCACTTGAGCGGACGCCTACGTGACGGGGCTCAAGTGGAAGCTCGATTTGGTATGTTTGGAAATAGTGCTACTTTTGATGCAAGATTACTGCTTGGTTTGCGTCGAATGTGCCATAGGCTCGGAAATAGTATTGGAGGCACCCGATGGAACTCCTAGGTGACGTGGGTCATGTGGAATCTCGTTTTGATCTATTTTGAGACAGTGTTAGCGTCGGTGCAAGATAGGTGCACGGTTTGCACTGAACATACCATAGGCATAGAAATCGCTTTGGACACACTCAATGGGACTCCTAGGTGATGAGGCTCAAGTGGAAGCTCGGTACGGTCCATTTGGAGATAGTGCTACTCTTGGTGCATGATTGGTGCACAGTTTGCGTCGAACGTACCGTAGGCTCAGAAATTGTGTTGGAGGCACTCGACGGAACTCCTAGGTTACGTGGGTCATGTGGAATCTTGTTTCGATCTGTTTTGAAACAGTGTTAGCGTGGGTGCAAGATAGGTGCTCGGTTTGCATCAAACATACAATAGGTTAATAAATCATTTTAGAAACACCCACGGTACTCCTATGTGATGATGGTCCGGTGGAGATCTGTTCGGTCCGTTTGGAGATAGTGCTACAAAAGATAGGTGCACGGTTTGCATTGAACGTACCATAGGTCATAAAATAGTTTTGGACGCACCCGATATAACTCATAAGTGACGTGGGTCGTGTGGAATCTCATTTTAGTCTATATGGAGATAGTGTTAGTGTTAGTGTTAGTGCTTGGTTGGAGCACGGTTTGCACCGAACATACCATAGGCATAGAAATCATTTTGGACGAACTCGATCAGACTCCTAGGTGACGAGGCTCAACTGGAAGATCGGTTCGGTCCGTTTGGGGATAGTGCTTCTCTTGATGCAAGATTGGTGCTTGGTTTGCACCAAATGTAGAATAGGCATAGAAATCGTTTTGGACGCACTCGAGGGGATGCCTACGTGACGAGGCTCAAGTGGAAGCTCGATTTGGTACGTTTGGAAATAGTGCTACTTTTGATGCAAGATTACTGCTTGGTTTGCGTCGAATGTGCCATAGGCTCGGAAATAGTATTGGAGGCACCCGATGGAACTCCTAGGTGACGTGGGTCATGTGGAATCTCGTTTTGATCTATTTTGAGACAGTGTTAGCGTCGGTGCAAGATAGGTGCACGGTTTGCACTGAACATACCATAGGCATAGAAATCGCTTTGGACACACTCAATGGGACTCCTAGGTGATGAGGCTCAAGTGGAAGCTCGGTACGGTCCATTTGGAGATAGTGCTACTCTTGGTGCATGATTGGTGCACAGTTTGCGTCGAACGTACCGTAGGCTCAGAAATAGTGTTGGAGGCACTCGACGGAACTCCTAGGTTACGTGGGTCATGTGGAATCTTGTTTCGATCTGTTTTGAAACAGTGTTAGCGTGGGTGCAAGATAGGTGCTCGGTTTGCATCAAACGTACCATAGGTTAATAAATCATTTTAGAAACACCCACGGTACTCCTATGTGATGATGGTCCGGTGGAGATCTGTTCGGTCCGTTTGGAGATAGTGCTACAAAAAGATAGGTGCACGGTTTGCATTGAACATACCATAGGTCATAAATAGTTTTGGACGCACCCGATGGAACTCGTAAGTGACGTGGATCGTGTGAAATCTCATTTTAGTCCATTTGGAGATAGTGTTAGTGTTAGTGTTAGTGCATGGTTGGAGCACGGTTTGCACCGAACATACCATAGGCATAGAAATCATTTTGGACGAACTCGATCAGACTCCTAGGTGACGAGGCTCAACTGGAAGATCGGTTCGGTCCGTTTGGGGATAGTGCTTCTCTTGATGCAAGATTGGTGCTTGGTTTGCACCAAATGTAGAATAGGCATAGAAATCATTTTGGCCGCACTTGAGCGGACGCCTACGTGACGGGGCTCAAGTGGAAGCTCGATTTGGTATGTTTGGAAATAGTGCTACTTTTGATGCAAGATTACTGCTTGGTTTGCGTCGAATGTGCCATAGGCTCGGAAATAGTATTGGAGGCACCCGATGGAACTCCTAGGTGACATGGGCCATGTGGAATCTCGTTTTGATCTATTTTGAGACAGTGTTAGCGTCGGTGCAAGATAGGTGCACGGTTTGCACTGAACACACCATAGGCATAGAAATCGCTTTGGACACACTCGATGGGACTCCTAGGTGATGAGGCTCAAGTGGAAGCTCGCTACGGTCCATTTGGAGATAGTGCTACTCTTGGTGCATGATTGGTGCACGGTTTGCGTCGAATGTACCGTAGGCTCAGAAATAGTATTAGAGGCACTCAACGGAACTCCTAGGTTACGTGGGTCATGTGGAATCTTGTTTCGATCTGTTTTGAAACAGTGTTAGCGTGGGTGCAAGATAGGTGCTCGGTTTGCATCAAACGTACCATAGGTTAATAAATCATTTTAGAAACACCCACGGTACTCCTATGTGATGATGGTCCGGTGGAGATCTGTTCGGTCCGTGTGGAGATAGTGCTACAAAAGATAGGTGCACGGTTTGCATTGAACGTACCATAGGTCATAAATAGTTTTGGACGCACCCGATGGAACTCGTAAGTGACGTGGGTCGTGTGGAATCTCATTTTAGTCTATTTGGAGATAGTGTTAGTGTTAGTGTTAGTGTTAGTGCATGGTTGGAGCACGGTTTGCACCGAACATACCATAGGCATAGAAATCATTTTGGACGAACTCGATCAGACTCCTAGTTGACGAGGATCAAGTGGAAGATCGGTTCGGTCCGTTTGGGGATAGTGCTTCTCTTGATGCAAGATTGGTGCTTGGTTTGCACCAAATGTAGAATAGGCATAGAAATCGTTTTGGACGCACTCGAGGGGATGCCTACGTGACGAGGCTCAAGTGGAAGCTCGATTTGGTACGTTTGGAAATAGTGCTACTTTTGATGCAAGATTACTGCTTGGTTTGCGTCGAATGTGCCATAGGCTCGGAAATAGTATTGGAGGCACCTGATGGAACTCCTAGGTGACGTGGGTCATGTGGAATCTCGTTTTTATCTATTTTGAGACAGTGTTAGCGTCGGTGCAAGATAGGTGCACGGTTTGCACTGAACATACCATAGGCATAGAAATCGCTTTGGACACACTCAATGGGACTCCTAGGTGATGAGGCTCAAGTGGAAGCTCGGTACGGTCCATTTGGAGATAGTGCTACTCTTGGTGCATGATTGGTGCACAGTTTGCGTCGAACGTACCGTAGGCTCAGAAATAGTGTTGGAGGCACTCGACGGAACTCCTAGGTTACGTGGGTCATGTGGAATCTTGTTTCGATCTGTTTTGAAACAGTGTTAGCGTGGGTGCAAGATAGGTGCTCGGTTTGCATCAAACGTACCATAGGTTAATAAATCATTTTAGAAACACCCACGGTACTCCTATGTGATGATGGTCCGGTGGAGATCTGTTCGGTCCGTTTGGAGATAGTGCTACAAAAAGATAGGTGCACGGTTTGCATTGAACATACCATAGGTCATAAATAGTTTTGGACGCACCCGATGGAACTCGTAAGTGACGTGGATCGTGTGAAATCTCATTTTAGTCCATTTGGAGATAGTGTTAGTGTTAGTGTTAGTGCATGGTTGGAGCACGGTTTGCACCGAACATACCATAGGCATAGAAATCATTTTGGACGAACTCGATCAGACTCCTAGGTGACGAGGCTCAACTGGAAGATCGGTTCGGTCCGTTTGGGGATAGTGCTTCTCTTGATGCAAGATTGGTGCTTGGTTTGCACCAAATGTAGAATAGGCATAGAAATCATTTTGGCCGCACTTGAGCGGACGCCTACGTGACGGGGCTCAAGTGGAAGCTCGATTTGGTATGTTTGGAAATAGTGCTACTTTTGATGCAAGATTACTGCTTGGTTTGCGTCGAATGTGCCATAGGCTCGGAAATAGTATTGGAGGCACCCGATGGAACTCCTAGGTGACATGGGCCATGTGGAATCTCGTTTTGATCTATTTTGAGACAGTGTTAGCGTCGGTGCAAGATAGGTGCACGGTTTGCACTGAACACACCATAGGCATAGAAATCGCTTTGGACACACTCGATGGGACTCCTAGGTGATGAGGCTCAAGTGGAAGCTCGCTACGGTCCATTTGGAGATAGTGCTACTCTTGGTGCATGATTGGTGCACGGTTTGCGT
The DNA here is from genome assembly GCA_022457205.1 of Saccharum spontaneum. Taxonomy (NCBI): domain Eukaryota; kingdom Viridiplantae; phylum Streptophyta; class Magnoliopsida; order Poales; family Poaceae; genus Saccharum; species Saccharum spontaneum. The sequence goes on from CM039594.1 coordinate 32,423,771, forward strand.
CGAATGTACCGTAGGCTCAGAAATAGTATTAGAGGCACTCAACGGAACTCCTAGGTTACGTGGGTCATGTGGAATCTTGTTTCGATCTGTTTTGAAACAGTGTTAGCGTGGGTGCAAGATAGGTGCTCGGTTTGCATCAAACGTACCATAGGTTAATAAATCATTTTAGAAACACCCACGGTACTCCTATGTGATGATGGTCCGGTGGAGATCTGTTCGGTCCGTTTGGAGATAGTGCTACAAAAAGATAGGTGCACGGTTTGCATTGAACATACCATAGGTCATAAATAGTTTTGGACGCACCCGATGGAACTCGTAAGTGACGTGGATCGTGTGAAATCTCATTTTAGTCCATTTGGAGATAGTGTTAGTGTTAGTGTTAGTGCATGGTTGGAGCACGGTTTGCACCGAACATACCATAGGCATAGAAATCATTTTGGACGAACTCGATCAGACTCCTAGTTGACGAGGATCAAGTGGAAGATCGGTTCGGTCCGTTTGGGGATAGTGCTTCTCTTGATGCAAGATTGGTGCTTGGTTTGCACCAAATGTAGAATAGGCATAGAAATCGTTTTGGACGCACTCGACGGGATGCCTACGTGACGAGGCTCAAGTGGAAGCTCGATTTGGTACGTTTGGAAATAGTGCTACTTTTGATGCAAGATTACTGCTTGGTTTGCGTCGAATGTGCCATAGGCTCGGAAATAGTATTGGAGGCACCTGATGGAACTCCTAGGTGACGTGGGTCATGTGGAATCTCGTTTTTATCTATTTTGAGACAGTGTTAGCGTCGGTGCAAGATAGGTGCACGGTTTGCACTGAACATACCATAGGCATAGAAATCGCTTTGGACACACTCAATGGGACTCCTAGGTGATGAGGCTCAAGTGGAAGCTCGGTACGGTCCATTTGGAGATAGTGCTACTCTTGGTGCATGATTGGTGCACAGTTTGCGTCGAATGTACCGTAGGCTCAGAAATAGTGTTGGAGGCACTCGACGGAACTCCTAGGTTACGTGGGTCATGTGGAATCTTGTTTCGATCTGTTTTGAAACAGTGTTAGCGTGGGTGCAAGATAGGTGCTCGGTTTGCATCAAACGTACCATAGGTTAATAAATCATTTTAGAAACACCCACGGTACTCCTATGTGATGATGGTCCGGTAGAGATCTGTTCGGTCCGTTTGGAGATAGTGCTACAAAAGATAGGTGCACGGTTTGCATTGAACGTACCATAGGTCATAAATAGTTTTGGACGCACCCGATGGAACTCGTAAGTGACGTGGGTCGTGTGGAATCTCATTTTAGTCTATTTGGAGATAGTGTTAGTGTTAGTGTTAGTGCATGGTTGGAGCACGGTTTGCACCGAACATACCATAGGCATAGAAATCATTTTGGACGAACTCGATCAGACTCCTAGGTGACGAGGATCAAGTGGAAGTTCGGTTCCGTCCGTTTGGGGATAGTGCTTCTCTTGATGCAAGATTGGTGCTTGGTTTGCACCAAATGTAGAATAGGCATAGAAATCATTTTGGCCGCACTTGAGCGGACGCCTACGTGACGGGGCTCAAGTGGAAGCTCGATTTGGTATGTTTGGAAATAGTGCTACTTTTGACGTAAGATTACTGCTTGGTTTGCGTCGAATGTGCCATAGGCTCGGAAATAGTATTGGAGGCACCCGATGGAACTCCTAGGTGACATGGTTCATGTGGAATCCCGTTTTGATCTATTTTGAGACAGTGTTAGCGTCGGTGCAAGATAGGTGCACGGTTTGCACTGAACATACCATAGGCATAGAAATCGCTTTGGACACACTCGATGGGACTCCTAGGTGATGAGGCTCAAGTGGAAGCTCGCTACGGTCCATTTGGAGATAGTGCTACTCTTGGTGCATGATTGGTGCACGGTTTGCGTCGAATGTCCCGTAGGCTCAGAAATAGTATTAGAGGCACTCAACGGAACTCCTAGGTTACGTGGGTCATGTGGAATCTTGTTTCGATCTGTTTTGAAACAGTGTTAGCGTGGGTGCAAGATAGGTGCTCGGTTTGCATCAAACGTACCATAGGTTAATAAATCATTTTAGAAACACCCACGGTACTCCTATGTGATGATGGTCCGGTAGAGATCTGTTCGGTCCGTTTGGAGATAGTGCTACAAAAGATAGGTGCACGGTTTGCATTGAACGTACCATAGGTCATAAATAGTTTTGGACGCACCCGATGGAACTCGTAAGTGACGTGGGTCGTGTGGAATCTCGTTTTAGTCCATTTGGAGATAGTGTTAGTGTTAGTGCATGGTTGGAGCACAGTTTGCACCGAACATACCATAGACATAGAAATCGTTTTGGACGAACTCAATCAGACTCCTAGGTGACGAGGATCAAGTGGAAGATCGGTTCGGTCCGTTTGGGGATAGTGCTTCTCTTGATGCAAGATTGGTGCTTGGTTTGCACCAAATGTAGAATAGGCATAGAAATCGTTTTGGACGCACTCGAGGGGATGCCTACGTGACGAGGCTCAAGTGGAAGCTCGATTTGGTACGTTTGGAAATAGTGCTACTTTTGATGCAAGATTACTGCTTGGTTTGCGTCGAATGTGCCATAGGCTCGGAAATAGTATTGGAGGCACCTGATGGAACTCCTAGGTGACGTGGGTCATGTGGAATCTCGTTTTTATCTATTTTGAGACAGTGTTAGCGTCGGTGCAAGATAGGTGCACGGTTTGCACTGAACATACCATAGGCATAGAAATCGCTTTGGACACACTCAATGGGACTCCTAGGTGATGAGGCTCAAGTGGAAGCTCGGTACGGTCCATTTGGAGATAGTGCTACTCTTGGTGCATGATTGGTGCACAGTTTGCGTCGAACGTACCGTAGGCTCAGAAATAGTGTTGGAGGCACTCGACGGAACTCCTAGGTTACGTGGGTCATGTGGAATCTTGTTTCGATCTGTTTTGAAACAGTGTTAGCGTGGGTGCAAGATAGGTGCTCGGTTTGCATCAAACGTACCATAGGTTAATAAATCATTTTAGAAACACCCACGGTACTCCTATGTGATGATGGTCCGGTGGAGATCTGTTCGGTCCGTTTGGAGATAGTGCTACAAAAAGATAGGTGCACGGTTTGCATTGAACATACCATAGGTCATAAATAGTTTTGGACGCACCCGATGGAACTCGTAAGTGACGTGGATCGTGTGAAATCTCATTTTAGTCCATTTGGAGATAGTGTTAGTGTTAGTGTTAGTGCATGGTTGGAGCACGGTTTGCACCGAACATACCATAGGCATAGAAATCATTTTGGACGAACTCGATCAGACTCCTAGGTGACGAGGCTCAACTGGAAGATCGGTTCGGTCCGTTTGGGGATAGTGCTTCTCTTGATGCAAGATTGGTGCTTGGTTTGCACCAAATGTAGAATAGGCATAGAAATCATTTTGGCCGCACTTGAGCGGACGCCTACGTGACGGGGCTCAAGTGGAAGCTCGATTTGGTATGTTTGGAAATAGTGCTACTTTTGATGCAAGATTACTGCTTGGTTTGCGTCGAATGTGCCATAGGCTCGGAAATAGTATTGGAGGCACCCGATGGAACTCCTAGGTGACATGGGCCATGTGGAATCTCGTTTTGATCTATTTTGAGACAGTGTTAGCGTCGGTGCAAGATAGGTGCACGGTTTGCACTGAACACACCATAGGCATAGAAATCGCTTTGGACACACTCGATGGGACTCCTAGGTGATGAGGCTCAAGTGGAAGCTCGCTACGGTCCATTTGGAGATAGTGCTACTCTTGGTGCATGATTGGTGCACGGTTTGCGTCGAATGTACCGTAGGCTCAGAAATAGTATTAGAGGCACTCAACGGAACTCCTAGGTTACGTGGGTCATGTGGAATCTTGTTTCGATCTGTTTTGAAACAGTGTTAGCGTGGGTGCAAGATAGGTGCTCGGTTTGCATCAAACGTACCATAGGTTAATAAATCATTTTAGAAACACCCACGGTACTCCTATGTGATGATGGTCCGGTGGAGATCTGTTCGGTCCGTGTGGAGATAGTGCTACAAAAGATAGGTGCACGGTTTGCATTGAACGTACCATAGGTCATAAATAGTTTTGGACGCACCCGATGGAACTCGTAAGTGACGTGGGTCGTGTGGAATCTCATTTTAGTCTATTTGGAGATAGTGTTAGTGTTAGTGTTAGTGTTAGTGCATGGTTGGAGCACGGTTTGCACCGAACATACCATAGGCATAGAAATCATTTTGGACGAACTCGATCAGACTCCTAGTTGACGAGGATCAAGTGGAAGATCGGTTCGGTCCGTTTGGGGATAGTGCTTCTCTTGATGCAAGATTGGTGCTTGGTTTGCACCAAATGTAGAATAGGCATAGAAATCGTTTTGGACGCACTCGAGGGGATGCCTACGTGACGAGGCTCAAGTGGAAGCTCGATTTGGTACGTTTGGAAATAGTGCTACTTTTGATGCAAGATTACTGCTTGGTTTGCGTCGAATGTGCCATAGGCTCGGAAATAGTATTGGAGGCACCTGATGGAACTCCTAGGTGACGTGGGTCATGTGGAATCTCGTTTTTATCTATTTTGAGACAGTGTTAGCGTCGGTGCAAGATAGGTGCACGGTTTGCACTGAACATACCATAGGCATAGAAATCACTTTGGACACACTCGATGGGACTCCTAGGTGATGAGGCTCAAGTGGAAGCTCGCTACGGTCCATTTGGAGATAGTGCTACTCTTGGTGCATGATTGGTGCACGGTTTGCGTCGAATGTACCGTAGGCTCAGAAATAGTATTAGAGGCACTCAACGGAACTCCTAGGTTACGTGGGTCATGTGGAATCTTGTTTCGATCTGTTTTGAAACAGTGTTAGCGTGGGTGCAAGATAGGTGCTCGGTTTGCATCAAACGTACCATAGGTTAATAAATCATTTTAGAAACACCCACGGTACTCCTATGTGATGATGGTCCGGTGGAGATCTGTTCGCTCCGTTTGGAGATAGTGCTACAAAAAGACAGGTGCACGGTTTGCATTGAACATACCATAGGTCATAAATAGTTTTGGACGCACCCGATGGAACTCGTAAGTGACGTGGATCGTGTGAAATCTCATTTTAGTCCATTTGGAGATAGTGTTAGTGTTAGTGTTAGTGCATGGTTGGAGCACGGTTTGCACCGAACATACCATAGGCATAGAAATCATTTTGGACGAACTCGATCAGACTCCTAGGTGACGAGGCTCAACTGGAAGATCGGTTCGGTCCGTTTGGGGATAGTGCTTCTCTTGATGCAAGATTGGTGCTTGGTTTGCACCAAATGTAGAATAGGCATAGAAATCATTTTGGCCGCACTTGAGCGGACGCCTACGTGACGGGGCTCAAGTGGAAGCTCGATTTGGTATGTTTGGAAATAGTGCTACTTTTGACGCAAGATTACTGCTTGGTTTGCGTCGAATGTGCCATAGGCTCGGAAATAGTATTGGAGGCACCCGATGGAACTCCTAGGTGACATGGTTCATGTGGAATCCCGTTTTGATCTATTTTGAGACAGTGTTAGCGTCGGTGCAAGATAGGTGCACGGTTTGCACTGAACATACCATAGGCATAGAAATCGCTTTGGACACACTCGATGGGACTCCTAGGTGATGAGGCTCAAGTGGAAGCTCGCTACGGTCCATTTGGAGATAGTGCTACTCTTGGTGCATGATTGGTGCACGGTTTGCGTCGAATGTCCCGTAGGCTCAGAAATAGTATTAGAGGCACTCAACGGAACTCCTAGGTTACGTGGGTCATGTGGAATCTTGTTTCGATCTGTTTTGAAACAGTGTTAGCGTGGGTGCAAGATAGGTGCTCGGTTTGCATCAAACGTACCATAGGTTAATAAATCATTTTAGAAACACCCACGGTACTCCTATGTGATGATGGTCCGGTAGAGATCTGTTCGGTCCGTTTGGAGATAGTGCTACAAAAGATAGGTGCACGGTTTGCATTGAACGTACCATAGGTCATAAATAGTTTTGGACGCACCCGATGGAACTCGTAAGTGACGTGGGTCGTGTGGAATCTCGTTTTAGTCCATTTGGAGATAGTGTTAGTGTTAGTGCATGGTTGGAGCACAGTTTGCACCGAACATACCATAGACATAGAAATCGTTTTGGACGAACTCAATCAGACTCCTAGGTGACGAGGATCAAGTGGAAGATCGGTTCGGTCCGTTTGGGGATAGTGCTTCTCTTGATGCAAGATTGGTGCTTGGTTTGCACCAAATGTAGAATAGGCATAGAAATCGTTTTGGACGCACTCGAGGGGATGCCTACGTGACGAGGCTCAAGTGGAAGCTCGATTTGGTACGTTTGGAAATAGTGCTACTTTTGATGCAAGATTACTGCTTGGTTTGCGTCGAATGTGCCATAGGCTCGGAAATAGTATTGGAGGCACCCGATGGAACTCCTAGGTGACGTGGGTCATGTGGAATCTCGTTTTTATCTATTTTGAGACAGTGTTAGCGTCGGTGCAAGATAGGTGCACGGTTTGCACTGAACATACCATAGGCATAGAAATCACTTTGGACACACTCGATGGGACTCCTAGGTGATGAGGCTCAAGTGGAAGCTCGCTACGGTCCATTTGGAGATAGTGCTACTCTTGGTGCATGATTGGTGCACGGTTTGCGTCGAATGTACCGTAGGCTCAGAAATAGTATTAGAGGCACTCAACGGAACTCCTAGGTTACGTGGGTCATGTGGAATCTTGTTTCGATCTGTTTTGAAACAGTGTTAGCGTGGGTGCAAGATAGGTGCTCGGTTTGCATCAAACGTACCATAGGTTAATAAATCATTTTAGAAACACCCACGGTACTCCTATGTGATGATGGTCCGGTGGAGATCTGTTCGCTCCGTTTGGAGATAGTGCTACAAAAAGACAGGTGCACGGTTTGCATTGAACATACCATAGGTCATAAATAGTTTTGGACGCACCCGATGGAACTCGTAAGTGACGTGGATCGTGTGAAATCTCATTTTAGTCCATTTGGAGATAGTGTTAGTGTTAGTGTTAGTGCATGGTTGGAGCACGGTTTGCACCGAACATACCATAGGCATAGAAATCATTTTGGACGAACTCGATCAGACTCCTAGGTGACGAGGCTCAACTGGAAGATCGGTTCGGTCCGTTTGGGGATAGTGCTTCTCTTGATGCAAGATTGGTGCTTGGTTTGCACCAAATGTAGAATAGGCATAGAAATCATTTTGGCCGCACTTGAGCGGACGCCTACGTGACGGGGCTCAAGTGGAAGCTCGATTTGGTATGTTTGGAAATAGTGCTACTTTTGATGCAAGATTACTGCTTGGTTTGCGTCGAATGTGCCATAGGCTCGGAAATAGTATTGGAGGCACCCGATGGAACTCCTAGGTGACATGGGCCATGTGGAATCTCGTTTTGATCTATTTTGAGACAGTGTTAGCGTCGGTGCAAGATAGGTGCACGGTTTGCACTGAACATACCATAGGCATAGAAATCGCTTTGGACACACTCGATGGGACTCCTAGGTGATGAGGCTCAAGTGGAAGCTCGCTACGGTCCATTTGGAGATAGTGCTACTCTTGGTGCATGATTGGTGCACGGTTTGCGTCGAATGTACCGTAGGCTCAGAAATAGTATTAGAGGCACTCAACGGAACTCCTAGGTTACGTGGGTCATGTGGAATCTTGTTTCGATCTGTTTTGAAACAGTGTTAGCGTGGGTGCAAGATAGGTGCTTGGTTTGCATCAAACGTACCATAGGTTAATAAATCATTTTAGAAACACCCACGGTACTCCTATGTGATGATGGTCCGGTGGAGATCTGTTCGGTCCGTGTGGAGATAGTGCTACAAAAGATAGGTGCACGGTTTGCATTGAACGTACCATAGGTCATAAATAGTTTTGGACGCACCCGATGGAACTCGTAAGTGACGTGGGTCGTGTGGAATCTCATTTTAGTCTATTTGGAGATAGTGTTAGTGTTAGTGTTAGTGCATGGTTGGAGCACGGTTTGCACCGAACATACCATAGGCATAGAAATCATTTTGGACGAACTCGATCAGACTCCTAGTTGACGAGGATCAAGTGGAAGATCGGTTCGGTCCGTTTGGGGATAGTGCTTCTCTTGATGCAAGATTGGTGCTTGGTTTGCACCAAATGTAGAATAGGCATAGAAATCGTTTTGGACGCACTCGAGGGGATGCCTACGTGACGAGGCTCAAGTGGAAGCTCGATTTGGTACGTTTGGAAATAGTGCTACTTTTGATGCAAGATTACTGCTTGGTTTGCGTCGAATGTGCCATAGGCTCGGAAATAGTATTGGAGGCACCTGATGGAACTCCTAGGTGACGTGGGTCATGTGGAATCTCGTTTTTATCTATTTTGAGACAGTGTTAGCGTCGGTGCAAGATAGGTGCACGGTTTGCACTGAACATACCATAGGCATAGAAATCGCTTTGGACACACTCAATGGGACTCCTAGGTGATGAGGCTCAAGTGGAAGCTCGGTACGGTCCATTTGGAGATAGTGCTACTCTTGGTGCATGATTGGTGCACGGTTTGTGTCGAACGTACCGTAGGCTCAGAAATAGTGTTGGAGGCACTCGACGGAACTCCTAGGTTACGTGGGTCATGTGGAATCTTGTTTCGATCTGTTTTGAAATAGTGTTAGCGTGGGTGCAAGATAGGTGCTCGGTTTGCATCAAACGTACCATAGGTTAATAAATCATTTTAGAAACACCCACGGTACTCCTATGTGATGATGGTCCGGTAGAGATCTGTTCGGTCCGTTTGGAGATAGTGCTACAAAAGATAGGTGCACGGTTTGCATTGAACGTACCATAGGTCATAAATAGTTTTGCACGCACCCGATGGAACTCGTAAGTGACGTGGGTCGTGTGGAATCTCATTTTAGTCTATTTGGAGATAGTGTTAGTGTTAGTGTTAGTGTTAGTGCATGGTTGGAGCACGGTTTGCACCGAACATACCATAGGCATAGAAATCATTTTGGACGAACTCGATCAGACTCCTAGGTGACGAGGATCAAGTGGAAGATCGGTTCGGTCCGTTTGGGGATAGTGCTTCTCTTGATGCAAGATTGGTGCTTGGTTTGCACCAAATGTAGAATAGGCATAGAAATCATTTTGGCCGCACTTGAGCGGACGCCTACGTGACGGGGCTCAAGTGGAAGCTTGATTTGGTATGTTTGGAAATAGTGCTACTTTTGATGCAAGATTACTGCTTGGTTTGCGTCGAATGTGCCATAGGCTCGAAAATAGTATTGGAGGCACCCGATGGAACTCCTAGGTGACATGGGTCATGTGGAATCTCGTTTTGATCTATTTTGAGACAGTGTTAGCGTCGGTGCAAGATAGGTGCACGGTTTGCACTGAACATACCATAGGCATAGAAATCGCTTTGGACACACTCGATGGGACTCCTAGGTGATGAGGCTCAAGTGGAAGCTCGCTACGGTCCATTTGGAGATAGTGCTACTCTTGGTGCATGATTGGTGCACGGTTTGCGTCGAATGTACCGTAGGCTCAGAAATAGTATTAGAGGCACTCAACGGAACTCCTAGGTTACGTGGGTCATGTGGAATCTTGTTTCGATCTGTTTTGAAACAGTGTTAGCGTGGGTGCAAGATAGGTGCTCGGTTTGCATCAAACGTACCATAGGTTAATAAATCATTTTAGAAACACCCACGGTACTCCTATGTGATGATGGTCCGGTAGAGATCTGTTCGGTCCGTTTGGAGATAGTGCTACAAAAGATAGGTGCACGGTTTGCATTGAACGTACCATAGGTCATAAATAGTTTTGGACGCACCCGATGGAACTCGTAAGTGACGTGGGTCGTGTGGAATCTCGTTTTAGTCCATTTGGAGATAGTGTTAGTGTTAGTGCATGGTTGGAGCACAGTTTGCACCGAACATACCATAGACATAGAAATCTTTTTGGACGAACTCGATCAGACTCCTAGGTGACGAGGATCAAGTGGAAGATCGGTTCGGTCCGTTTGGGGATAGTGCTTCTCTTGATGCAAGATTGGTGCTTGGTTTGCACCAAATGTAGAATAGGCATAGAAATCGTTTTGGACGCACTCGAGGGGATGCCTACGTGACGAGGCTCAAGTGGATGCTCGATTTGGTACGTTTGGAAATAGTGCTACTTTTGATGCAAGATTACTGCTTGGTTTGCGTCGAATGTGCCATAGGCTCGGAAATAGTATTGGAGGCACCTCATGGAACTCCTAGGTGACGTGGGTCATGTGGAATCTCGTTTTTATCTATTTTGAGACAGTGTTAGCGTCGGTGCAAGATAGGTGCACGGTTTGCACTGAACATACCATAGGCATAGAAATCGCTTTGGACACACTCAATGGGACTCCTAGGTGATGAGGCTCAAGTGGAAGCTCGGTACGGTCCATTTGGAGATAGTGCTACTCTTTGTGCATGATTGGTGCACGGTTTGCGTCGAACGTACCGTATGCTCAGAAATGGTGTTGGAGGCACTCGACGGAACTCCTAGGTTACGTGGGTCATGTGGAATCTTGTTTCAATCTGTTTTGAAACAGTGTTAGCGTGGGTGCAAGATAGGTGCTCGGTTTGCATCAAACGTACCATAGGTTAATAAATCATTTTAGAAACACCCACGGTACTCCTATGTGATGATGGTCCGGTGGAGATCTATTCGGTCCGTTTGGAGATAGTGCTACAAAAGATAGGTGCACGGTTTGCATTGAACGTACCATAGGTCATAAATAGTTTTGGACGCACCCGATGGAACTCGTAAGTGACGAGGATCGTGTGAAATCTCATTTTAGTCCATTTGGAGATAGTGTTAGTGTTAGTGTTAGTGCATGGTTGGAGCACGGTTTGCACCGAACATACCATAGGCATAGAAATCATTTTGGCGAACTCGATCAGACTCCTAGGTGACGAGGATCAAGTGGAAGATCGGTTCGGTCCGTTTGGGGATAGTGCTTCTCTTGATGCAAGATTGGTGCTTGGTTTGCACCAAATGTAGAATAGGCATAGAAATCGTTTTGGATGCACTCGAGGGGATGCCTACGTGACGAGGCTCAAGTGGAAGCTCGATTTGGTACGTTTGGAAAAAGTGCTACTTTTGATGCAAGATTACTGCTTGGTTTGCGTCGAATGTGCCATAGGCTCGGAAATAGTATTGGAGGCACCCGATGGAACTCCTAGGTGACGTGGGTCATGTGGAATCTTGTTTTGATCTATTTTGAGACAGTGTTAGTGTCGGTGCAAGATAGGTGCACGGTTTGCACTGAACATACCATAGGCATAGAAATCGCTTTGGACACACTCGATGGGACTCCTAGGTGATGAGGCTCAAGTGGAAGCTGGGTACGGTCCATTTGGAGATAGTGCTACTCTTGGTGAATGATTGGTGCACAGTTTGCGTCGAACGTACCGTAGGCTCAAAAATAGTGTTGGAGGCACTCGACGGAACTCCTAGGTTACGTGGGTCATGTGGAATCTTGTTTCAAACTGTTTTGAAACAGTGTTAGCGTGGGTGCAAGATAGGTGCTCGGTTTGCGTCAAACGTACCATAGGTTAATAAATCATTTTAGAAACACCCACGGTACTCCTATGTGATGATGGTCCGGTGGAGATCTGTTCGGTCCGTTTGGAGATAGTGCTACAAAAAGATAGGTGCACGGTTTGCATTGAACATACCATAGGTCATAAATAGTTTTGGACGCACCCGATGGAACTCGTAAGTGACGTGGATCGTGTGAAATCTCATTTTAGTCCATTTGGAGATAGTGTTAGTGTTAGTGTTAGTGCATGGTTGGAGCACGGTTTGCACCGAACATACCATAGGCATAGAAATCGTTTTGGACGAACTCGATCAGACTCCTAGGTGACGAGGCTCAACTGGAAGATCGGTTCGGTCCGTTTGGGGATAGTGCTTCTCTTGATGCAAGATTGGTGCTTGGTTTGCACCAAATGTAGAATAGGCATAGAAATCATTTTGGACGCACTTGAGCGGACGCCTACGTGGCGGGGCTCAAGTGGAAGCTCGATTTGGTATGTTTGGAAATAGTGCTACTTTTGATGCAAGATTACTGCTTGGTTTGCGTCGAATGTGCCATAGGCTCAGAAATAGTATTGGAGCCACCCGATGGAACTCCTAGGTGACATGGGTCGTGTGGAATCTCGTTTTGATCTATTTTGAGACAGTGTTAGCGTCGGTGCAAGATAGGTGCACGGTTTGCACTGAACAAACCATAGGCATAGAAATCGCTTTGGACACACTCGATGGGACTCCTAGGTGATGAGGCTCTAGTGGAAGCTCGCTACGGTCCATTTGGAGATAGTGCTACTCTTGGTGCATGATTGGTGCACGGTTTGCGTCGAATGTACCGTAGGCTCAGAAATAGTATTAGAGGCACTCGACAGAACTCCTAGGGTACGTGGGTCATGTGGAATCTTGTTTCGATCTGTTTTGAAACAGCGTTAGCGTGGGTGCAAGATAGGTGCTCGGTTTGCATCAAACGTACCATAGGTTAATAAATCATTTTAGAAACACCCACGGTACTCCTATGTGATGATGGTCCGGTGGAGATCTGTTCGGTCCGTTTGGAGATAGTGCTACAAAAGATAGGTGCACGGTTTGCATTGAACGTACCATAGGTCATAAATAGTTTTGGACACACCCGATGGAACTCGTAAGTGATGTCGGTCGTGTGGAATCTCATTTTAGTCCATTTGGAGATAGTGCATGGTTGGAGCACGGTTTGCACTGAACATACCATAGGCATAGAAATCGTTTTGGACGAACTCGATCAGACTCCTAGGTGACGAGGCTCAAGTGGAAGATCGGTTCGGTCCGTTTGGGGATAGCGCTTCTCTTGATGCAAGATTGGTGCTTGGTTTGCAACAAATATAGCATAGGCATAGAAATCATTTTGCACGCACTCGAGGGGACTCCTAGGTGACGAGGCTCAAGTGGAAGCTTGAGTCGGTACGTTTGGAGATAGTGCTACTCTTGATGCAAGATTGGTGCTCGGTTTGCGTCGAATGTGCCGTAGGCTCGGAAATAGTATTGGAGGCACCGATCTAACTCCTCGGTGACGTGGGTCATGTGGAATCTCACTTTGATCTATTTTGAGACTGTGTTAGCGTCAGTGCAAGATACGTGTATGGTTTGCACTGAACGTACCATAGGCATAGAAATCGTTTTGGACATACTCGATGGGACTCCTAGGTGACGAGGCTCAAGTGGAAGCTCGGTACGGTCCATTTGGAGATAGTGCTACTCAAGATGCATGATTGGTGCATGGTTTGCGTCGAATGTACCGTAGGCTCTGAAATAGTATTGGAGGCACCCGATGGAACTCCTAGGGTACGTGGGTCATGTGGAATCTTGTTTCGATCTGTTTTGAAACAGTGTTAGTGTCGGTGCAAGATAGGTGCTTGGTTTGCATCAAACGTACCATAGGTTAATAAATCATTTTAGAAGCACCCACGGTACTCCTAGGTTATGAGGGTTTGGTGGGA